>CM052097.1:16991994-17018557 GCA_028453745.1 Agapostemon virescens | reverse complement strand
TGGCACTGTGGATTCGGTGTTTTTGTAACAGAAATGAATATTGGTAATATTGATTTTTTCTTATTGCACAATCACTTTACACGATTTCACCACTAAACGAAGAAGTGGAAACAAGGACCCCTGGTTCAATATTTCTCCCTAACGTCTGGTTTAAAATCTATATTCTCTCAATAGTTTGCTTAAAACATAGATAAACATAAAGCAAAATAACAGAACGGATCTGGGACTATGGATTCGATGTATTTGTAACGGAAATAAATATTGGTAATAATAATTCGTTCATGGTGCACGATCGTTTCATACGATCCCGCCGCGAAACGAAGACGTGACAACGTGAACTCTTAGTTCAATATTTCTCCATAATATCTGATTAAAAACCTACATTTCTTCAAAAGTTTGCTTAGAACGTAGATAAACATACAACGAAATAATAAAACGTAGCTGGACTGTGGATTCAATATATTTGTAACAGAAATGAATATTAGTAATAATGATTCGTTCATGGTCCACGATCGCTTCACGCAATTTTATCAATTAATGAAGACGTGGCAACGAGGACCCCTAGTTCAATATTCCTTCATTATATCTCATTAAAAAAATATATATATTTAACAATTTGCTTAAAACGTAGATAAACATACAATAACATAATAAAACGTAGTTGGCACTGTGGATTCGGTGTTTTTGTAACAGAAATGAATATTGGTAATATTGATTTTTTCTTATTGCACAATCACTTTACACGATTTCACCACTAAACGAAGAAGTGGAAACAAGGACCCCTGGTTCAATATTTCTCCCTAACGTCTGGTTTAAAATCTATATTCTCTCAATAGTTTGCTTAAAACATAGATAAACATAAAGCAAAATAACAGAACGGATCTGGGACTATGGATTCGATGTATTTGTAACGGAAATAAATATTGGTAATAATAATTCGTTCATGGTGCACGATCGTTTCATACGATCCCGCCGCGAAACGAAGACGTGACAACGTGAACTCTTAGTTCAATATTTCTCCATAATATCTGATTAAAAACCTACATTTCTTCAAAAGTTTGCTTAGAACGTAGATAAACATACAACGAAATAATAAAACGTAGCTGGACTGTGGATTCAATATATTTGTAACAGAAATGAATATTAGTAATAATGATTCGTTCATGGTCCACGATCGCTTCACGCAATTTTATCAATTAATGAAGACGTGGTAACGAGGACCCCTAGTTCAATATTCCTTCATTATATCTCGTTAAAAAAAATATATATATATATTTAACAATTTGCTTAAAACCTAGTTCAATATTCCTTCATTATATCTCATTAAAAAAATATATATATTTAACAATTTGCTTAAAACGTAGATAAACATACAATAATAACATAATAAAACGTAGTTGGCACTGTGGATTCGATGTATTTGTAACAGGAATAAATATTGGTAATAATAATTCGTTCATGGTGCGCGATCGTTTCATACGATCCCGCCGCGAAACGAAGACGTGACAACGTGGACCCTTAGTTTAATACTTCTCCATAATATCTGATTAACCTCTTAGGCACTATGCGCCACTATAGTGGCTTTCGTAGATGCCATCTTCTTGTACGACGCGTTACTCAATTGTATTATTAATTATTGTAGTAAATTGTTAAAGTCAACATACGTGTACCATATTTTTAAGAAAAATTATAATTTTTTGATCAAACATTTCATTCCAATGTACTAGAGTAGAAAACAGCATTATCCGTCAGATATTGCAGTGCTGTAACATTTACACGTAATTCGCGTTGAACTCTGCCGTACAGAGAAACAGCCCCGTGCAAAATTCAGCTCTGCTTAAGAGGTTAAAAAAATCTACATTGTTCAAAAGTTTGCTTAAAACGTAGATAAACATACAACAAAATAATAAAACGTAAGTAAACTACGGATTTGATATATCTGTAACAGACACGAATATTGACAATAATGTCGAAAACGTCTTCCTGACATGCTGATAAACTTACAATGTAACCGTAACAATATAAACTAAAAATAAAATAATAAATGTTCAGCGATTGATTTACCATGTTTCGTCGTAAATGTATAAAGTTCAAAGTCCGTACGGTCTCAATACTGATAAGGCTATCGTAGACGGTCTCGGCACTCGACTAATTTCGCAGGAACAGCCCTCACCGTTCGGCCTTCTTCTACAAATATCACAGTGGAAATTAAACAACGATTCGCGAATACGAGTTCCAACGGACACGCAGCTTAAGTGTCCATTCGCCGGACGGGTCGTCGTACAGTGAGTTTCCCCGCCAGTAGATTTCTCCATCTCGGCAAAAGGGAAGGCAGGGGGTAGGTCGCGCGAGCTGCGCAAATTTTCGCGTCCGCCGTGAGAGCCTGGCAATTACGCTTTCGCCGTTTATTGCTGAAAGTAGTTCTCGACGCGAGAGTCGTCGGCTCCCGTCGGCTTCGTCGGCGGGAAGGTCGTGCGACGGTAGCGGAGCCCCGTCGTCGTCGTCGTCGTCGTCGTCGAAAACGCGAAGCAAACCGAGAGCTGGTTGTCCTGCCGTTTACATTGCACTCGTCCCGCCACTTACCTGAAGCGTTTACAGGTTAAAGGCGATGTCGTTAGGCCGTTAAACGTCAGTCCCACCCCTTTCCTCTCGCCCACCTCCGCCCAACCGGTTGAATCCTTGAGAAGGCGAAACGTGTGTACGTGTGGGAGGGTGGAACGAGGGTAGACAAGTCGCGGGAATTACGATCGTGTCTGGCCTTTAACCCTGCTTGCTCTCTCTCTCTCTCTCTCTCTCTCTCCACCTCTCTCTCTCCCTCTTTATCCTTCTCTTGCCGGTTCTCTTTGCAACGACCGAACGAAATACGACGCTGTAAATTCGAGCTTTACGGTCGTCCCGGGCCAATCGCGCTCGTCCGTGGAATATAATTTCGCGTATCGGAGGCAGACAGAATTTCGGGAGCCCTGGGACCGGCTTTACGAGGACCAAGAGCCTTCGAAGCTGTTCCCGACGAAATATCGATTCCAGTTGAACGCTGAACTGCTTTGAGCGTTCTGCTTCTCTCTCCCCCTCTCTCTTTTCTTTTGCTAACTGATCGATTTCACTTTTCGTGTTTTACAGCCCCGCGCATGTCGCGAACCAGCCGACTCGCGGACTACTTCCTCTTCTATCGGCCAATTCCAAAGTTCGCGATACGAAAACAGTAGGCACGAACGTTCGTGGTTATTTTTTACTCTTTGTTTCCTCGAGGCTGGTTTTGCTCGTCGCATTTAGCAATCGATGTAATGCGGTGCTGCACGGTTAAGCGTCCGCGGTCGGGACAATGGCCTCACCCTGTGAATAGCGATCAAATCTATTGTCTTTAATCTGTCTCCCCGGTGTCAGTGTAGGGATCTTCTTGGCCATTGCGGTCTTGTTGCATGCTACGCGGATAGCGTTAAAGTCCACTGACTTCGATGTGTCTTTTCGGCGAGGAAAGTCCGTTCGGAAACTTCGAAGCTGCGCATAGATCGTTTCTCTTTGGAAACCGTCGGGGTTTCACCAAGTATCGGAGCAGAACCTTGTACGACCGCTATCTTAGTACAGTCTTTGGTCTATCATTAATTATCTTCATATTACGTGGGTAGTTCTTCGAACGAACCTTTCGGCGCAAATCACGCGCTATCTCAAGTAAATCAGTCAGCGACAAATATTTGCCGTTGCTTTGTCGCGGCAATTTCCCTCAAGCTCAACCGTTTCTTCGATTGCTCCGGCGAAACAGGTTTTCGGTGGTTTATAACAGTGGCTACGGGGTAACGGTACTTCTGCGGACGGGACTGCCGTAGCGAAAGAGTTAAGACCGAACAACATGGCATTCGGATCAATTGACTCGAACCTGTCCTTGTACAGTAGATTTGTTGTTTGTGGATGCGCCTTTGTTGCGGCAGTGTATAGAGATGTTACTCAAAGTCTGCAGAGAACCGCAGGGTGGACGATTGGCCCCTATCTCGTGGCGGTATCGAGGATTCCTTTGCTGAACGCAAAGTGGTCGAATATCATCCCCGAACGGTGATGTTGAAACGCGGGGCAGAACAGAGAGAGAGAGAGAGAGAGAAAGAGAGACAAGGTGCGAAACGAAATAAAAAGCGACTGAACGATCGCGCCTTTGAGTCAAAGCGCCCAGGTGCGGGGGCGTGTACGTACATAGGCGAAGCGTCACGTCACGCCATGCGCGCGCTCGAACACCTACAGGCGTGCACATATACCTCGTTCTCGTTTACATTTCGCTCGACAACATTTAACAGGTGGTGTCGGCGCAGCTGGAAGCTGATATCCTCCTCTGTCGTTCAAACACCGAAGACAAACTCGAAGACGACACTTTATCGCGAGCGGCGAGTTTTAAACGGTCGTTAGGACCGAATCCAGCCTCCTCCCTTTCCCCGTCGAAAAACTCCGCCATACTCGATGCAAATTTATTCGCACGCATTAACCGATCGCGTTTATTGACCGGCCGGCGAAGAGGCTCGGGTCCATTTCGACCCGGAGTTACGCACGCTTCATCTAAATGCTAATTTTCTAGTAGCCGGCCGAAATTAGTAGCTGTTTGTATCGGGTTTTGATAGGAAGATCAACGTTAATGAAATCGTGGACGCGATTGCTTTAATTAAAAATAACCGAGCGCGATAATGGTGTTTCATACCGCGTATCAAACTTGTCTAGTCCAGCTGTTGTTTGGTCGAGAATATTGTTCGAACCCGTTTAATATTAAACCTACCGAGCGTTAAAAATCGACCGGACGTATAAATTACATCTCTCGTGGAACGCCGAGAGGGAACGAATCCTCCTGTCTCTTCGCAAATTGTTTATTTATCGTGCGTAGGTAATTGAGTCTGAAATTTGCAGCATTTTCGTCGAAAGTGGTCCGGTTATTTTCTGTAATTTTCTAGAACGCTGCAAGTTATGCTGCGTGACAAAATGGCGCGTATGGTGATTTTAACGCTGAACCGACCGTGATTCAATTTATTTGGATTATTTGGAATTTTTATTGTAAAGTATAATTGAACAAGAAGATCTAATAAATCGAATCGTATGAAGGCAATTTTGTAACTTTAATAATTGCGAAATAGAAATTCTGAAACAGGTCATTTCACTCGCTGTGGTAGGTTCAGTGTTACGTTTTAATCTTTACTTGCATACTCAAGTGTCAAGTTACCAAAAAATCGTTAATAATTGATTCTGCAATCTACTACATTTTCGTCGAAAGTGGTCCGGTTATTTTCTGTAATTTTCTAGAATGCTGAAAATTACGCTGCTCGACAAAATGGTGTGTACGGTGGTTTTAACACTAAATCGTGATTTAATTTATTTCGATTATTTGGGATTTTCGTTACGAGGTATAATTAAACGAAAGGATATAATAAATCGATTCGTATGAAGGCAATTTTGTAACTTTAATAATTGCGAAATAGAAATTCTGAAACAGGTCATTTCACTCGCTGTGGTAGGGTTTAGTGTTACGTTTTAATCTTTCCTCGCATACTCGAGTGTCAAGTTATTAAACTATCGTTAATAATTTTAATAAATCGAACGTAATATACTGAATTTTCTTGTATCACCGTGTACTATTTTAAATACCGCCTACTCAATTTTATTATAATTGCATGAAGACCATTGCATACATTTCAAGGATTTATTTCGATGTGTAGCAAATTATTTCTTATTTTATCGAATTTTTCTGACAATTTCCGAAAAATTCTTAATTTTACTAAGTTCCATGAAATGCGAACGTGATTAGCATCAGATTCGAATGAGTGGAGGTTATGGCATAATGAGATTAACACTAGAACTACCGAACAATAAATTCAACGACACAAATTGTTTTGTAATAATAACAAGATTTCATCTATTAAAACTTCATATAATTCTTATTGTAATATGTACATTATTAAAGAAGTACGTAAGAAAATTTCTGATGAAAAACATTTTTGTAACCTCAATAATTGCGAAAGAAGAAACTAGGGACTAGTCAAAACGACTGGTTTGGTAGTTCTAGTGTTAAACGTAGTAGTGCAACAGTGAGAGGAACAGTGTTTCTTTGATCTCGAAGTAATTGGATTGGAAATATGTGTGGAAGAATTGTTACGTTCGAATTTGAGTTGATCCAACCACGATTGCGAATCGTCGGAAGCGGTAATTTCATACAGAGCCAAAAGTTCGGGGCGAGGCGAATTAAGCTTACTGTTTTCGCAGACACGCTGCACTAATTTCGAGGACGACGACCACATCCGCCTTTCCACCGTTAAATCAAACTACTTTTTAATGAAGCTTTCACTGTGAATCAGTGTTTTTGGTATTTTTAACAAGCCACTCGCGGAATTACAAAGTTTCGAACTTCCCTTCGAATCGCGGAAACATTTTCACCGTTCGCTCGGACTGTCTGTGTCTGTTAAAGTCGTAACAGCTTTGGACCGCGTTCTTCAACGCGTCCGCCGCACGCCGCGATTTGGTCGAGATTCCCGCGGGGCCCGAACCCGATGATCGAAACGTAAAGAGAGCGATTAGTATATTGTGCAATTCTATTTAAACACGAACGAAGAAGAACGTCATCCGTTTACGGGTGACGGGGCACCAGCCGCACAAGCATACCCGTCACTCAAACGCGGCTGACGTGACGACGGACGTGTCGATCATGAGATTATGGAACTTGGTGAACGACATTTTCAGGCGAAATCGATGAAAGCGAAATTTTGCAAAATGTTTCCTTTGCCACCGGTTTCGATAAATCGAAAATTAAACGAAACGATAACCAGGTCATCAATTTCCACATATTCTTTATCATTATTAAATTTGTAAAATAGAAGTAAACTAAATATTTAGTAAGAACATTTTCAAGTAAAATCGATAAAAGTGGAATTTTGCAAAACGTTTCCTATATGATCAATTTCATTAAACCAAAAATTAGAGGAAACGGTAACCAGGCCATCAATTTCAGAATATCCTTTATCACTATTACACTTTTAAAATACAAGAAAAATATAACTAAATATTTAGTGAGGATATTTTCAACTAAAATCGATGGAAGTGGAATTTTGCGAAACGTTTCCTCCGTGACCGACTTCGGTAAACCAAAAGTTAAACGGAACGGTAACTATTCGATCAATTTCAGAATGTTCTCTACTACTATTATATTTTTAGAAAATAAATAAGCATTTGTTAAAATCGTTAAATCCGAGTAAATTAAATTCTTCAACCGAAACGTTCTCGTCGCGCCGTAAGAAATCCAAAATGGAGGACATTGAACGTCCCCCGGCGGTTGCAGTGTCGGTAGTCGCGGAGGAGCAGGAAAATTCGAAGCGGCGAGCAAAGCGCAATTGTTTTTCCTAGGCTCGCACGGTAATGATAATTACGCGAACGACAAATATTTCGAATCTCGCCGGAAAGGCGACACATTGTCCTTAATGATGTTTCCGGGTAGCAACTTCCGACCACGGCGGTGCTCGCGTAACTTTGCAATTGCATGAATTCAGTTACAGAACTCGCGGCGCTCGAACGAAACAATTTTGCAGTGAATACGGGAGCTACACTAATTCCCGTTGGCCGCAGACAAGCGTGTTTGTCAATCATGGACTCCACTGACTTCCTGGTTCCCTTTTTCGGTGTGAATAACGTTGCTCGCACAACGGTGCCCATATTTCCGGGTTATATTAATTTCGTTCGCCTTTGCAGTCCCTCTAATTCCATTTTACTTCTACAATATTGACAGTGACGGTGGACGCACGGCAGTGGAGACAGTCGTTATGAATATCATCGATTCGTTAGGTTTACCACGACCTGTAAGGCTGTTAGCGACAGTAATCGATCAGGTTTGATTGCTGCCAATTTTTTTTCGTATATTGCTCTGTCATGAACGTGTGAGCGAAATCAGTTTCAGTTAACAATGTGAATGGTCGTATTACATTTACTATGATATCCTGTGTTACAACGAAGCGTTATGATGTAACCGCAATATTTCGTAGTACTCTGCTGCAAAATTAGGATGTTATTTAGCCGAAACGTGTTTCGAGTTTAATGTAATATATTGTTAACTAATATACATCGCTTACACAGTATAATATCGAGAAGAGGATGTTATAGCGTACGCCTGTAGGCTAGAATATTTTTTATAGGCGTAAATAGTTTGTTACGTAAAAATACACACTACTATTAGGTCAGATAGCGTATAAATAAAACTAGACTGAGCTCTATATTGTACATTATCCACTTTTGTTTTTGTAGGCTCGCTCTACGGTGTTGCCTACCTCGTTTATTTTCAATGATAAACCAATCCAATTGTTTCAGATTTCTACAGTACAAGGAATGTTTGTATAAACTTTTACCACGGAACGAAATACGATGGAACTTTGTATGTTTTTTTTTTAAATAATTCCGGGAGCTACGTACACCGAAAACTGTGGAGTCCAATGCTACGTTTACATTTACCCTTTAAATTCCACAAAATTCGAGATGGCTAGCCGGTGAGGTTAAAATGCTGTAAAGTTTTAGATAATAATCCAGAGAAATTCAGACGACCTAATTGAAAATTTAAAGGCAAAACGTTTCTTTCTAAATAATTTGTTACTTATGAGTATCCTTAATAGTTACAAATTAAACGCTATAAGAAATCAGTACCATGAAGATTTCTAGATGACGCCGAACGATAAACGACTGTGAATCATTGCTAAATGAAATGTTAACTCTTTAAAGCACGGTGGTATTAACACTTCCCAATCAAGAACCTCAAAATATCCAAAAAATCAAAGTAATTTATTTAAAGAAGCAACAATTATAAACTTAAAATGTAGGACACAAAGTTATGCTTCAAAATCTCAATTAAATTTGGTGCAACAAATATGTCAATGTATATATTTATTGTTACACATGGACAAATAATTCTGTCACCCATATATGGGTGACATGGCAGTCAAAGTGTTAAATGTGATATTTGTTGACCCACCTCGGAATTTTGCAATTGCCACGTGCAATTTTATTTTCTAAAATTTCGTGTCTCAGAGGGTTAAACGTGTAAAGAGGGTAATGACGACGTTTTGGCAAAATTGCACGATGCGGATGGATTTTTATTGCCCGATTTTTTCGGAGGACGATGCACGCAGGGCAGATGAGGTGGTTCGGCAAGTTCGACTGTGTCGTTTATAGAGTGTCCTGTGATGGGATTGGCGGGTTTGTTTTCGACATTTAACGCGGAACATAACTTACGCCACCTCACTAGTTAGAGGAGCTGGCCTCCGCGTCGACCGGAAGTGCCGTCGTCTGTTCCAGGCTACCTAATTCGGTTTCCATCGAAAACAGGCGGCCTTGGCTGGCACTCGCTCGTTAACTAAACGCGTCGAAACGACGACGACTAGGCCCGAGCAGCTTGCAACTCGGAAAACGACTCGAGAATCCTCGAGCAGTCTTTCGAGACGAATGGTGTCTCAATTGCGACGTCGGGTGCGTATATTGAATTCTTGAAGTTGCAACAAATAGAATTTAATTATTCCAGTAACATGAGATCAGCGTCCTCAATCGTCACAATTTTTGAAGCTATTGTTCCGCGATAGGCAACTGGATTTTACATTTAAAATTGTTTCCGACCGAAATTATTTCTATTTCTATAGTTTTCTATCTTCTGAATCTTTCCCATGGCTTTCAAACGTATGGAGATGGCTTCTCGCGCAACGTTTAATCGATTTGCGAGTTGTTGCGTTTGAGCGTCATCCTCATCCAACAATGCTTGCAATTCGAACCACCCGAAGCACTATGATGTCCGATGCGATTTCACAGCAGTTTTCTTCAAATAGTAAAAAAAAAAATTCCACCACATGATGCCCCCCACGGTATTGAGTAACTTTCGTCTGAAATATGTTTGTAATGTAAGGATGGCTGATTTAATAATACAAGATTTTGCGTAAGACGTTTATTTGGTTCAAACTTGGTGTACCTTCGTACGCGCCACGACGACAACCCCGTTCCTTGCTCGCTCTAGCTCTTTTCAAGCTTTCCGCCTCGTAGGCCGTTCCTCTCCACAACCAATCACATTTTGTTTTTAAAAACTAACGTACACCCTTCGAGAGGCGCCAGGGTGAGGGAAACTGGCCAGTTTCTGGAGGAACCCTCGCCTTGAGCCCTCGTCGTCTACCTAGGACCCTCAACGGTCCGCGCTTGGTCTGCAGATGTTTTACGGTACGTCAACGGCTATTGAGACCTTTAGCTAAAATACGAGGACTCTAATAAATTATCATAAAACACGGAAAGTTCCGCTAAATCTCAAAAATAGCCTAAAGTCACGTCCGCACCGTAATCATAAACTGCGTCCCTAACCAGCAACGGTACCCTACTGCGGCCCGCATGGGCCGCGGTCACTCGAATCCCTTACAGTAATAAATATTTTCAGAGATATTCGACTGTGACGCTTTATAATTTCCACCCTGTATATTTAAAAGGAAGAAGACAGTGGAAAAATATGTACAAAACAAACGTACGTGACTGACTGCTTAGAACTGCAGTACGCCACTGCACATCGTACATTTATACCTGGACAAGCACGCATAGTCACACCTAGTACTCTCAGGTATACCTAAAAAGAATCCTTAACAAATGTGCTTGTCAGAGAAGGCATCGGTTATTTTGGCGATGTAGAGTTTTCTACAAACGCAGGGATTCTCCAGTGCATTTCCTCAACGTTTCCAATATTCTCTAAAATCCTCGTCCGCAAAGGGTTAAAGGCCCTGACGAGGGACTCGTCGCGGGAAAACCGTACGTACAGCGACGTGTTTTTCTAATTACGCCGGGAATTGCGCTGGCGTCAAGTGGCCCGCGCCCTTTGTGGGAAATATACGTATTAGAGCCGTCGCTCGGCCCCGGACCATGTTCATTGTTAATGTGACGAGTGTTTTGCTGCTCGTACCGCCGCCGAGTCGGTTGGATCATTTCCTACCGGACTCGAGTGCCACGTGAAACGCCGGTTCCGACGACAGAATTCTCGTTTCGTGCGGTTCAAGAGTGCACCACTGCTCTAACAACCGAGCCGCCCTCTTGCGAGTCGCTGTCGCCGGCCGGGGGATGATAGCTATTCAGGCGATTGTGCGAAATTAGTTGAATCTCTGGAACGTCTTTCTGCATTGATAAAACTGAAAGAATTACTTGACACGTAATTTCTGTACTATTTAGAGATCGATACTCTGTCGACTGTTGTATAAAATTAAAATTTTCAATAGCATTCGAATGAAAGTGGAACCGGAGATTCGTTCATTTTGATTCAGACATACTGAAACGAGAAAGCCATAGTGGCCCCTCGACATTTTTTTACTTTAGCTCAGATAGTCTGCAATGGCTATATGTTATAAAGAATTATGTCCGTTGCGACGGCAACACCGAAGGTTGTACGTATGTAATCCTGTCCTCGGTAATTTATAACGCATAAATGAAAAGCAGGCAAGAAATTACGAAATTTATCACGTGCGACGCACTCGAAGAAACGGAAATTAGACAACCCTGCAATAAATCACGATAATCCCTCATTGACCGTTTCCCATTCCTTTTCATTCCTCTGAAGCAAACTATCCTCAACCAATCACGACTAAAACGAGGTGACAACGGACAGAACTTAACAAGACTCACAAGGGAACATATAAATACTTTTGTTAACCTCTTAAGCACGATGCGTCACTATAGTGGCTTCCGCAGATGTCATCTTATATTACGATGCGCCATTATAGTGGCTTGAGCGTACTCAATTCTATTATTAATTATTACAGTAAATTATTAATGTTAAAATATATGCATCATATCTTTCAGAAAAATTACAATTTAGTTATGAAAAACCTCATTCCAAAGTTATTAACCCTTTGCACTCGAACGATGACTCTCAGGCACCAATAAAAATAGCTGCAGAAGAAATTAGTAAAAATTTAGTCGTTGCAAGGACGAGTAATAGTAAATAAATTTCGTATGCATAAGATGAAATATATCGTGTAGAATAAAAATATTCTAGGTCAAAAAAAATTCCTTGGGGTTAGAGTTAAAACAGCTTCGAGTGCAAAGGGTTAAAGTTAAAGTAAATATATGCATCATGTCTTTAAGAAGAATTATAACTGAGTTATCAAAACCTTCATTCCAATGTTCTCTGTCGTACAGAGAAACTGCCCCGCACAAAATTCAACCTTGCCTAAGATGTTAAAATTTTCTTGCGCGACTACGTTGCCCATTGAAAAACACACAATTTCGCACAACAATGTCGAAATGTTATCTCATTAAGGATACATATTTTTTATAGCAAGAAACATATTTCAACGATAGAGATAATTTCTTTTCCGTTTCACAACACGTGTTTGCACGTTCCAACTACAAGCTTGCGGAATCCACAAACGTTTGGATGACTAGTTGACCAGGCATCGATTGAACCATCTTCTTTACGGTCAAAAGGATGCCGCGGATCGTTGAAACGACATGCAAACTGGTCATCGGGGTTGCGCTTATTTTCATCGGACCGTTCACCGATGGTTCGTCAATTTTACGTTGACCGGTTTTCCAGAACGAAGAGAACGGTTCGAGCGCCATCGAGTATCGATTCATCGATATTTGTCGCCGCGGCGGCAGCGGCGCTTCAATGGTTGATAGTTTTTACTCGATGTGGGGAAACAGTGTGAGCTATCGGCTCTGTACAGTCTAAACGTTGTTGAAAGAATGTCAGTTGTACAAATTTAGAAACCAAGTTGATCTTCCTTTATACCATTCGATAAAGCTTCTAATAGAAAGCAGTTGTGTCAAGTTTCGAAAATCGGTACTTCTACCAGGTTAGGGTGACCATAGGGTGTGCATAGTTTAACGAATTATGCTATGAGCAAAAAACTATGAAGAAATGATAAACATTCCTATCAATGTCGTACATGATTTTGAATTTTCTCAGAAATGTTTACTGGAATATTCTTTTTCTAAATAATTTTAAAATTTGTATGTGACAATGCAATGTGACAATGTAGGCACATGTATATAAATATAAGAATGTTCATGCACGCATGTGTGTGAATCGTCTGTTAACATGAAAATTGCTTATCCCGAAGGCAGTTCAGATTAAAATGGCGGAAGAAACATACATTTACGCTAACAGTATTCTATTATAATTAACTAAACGAATCTTTATATAGTAATAGTACAGTACCAAACATATTGTTTAGTAGATATTGAACATATTCCAGTATTGTAATATGTATTGTATAACCAATGTGCAAATTCGATGCGGTCCAAGCGGAGGAACTGAATACAATAAATTGCTGTTTAGCTTGTCGCCCCGACCAATTAGTATTAAGAATGTCTCATCAATTGTTATATGGTAGCACCGAGAGCGTCTTTCAAGTGAGTGTCGCCTAACTAGTCGATTGAAACTTCTGAGACGCGTCTTTCGCATTGGTGTCTCGTGTACCGTTGACTAGAACCACTGAATGCCGTCTTCCACCAGAATGTCGCCCGAATACTTGACTAAAACTCCCGAAACCAGACACACTCGGTGCCGCGTACTCTCGATAATGGTCGACCGAAACTCTCGAAAATCTTCTCGCGACTACAATTGCTTCCAATATTATTGATTAAATCTACCGTAAATTGTGGCACATCCCCGTGTCTCGCGGATGCTTGACTAAAACTCCGAGAAACATTTCTGTGCTCTACAAATGGCCGCAACTTCGAATTGCGATCGTCGGTCTCCAGACAAAGGGGCTACAAAATTTGTAGTTTCAGACCGAGACCTATGAAATTTCGGGAATTAACATTTATGGTCGGAACTTTTGGCGTCTCAGTCCAGCGACAGCTTTAATGGAGTTTGACAAACGTTTACGCTCGCGTCTGTGACTGAGCAACTTTCGAAAACACATTCCGCGCTTAACTTTTTATTCATTTATTCATACGCATGCTGCAGGTCTTTGTGCAGACGGAAAATCGTCCGCATCAATGGCGAGATTACGGAAACAAATGAAATTAACATTCATTGTGTAATTATTTCGAAAGAATTCAAATAATACATCGACATTCTTAAAGTCTTTGAATCTTTCAGTCTTTTGAATTTCACAATTCATTTTTATCACAAATGCATAAAATCTACGGTCTTTTCATATATGTAATTCTATTAAATTCATAAATTATATTTGTGAATTTTTCGCTGGAACATTTAATTTTTTGGAAATTATTTAAATAACGTTAGTCTTTGCATTATTTCGAATGCAGTCAAACAAATTATATTATTGGATCGAATGTATTTAGATTAGTTTAAAAAATACATGTATGTATAATGATTAATAAACTGCAGGTCTTTATAATAGAAACTAAATAGAATGTTAATTAGTTCCTTTCACGATTTTAATAAATGGGAGGTAATATATCGACATCTTTAAAGTTTCTTTATTTTCTTACAATTCTAATTTTCATTTATTTAATTCTGCCATAAATACATAAACTCCGCAGTTGACTGATTAAGAAGTGAAAAACGTGAGATTGAGTTAGCTACATTTATTTGTGGTCTAACAATTGTACAAAATACTTCTTTTTAAATTACACATTATTTAAAGACACTGGAAGTATCTAGAACAAAGATAACGGTGATAAATAAGAATAATATGTTACCGGACACAGGAAATGAATGCACGCGTTTTTACATACATGAGAAAGTATGCTCAACGACCATACATTATAAAAAACCTCACCAGACCCCAGTCTAATTACTTAAAAGACTAAAAATGAATTCGTACAATGAATTCAGTTGACGCGCACAAAAAAGTGCATACTAAACACATATGTATTCAACGTGTCAGTGTAAAAATGTATTTTTAATTCTAACGAGAGATTATGTCGCCTTTTTGACACATAGAGATAATTAAAAATTGACAGGTACAATTAGCCGCAAAGGCGTCATTAAAAATTATTATTTAAACAACTTTTACATCGCTAGGTTTGCAGTTACGAATCAATTAATTTCGTATGTACGAAAGGAAATAAATTATGTACAATGGAGCTATATTATAAGTAAAAGTACTGTTTCGATTTTGGAATGGAATTGCTTCGAGTGTAAAGGGTTAATTGTTTAATGAGAGAGGCGATCAGATAAAACTATTAATGGAAACTGTCAGTTGATATTTTCTGTGGATTCCTAAATTTTATTATTAATTTCTTTTCAGCTTCTGCGTATTTAAATAACGAAATGTAGCTAGCTTAATTAATGAAAAACTTAATCGACAAATTATTAAGCTATTCGTTTATACTATTTAAAAAGGGACGAGATACAGAATAGCCGCTACAACAGCGGGTTTGTGCAGGATAATCGATGACTAGTGGCACAATCGAAAATGGTTCCTCACAAGGATTTGTTTTCATGAAAATCGATTACGAAAATCGCCTGTTCAGTGTTCGTAGAAAGTAAAATCGTTAGATTCGATTTACCTTTTTGTGTAGAACCATAGCTATCTCGGTTGTACCACCAGTAACCTATCACTCCGTATATTTCATCATCCAATTTGACTAAACTCCATTATTTCTAGCGTGCCTCGGGGTACTGCCGGATAAGGGGATCAAATGTGCCCTCAAATCAAATTGATCGCTCCCCATAACTTTCGATAGGGGTTCCAAAGAGAACCCTTTGTGACAATTTTCAAGTCGATATCCCAACCGCAAGAGTAATCACGTGGCGAGCACCGTTTAAACAATTACACACTGTATTTCTTCCGTTCTACTCAACAAAAAATTACGAAAAAATTCATGAACATCCCGCATGAACGTCCGCGTAACCGTTAATTTTTGTCGAATTTTCGGCTGGAAAATAAGATCTCTAAAAAAATTCGAAAAGTTTCAAAATACATCGGACCATCTGCTCTGCAAAATCCCAAAGTTCCGAAGGAAATGTGTGTCAGCCTAAAGTCCACAAAATCATTTCTCCGGTGCAAGTAAATACATTTTTCATGCATCGCGCCGGAGTCGTGGAAATTTACGCGACAAGGCAGCGATTCGCACGTACCGCGGGATAATAAATACTGCACGAGCGACTAACCAGACACGTGAGCGCACGAGGACGATGGAACTTGAGGGTGTAATTTCCGAAAGAAATCCGTTCTTTATCGGTCATAAAAGGCTCGTTGCGCACTCGGTAGGTTAAACTGTTGGACAGTGAGCGAGCATTAACTATCGGGCTTGCGTGAGCTTGATATTCAGCCAAGCGACCATTACTCCGTTACATGCTAAATATTTATCGGTGGCGTGTCAACGCAGCGAAAGAACGGCCGTGGAAAATAAAATTCACGAAAGCAAGGCCGGGAACGAGGAGCAGCGGTGTCGGGAACATCGAAGGTCTCCGTGAGGCGGTATTATTATTCAGCAAAAGACAAAATATTCGCGAGACGACCCCCCGATACCATCGAGAACAACATAAACTGCATCCACCGCGCCCGAAACCCGGGACCAGCAGGCGCGCACGTACGTCGCGCGACGACGTAGAACGTAAAACTCGTCGGGTAATACGAGAATCATATTGGGTCGCAGAAATATGCCGGATCCGAAATAAAAAGGGACGAGTACACGTCGAGCGTTTCTTAACCGTCGTAAATATTGATTCCGAGCGCACGCTCGCTGATACAATTCCGTCGAATCGACCGTCTTTCGTGTAACTCCGAGAGGAAACGAATCCTCCCGTTTCTTCGTGAATCATTTATTTATCGCCAGTGCGTGGGAAATTGATTCTGCAATCTACTACACTTCCGTCGAAACTAGCGCGGTCAGGTTATTTCCCCTAATTTTATAGAACGCTGGAAATTACGCTGTGCGACAAAATGGCGTGTACGGTGGTTTTAACACTGAATCGTGATTTAATTTATTTCGATTATTTCGGATTTTCGTTACGAGGTATAATTAACATTAGAACTACCAGACAATAAATCGAACAATATACATTAATTTGTAATAATAATGAGGCTGCACATATTAAAATTTCATACAATACTTATTGTAAGGTATACGTCATTAACACTTTAACTGCCCAACCACCGACTACGAAAATTCCATAAAATTAAAGTGATTTATGTAATGAAGCAATGATTGATAACTTAAAATGTACGACACATTGTACTCCTTCATGCTTCACTCATTCTCCAGATCTCAATTAAATTTAGTGCAACGAATATATTAACGTACAAATTTATTTTTAAACATGGGCAAATAATTCTGTCACCCATATATGGGTGACATGGCAGTCAAAGTGTTAAAGAAGTACATCTGAAAATTTCTGATGAAAATATTTTTATAACTTCAATAATTGCGAAAGTAAAAACTAGGGACCAGTCAAAATGACTGGTTTGGTAGTTCTAGTGTTAAACGAAGGGATCTAATAAATCAATTCGTATGAAGGCAATATTGTAACTTTAACGAAAATAAAAATTGTGAAAGAGGTCATTTGTGCCGCTGTGGTAGGGTTTAGTGTTACGTTTTAATCTTTACTCGCATACTCGAGTGTCCACTTATCAAAAAATCGTTAATAATTGATTCTGCAATCTACTGCATTTTCGTCGAAAGTAGCGCGGTCCGGTTATTTCCTGTAATTTTATAGAACGCTGGAAATTACGCTGCGCGACAAAATGGCGTGGACGGTGGTTTTAATACTAAATCGTGATTTAATTTATTTCGATGATTTGAGTTTTTCGTTACAAGGTATAATTAAACGAAGAGGTCTAATAAATCGATTCGTATGAAGGCAATTTTGTAACTTTAACGATTGCAAAATAAAAATTGTGAAAGAGGTCATTTGTCTCGCTGTGGTAGGGTTTAGTGTTACGTTTTAATCTTTCCTCGCATACTCGAGTGTCAAGTTATTAAACTATCGTTAATAATTTTAATAAATCGAACGTAATATACTGAATTTTCTTGTATCACCACCATTTTAAATGTCGTCTACTTAATTTTATCATCATTGGATGGAGATCATTGCATACCTTTCAAGGATTTATCTCGACGTGTAACGACACGTATAAATCATGAAATATTCATGAAATGTTCATGAAATATTGAATAAATATAATTCATTAAATAAAATAATAGCATCAGGTTTGAACAAGTTGAAGTTATGGCACGATGAGATTAAAGTGAACGGAACAATGTTTCTTTGATCTCGACGTAATGGGATCGGAAATACGTGTGGAAAAATTGTTACGTTCGAATTTCAGTTGATCCAACCACGATGGAAGTAAAGTTGCGCGACCAAGTGGTACGGTGGTTTTAACACTAAACCTACCCAGCATTAAAATTGACTGCTTTACATTGTCCTATAAAAATGCCAAGATTCAATTTATTTGGATTATTTGTGATTTTCATTACAAAGTATAATGCAACAAAGCGATCGATTGCATCGATTCCTTTCAAGGCAATTTTGGAACTTTAATAAATGAAAGATGCTAACTTTAAAAAGGGTGCATTTAATCTGCTGTGGTAGCTTTAGTATTAATTAATTTTCACTTTGTAACTGAAAGTTATTTCTATACACCATTACGAATCTGTTTAGGTTTGTTTCGTTGAATTCGTACAAAAATCTATAGCACACGTGTAGAGAAATCTAAAATATTAATAATTCTGTTAGATTTATGTAATTGTTTTAGTACTTTTCTAAGTTGATTTTTACCACTTCTCTTGAACACATTTTTCAAGACATTCAAAGGTTTGAATATCGTCTGCCATTTTTGTATACTGCCCACGAAAAATTTTCCTTATTACCTTAAAAAACAAATCAGCTTTTTATTATTTCTCTTACTGAAAGGTGAAAAATGTAAAGAGAGGATCGGTAATGTGACTTCGAAACACCTCCATTCCGTACATAATCAAGGTTTCCAATTTCTGTTGACTCAGACAGCATTCGCATTCATATACAAAATAATATTTGCGAGAAAGAACCGATATTTTCTATCAAGCTTGTTACATTGAATTTATTTATCGTCAACCATGCATTATTAAATACATAAAATCCCTCGCAATCGGAGACACTGCAACAGAATTGTGTAATCGAAAAAGAAAGAACAAACATCAATTATAACTTCTTTTCATCAAGGTTCTCGAATCGAAGCGTAAATTTTTTTGCAGTCAGACCGCCGCTTTAAAAAGCAGCGCATTGTCGATACAGGTCGCAAGTATTCGATAATGCGGACTACTGTCGGCTAGGGAATTAAATCGTCGGGAGACGGTAACGGTCGCCATGTTGGCGATGTTGCGGTTCTTTTATTTTTATCTGTCCTCGTGGAGCGTTCTTTTTCCGTTCTTTTCGGCGCACTCTTTAATCCGCAGCAAATGATACCTTAGTTAGATTTAATAACAGCGCTTACTCGCTAATCCCCGCTCATGCACGTAACATTATACTTGATTATTTTTATCCTGCTTCGTTCATTAAACAAGTTGTGCTTCTTTCTATCCTCTTTCCATCGTCACTCCAGAGACGCGCGCGTTTTCGTTAATGAGAAAGTTATCGAAACACCGTGACACCGATGAATATGAATAGAACAGACTATACTACCTATCAATATTTTAATTCGATTTCTCTTTTATGTCAACTTTCTATTTTCTGTATGTTAAGCGAAAAAATGCATACTTGCATGAGAGCCCACAATATAAATATTAATGCGAAAGATCAACCTTTGAGGGAACTCTTTGGACTGGATTTTATTCATGTGCATGCTAATATTTAGACCCTGCAAACATATATACTTACGAATTAATCCACAGAAATTGCGAATCGCGAAAATACGATGCTTCCGCTCAAACAAATAAAAATATCATTTATAATCGGATGACAGTAGCAACGGAGAGCTTTACGTTTAAGTAAATTTCTTAAAATTTTGCACAAGCTGTAAGTACCTGAACGTGTACATTGTAGTTAATACGGTATACTAAACTCGCTGTATTAAATTTTGGGTAACAATGCTCCATTAAATACACTAAATCCCTCATAATTAGACAGACTACGAAACAACAGTATACGCGAATAGATCAACGCCAATTACAGCTACTTTGCTCGCAATCGGTAATGCGCCGGGCTCGGTTCATTTGTACAATTACTTTGTTGCGCTCGGTGCAACGGAACGGTTTAAATAAATAGATAAGCACCAATTACAACTCGCTATTTCCGAATGCCGGATAAGAAGGCGGAGGTATTAAAGCGTAACGCGAACGCGAACAAACGGCAAGGAAATGATCCTCGTCGGATCATCGTCGCCAAGAAGCTTCGCAAGGAGTGTGTTAATTATGAAGACAAAATTAGGATTCGATGAATGCGAAATCGAGTCAACGCGGATGCGCGCGAGACCAGAAAATTAGTATTAATGGAGTGTCGGCGGTCAAAGCATATTGAATAATTAAAATGGCCCATCGGGTTGATCGAGTCCGGAGGAATTTTCAGCGAGCCCGGCGTGGCCGAGTACAAATCCCGTTTTCACACTTGGAATATCTTAATTCGGTCCGTGATAATTTTTAATTAAGCCACCACAGGATTATTCGACGCGATCGCGGCGGTTGAATTTCACCGGGGTCTCGGCGCCCCGTTAATTATTTTGTTTTGCAGCAACATTAATTAACCTCGATACGACGAGAAACATTTACCGGCGTACGGTTATTGATGACGGGTGAAGTTGAGATCGTTTTTGGAAGCATTGTTGCAATGAACGTCTCGGGAATAATGGTCTTGGGAACTACGGCTGACTTGTGACGGGCGATGCTACTTACGGCTTCCTTGATGCGGCTTTTTACTACTGGCTTAATGCGACTAGTAGTATAGCGCCACGGGAGTCAGACATTATTGGCGATGCTCGAAACGATATTTCGTGGGCTCCGCCGGTCTAAGTTAGTTTAACCGAGTCGACGGTACGTGCTCGCTTTTCGGCAACTGATATAAACTTTTCTTTACTTAAAGAACTTCCTCCTTACCTCCGCCGTGAATCTTGCTGCTAAGGATTAAGTATCTGTCGGATACTCTAAGATGCAATTTCTGATGAAACAGTTTTTATTCTTCGTGCTATTAACACCAGGGCTCATAGAAATCTTTGTGTTTGTTTCGTTAAACAGGAAGTCGTTTTAAAAAGAGGAATAGAGAAGCTTTAAATCCCCAGAGGAAGTTAATACAAACTTAGGATTACTATTGTTATTTTATATTGTAGTGTTATTAATAATAGAAACTATTGTTTCCAACTGTATTCGGATTAGCTGCACAAATTAAAAGGAAAATACAATTGAAAAGCGACTTTTTTTTAAAATGAAAAATTTAAACTGATTCCTACAAAATTGCTGTCGAAATTCACAATTTTTCATCATCCAAGGTTAATTATACTCCATTTTTACAAATTCAATGGTTTGTTTTTTCCATTTTCTCCGAGTGCAAGTATTGCAGAATATTTGTGCAATAGGATTTGTTTGAATTCGTAAAATTCACAGAGTTATAGTCATTTTACGACGCCATCTTGGATTGCGAGACATTCAAAGTTGATTCTTTAGGTGAGTTGTTTTCAAAACAACATTCTCTGAAATGGCGGATGATAGAATTGACGGAATTATTTGTGCGATTTTTAAATAAATTTTCACGTTAATATATTCGTTGTATCCAATTTGACGGTGGCCCAGAAAATGCAAGAAGATCGGAGAACTACTCGATGTCATAAATTTTGTTTCTTCAATTTTTATTTCACTCGATAACTTGCTCCGACTTCATGCAATTTTTGCGGCTGCTAGTTTGTCAATCAATGTGTTAAAATACAATTGTACAAATCCCTAAAACATAAATAAATATGTCTGCATAATACTGATACTACAAATCTTATATTTTGTACAATTCAGTCAGTTCTAATCATTTTCACTTAAAATAAAATTGTACAAATTCCTAAAATATAATTAAATATGTCTGCAAAATGCTGATACCACCAATAATTTATTTTATACAATTCAGTCAGTTCTAATCGTTTTTATTTGACACTTTTGCTGCCACGTCACCCACACAAGGGTGATGGAATTATTTGTGCGATTTTTAAATGAATTTTCACGTTCACATATTCGTTGTATCCAATTTGACGATGGCCCAGAAAATGCAAGAAGATCGGAGAACTACTTCTACTACTTAAAAAATATCATAGATTTTGTTTCTTCAATTTTGATTACACTCGATAACTTCCTTCGACTTCATACAATTTTTGCGACTGCTAGTGTGGCAATCAATATGTTAAAATAAATTTGTACAAATCCCTAAAACGTAAATAAATATGCTGATACCACAAACCTTATATTTTGTACAATTCAGCCAATTCTAATCATTTTTACTTAAAATAAAATTGTAGAAATCCCTAAAACATAAATAAACATGTACGCAAAACGCTGTTACCAGAAAACTCTTATTTTCTTTGCAATAAATGATCCTTAACACTAGAACTACCAAACCAGTCATTTTGACTGGTCCCTAGTTTTTTCTTTCACAATTATTGAAGTTATAAAAATGTTTTTATATACATTATACATGTTACAGTAGTCTAGTTATATCATATGTCAGTCTAGTTATTATTACAAAACAATGTATATCGTTGAATTTATTGTTCGGTGTTAAAGAGATCTAAAATATGACGCTCTAGACTAGTGCACCCTCCTTGAAGAAATTACTGTAATTCTGGGGGACACTGGTCGGCACGTTGCGAACACGTCAAAGAAACAGGAGCTCTCGTCGTCGCAGGATAAAAAGGACGCCTGGATGTCAGGGATCTCCGGAGTCCCCTGTAAATTTCTGCTCGTCTAAGGTTCCCGAACATCGACAAGGACACTCGAGGATAACCCGACGCCCTCCGTCGCGGTTGCATTCAGGGTGACGTAACAGGATACCGTCGTCGACCGAGCAAGGACTCTCCTCGCCCCCTGAGCGAGTTCAAGTAAGCTCCAAGGATATGAAGATCGCTGAGATTAACGAGGATGGCGTGCCATTACGTTTTCGTACGCGTCGTAAGTGTGCCTCCGGTGACACTGGGATTACCCAACACCGCCCGGCCAAGTTGCCATTTCGAACCGTGGATAATGGCTCCGGTAATCGGGATCTAATGAAAAAACTTGGCCAACGATGTGTCGCCGCGAATCGTATCGCGTAGTTCGACGTCGCCGCGCTTTCAGCGAGTTATGGCTTTAATATCGAAGGAAACCGATCTCCTTCGAATCGCGGCCAGACAAAAGAATCGGTTCCTCGACGCCGTCGTCCGACGATTTCTATCGAGTTTAAAACGATCCCCAGATCACGGAAACTTCGAAATTTTCACGATTCCGTTCGAAATCCTGGAAACTCCTAACTTCTTGCTATATATTAGCCTATTTAACACGTTCCGTGCCAACCAGTTTTTCCACCGACATATTTATAAACCAAATACTCGTGTTTCAAGCAGTTTCACGGTAAAAGGACGGGGCGAGTAAAATTCTCTCGCTACTGGAATTTTTATCTGACATTTTTCTTTAACTCTTAATTCGCCTAAAGGACAGCAGTCTACCAATAATTAAATTAATGTCGCGAATGTGAACAAATCCTTCGGTAGAATATGTTAGAGAACACCTATACTTACAAATGATGTAAAACAATTTATTCGACAATTTATTTAATAAAAATATTTATTTTAATAATTTATTTAACAAAAATTCGATTTTTATGAAACTTATGGGAGCTTATAGTTCTTTGAAAAATATTTGACACGTGTTTTCTTTATCGGCAACCATCCACTTTGAAGGGGTGAAGACAGCCCTCAATGTTGGGGTATTTTTTAGATATCTCGGAAACCAGAGGTCGAAGAAATTTGAATTTTTTTTTAAATTGTGTGTTTTTCAATGGGAAATATAGTAGCGCAATAAAATTTTAACAAAAGGTTTTTGTTTAAACTATAGAGCTCCCATAAGTTTCATCAAAATCAGAATATGTTCCCGTAAGCCTTGTTCGTTTCTCGCGATGAAAATTAACCCATTTCCTATTTTTACTGTAAAATGATTGATTTAACATTACAACTACCGAACAATAAATCTAACGGTATACATTGCTCTGTAATAATAATGAGAACGCATCTATTAAAATTTTAACTACAATTATTATTGTAAATTCGAAAATTTCTGATGAAAACATTTTTAAAACTTGAATAATTGCAAAAGAAAAAACTAGAGACCAGTCAAATTTTGTTTGGTAGTTCCAGTGTTAAAAAACTTTTTCATTACAGCATACATTAACGGGAAGAATAATTTTATAAATTTCAGTATCTCGTTGGGAAACGTTTCTCTGTAGTTTTAACGTAGCATGATTTAAAGCGATTCACTTTTTCTGTACGCGAAAACGCGGAAATACATTATTCGAACTCGCAACGAAAAAAAGAAGGAAAGACAGTTGCCCCGAGAACAGGATTTTTTTCATCTATGCAATTTATTTGTTGTAAAATACATGGATGTGGGAACGCGTTTTATTGCGCTGCATGCGTCGTGGAACACCGGGGGTGTTAAATATTCATAAATATTCGACTGAATTCGTCTGAGTAAACTCGTGCGATATCACTGCGAAACTTCGTACAGATTTGCACTTCGGCAAACAATTTTTGGAAGCAAATGTTATATATCAATTCTGTCGTCGAATTGAAAAATAACACGAATACGCCACGTCTTGTTGTAAATAAATTCGCGAAGGTCCGAAATTTCGCTGGAATTTTGGAAGTGGCTGTGCTTCAAGTAGATTTTAAATTTTGGTATCGCGGATATTGCAATTCGCTGCACTTGTGAATTTAAAAAACGGAAGGAAACGTTTGCACCACCCCGAGCAGAAAGTATCCGACGAAAAATGTGTTACGCAAATACTATACAGGGTGTCCCACGCAACTGGAATTGGAAAAAATGCAACTGCATACTTTTTTTAAATAGAAACCTATATTTTTGACTGCACCAATCGATGCAGTTTCTTGTGCTCTACATAAAAGTACAACATACTTATGCCCTAAACTTATCCGGTTCCGGAGTACCTACATTACAAGTATTCAAACGGTCCTCCATTGAAGTCCAAACATTTTTCTTAACGAATAAGTTTAGGGCATAAGTATGTTAGTACTTTTATGTAGAGCACAAGAAACTGCATCGATTGGTGCAGTCAAAAATATAGGTTTCTATTTAAAAAAAAATATGCAGTTGCATTTTTCTGATGCACCGATGCACAAAAGTGCATAAAATTAGTTGCATATTATGCACCGCCTAATACCATTTAACTTCTACTTATAACATTTTCTTCTATTCTCAACCATTTAGGAGGTACAGCCTGTTCCAGTTGCGTGGGACACCCTGTATATGACGATCGTAACATATGTAAAACAAAACCGAAATACAATAAAAATAATATATTTAGAAACCATCGTTTTGACCGTAGGCGATCTAGAGTTAATTAATAGAAGAAATTTTTATCTTATTACTTTGAATTCTACGAAAATGAAAATTTATCGAAAAATCCCAAAACATTAAGTCCAAAATCGGAAAATATTTTTGAGTTGAAACAATTCCGTTGAACGTGGTTTATTTCCTTTCGTGAATATAAAGATTGTTACTGTCACAACGTAAGTGTAACATTCCAATTGTTACTGACTTCGTAAATACAAACACAGCGATGTGTAAACTATTTAAAATAACAATAAGGAATGTTTAGTGTCGCCTCAGTGGTGCCATTGGAGCGTTAATAGTAAAACGAAGGATAAAAACACAGTGGCACTAAAAATTGCAAGAAAAATATCTGATATATTATTTTCAGATTCAGAAAAGAAACCAGCAATTATTTTTGCAATAATCTAACGTTATTTTAACCATGCCAGGTAGTCGATAATTGTTGCACCCTTTTTCAACGTAATTGGTCAACTACTTCAGCCCCATTTGTATATTTTGTTAAGAACTGTTTCCTACCAGGATTTCATCAAAATTGGCGGACACCGCACGTGCATGTTCCCTTGCGAGCTTTCACCGTGATGTTAAGTGGTAGCTGGATGAGCGGTTTCCTAGTAAATAGAACTCGCAGGTTTAATTGCCCCTATAATCTCTCAGCTGGACGATTTACTCGATTATTCGTTGCGGGGTCCTGTACTATACGTCGTTTACTGGGTCTACGGACGACGTCGAAGTAGTTTGGTTAGTCCTCGGAAGTGTGAGAATTAAAGTGAATTTCAGGACGATGTCAGGAGATTGGAACGCGCATAGCCAGCCGCCCAGCCGATGAGACTCAATCTCTTTCTTCTTCGCGGTATACTGCCTATGGCTGCGCTTGCATCAAATTTATACCACTATATTGCTGATTTTTACACGAAATACAAATTCTTTGCATGAATCATAAGAAAAAAGACGCACGTGAAAATGGAACCTCTCCGTCACTAATATTAATAAGCTGGATTACTACCTTTTTACAATAAAACCATAATATCTGCCACTTGCCATAACCATTTTCTTTGTAACTGAAGTTATTATAATATTTTCATCGCTAAAAATGTTACAGAAGAGAAAAGACAATTTATATATTTTATACTGTCAC
>CM052097.1:16943414-16965516 GCA_028453745.1 Agapostemon virescens | reverse complement strand
TTTACGTAAGAATGTATTTATTTCTAAAATATTGGTGACATATATAGTATTAAGATGTCTTCAACTAATTAGAATTGCAAAACAAAAAAAACAAAAAACTTGGGAAACCAAGTGAATTACGTATCTCAAATGTCAAATGTACCTAAACGTTTAATTTTTGGTTTGACGTCTTAGACACGTCATCCGCTCTTAGGGGAAAAAAGTGAATGACGTGTCTCAGACGTCAAATGTACCCAAGGGGTTAAACAGTCAGGGCACTCGACGAACGCGACGAGTGTCGAGGAAACGCGTGAGTTCCGGGATGCACGGGTCGCGCCGACATGTTTATCTTTCGACAAATATAATATAATATTAAGTCTTAATACACGCACTAGGAATATGTAACAAAAGTATTCGAACGCTTCAAAGTTATTGGTGTTTCTACTTATGTACAGTCGGTGTGGAAAGTATTCGTACAGCGACCAATTTCAAATAAAACTATGTGCGTAAACTTCAGTTATAAGTTTTAAGCGAAAAAAATGATTAATAAATATTCTTGGGTATTTGTAGAATAGATTCCGTGAAAACAAAATTTTATTTTCTTCAAGATTAACAAAATATACATCCAGCATAGATAAACGTAAGAATAGACGCGGTACAACTAATCACTACTAAACGGTTAGTACAAATTTTCAAACATTATTTGGTTTGCCAGTTATTTCGCACAATTAACCCTTTGCACTCGAATGGCGACTCTGAGGCGCCAGTAAAAATTGCCACACCACTGTTTAAAACAATTTCTACATCGTTCTGCTTGTACCTAAGGAATTCGTAAAAAATGTAACTATTGCAAAGGCGAGTAATAGTAAAATTACCCACGCGCCTAAGATGAAATGCATCATGTAAAATGAGAATATCCTAAGTCAGAAGAATGCCTAAGTTTTCGAGTTAAAGCAGCTTCGAGTGCAAAGGGTTAATCGATAACTTTACTTTAAATTCAAACGATTCAACGATCACGAATTGGAGATATTTATTTTCAAAAAATTGCTGGAATAATTTCATCGAATGAAGCGAGGGTTCAAGAACCTGTTTCACTTTTTGTGCGGTTGATCTGCCAGTCGAACGTGTGCTCATTTTTGCAAATTATTCTGGAGAATTGTGACGGTGAAATTGCGAGTAGACAGTAGCGAGATAAGATAGAAGCGAGAGATAATTTTCAGGGGAATTCGTATTCTGTGCGGGTAACGGGGACTCTCTCCCGGATTCCTTCCCTATTTTCTATTCTCGAAGTTTGATGCGAACTGTAAGCGTTGCGTGAATCTTGCTCAGATTCTATGTAAATAGTAGCAATTTCTCGGTCTAATTGAAGCGCCGCTGGCAACGTTGCGCGTGCAGTTGATTTCACACGAGCGAGAAAAATGCGGATCCGTGCATATTCAACGACGCCTGCAGCTCCGTTGCATCTCTGTTTCGAACGTGGAAGTCACGTGCCGTTTTAACACGGTCGCTGGCCAAAGAACGTTGTTCGAGGTGCTTGAAGCAGGACCGGCGAATTGCGAGTCTCTCCGTATCGGAAAAACATATTCGCATGGTCTTTCGTGCCCTCGTACAACCCTTGCAAACACTTCCGTTTCAAATATTCGAACATCTCTATTTCGGAACCATCTCGTAGCTGTAAAATATTCCAACTACGTCGAGATTAAATTTCAAATTAGAATCGTGCTACTGCACCTGCGAAAATATGTTTCAGTAATTATTGACCTGGACTACTTCGTCGAGCAGCCACGTCGCTCCGCGCATCATCGACTCGTACTACTGCACTTCGTTTTCCGTTTAAATTGTTTTCGATACAGCATTGACATTGATCAGCACTGACACCTCGGCAATTCTTAATTGAATAAAATTTTTACGAAATACAATGATATTGTGCAAACCACGTTAAAATTATATTGTAATTGCTTTGTTTAACGATGTTCAAACCTTTAATGCGTGGCGGTCAACGGAAATATTGACGTACATCGCTTTCCAATTAAATGCCTCAATTATTTCAACTAATTTGTTGTTCGTTAGATAAAAATTTGACTTTTTCAATGTTTGATGTTTTTGATGAATGTTTATGGTACGTACAATAGCTCACTAAAGTATTCGGACACTCTTTAAATCTAAATAACTTTTTTACGACTTGACTAAACGTCTTGACTTTTTCTTGAGCAATTAGATGCATTGGTTTACTAAATGATATGCGAAAATGATTTTGAAGAAATTGCAATTGGTATTTGTTACATGACAAATAAAAATGGTAGCTTTTAAATATTTTTTATTTCAGCCACGCACTGAAACTTTTAAAGACGTATCATTGTAGATCTATCATAGTTACACGCATGCAGAAAAAACCATTGAAATCGACCGACGTACGCAAGAGTTATATGACATCGAAAATGGTGAAAATCACAATTTTTCACGATTCTTCGTCAGTTTTTACTTAAACTCGACAAATTTTTACATCATTCGACGCGTGTCGTTTTTGTCTGTATCAATCGAATTCGATGAAATTTTCCACATGCGTATAACTAACGCGAGTCTGCAAAACGCATATTTCAAATTCTTTTTACGAGTTGAAATAAAAATGTTTTTAAAAATGTCTTTCTTAGTTTTTTGATAATTTAGAATTATTTCGAAATTAGTTTTGCATATCATTTAGTAAATAAATGATTCTAATTGCTCCAGAAGAGTGAAATAGTGTGGTTCAATTATTAAAAAGTTATTTAGATTTTAAGAGTGTCCAAAAGCTTTCGCGAGCCACTTTATATGTGTGAAACGTTTAGATGTTATAACATGAATATGTACGTGCGAGTATGGTTGAAGCAGAGGAGACTATGAAAATTGATAGAATCGACGGAAAGAACGCACGATAACAATTTTCTATTTATCATTATAGTTAATTTCACTATTCTTTTATAAATAAACTTACGGTAATCAAAATCAAAAAGATACATAATAATTTGTACAACAGACGAAATTGATCAGTATCAGGCATTGGTAACGAATTAGTATGACTTAAGGAGTTTAAGATTTAACATTTTAAATGATCAGATTGCGTTGAAGGGATTGCGTTGGATCAGAAAATTTCGCAGTCGAACAGTCGATAGCGGAAGCACACTTTGTCGCGTTTAGCCTGCACTAATCTGAAACGATCTTGAAGTAAGGATCCACAGAGTGTGTGATTCCACTAATTGTCTGAACTGCAAGGAGCATTCCGCTATCGTGCTCGCTGTAACTCACTCGAAACCGGTCCTCAATCTAATCCTCGAGACTCCGTGGCTGTTCGGAACGCAAAGCACGCATGTTTGTTTGAAAAGCGACCAGCATCGAGAAACTGTGGTCCCTTTCTCCCAGCTTTATCACTGGAGAGTATACGAGAAAAATGTAATTCGTAGCCGAGGAACGTTCGTGGCTGGCAATTTCACGCGCCGCCATTTTTTTGTGTCCGTGGGTGTGGACCATTAAATCTTCAAGAGAAACAAGCTTTCTTCCGGTTCCGACCATCTCGTTTCGAGTCCGTCGCAGACGTGCTCTGTACGATGAATCGAACTGTTCTCGTTGCAACTACACTTTTTATACAGTAAATTACAATAAAGTTGTAAAGTATGTTGTAAAGTACAACACTGCAGTAAATTACAATAAAATACAATATACAGATTAGCTTCACGGAATTCACTGTCCACACTATTCGACAGGCACACTTCGACTATTCTCGATTGCCTGTCGGTACAACAGATTCACTAAAAATAGTCACATTAGCCTCATCAATTGTTCCGCTCCACGGAAATCTTTAGTAAAAGGCGAAAGATTTATAGGTGTTTCGAAGGGACACCAGAGAAGATTCATGACAACCCCTGTCTTTTGTTATTTCCTTAGGGGTATTTCGCCGCAAAGTAACTTTACGTTATGGCGACTCCATATGGACAGCCGCCGTAACATTGACCTGATTAGCAACGTGTGGGGATCTCGTAATGCAAACTAATTGAATCGGTACCCACAGCAGTTTCGGGGAAGCTTGCGACATTTTATTCGCACCACACTGTATACTCGACGGAACAAGCTGAATACCAACTAGGCGGAGCCAATCGTCCGGCTCCTGACCTGTTCCTGGATAAAAGCTCGCGAGGAAAGGGTTTGCATCGGGTTGCTCACGGGTTGCAACGGGTTAACACGGACCCATGGCGCCGGGAGTCCCGTGTCAAAGGCGGAAACTTACCTTTGAGCGGAAACGTAAACCGCGCGTGCAACTGCGTCCGCATGAATATGGAACGCGCGACAGGAAGTCCCGCCCGGGACGATGATTTGGGGCCAATTAAAGTACCGGCCGCTGATCGATTCGTGGGATCTTAATTAACCGTCCTCAGGAGCCGCTATAACCTTCCAATGAAAACCAGGCCCGAATCGCATTTGCCGAACCTATGCTCGCGATAACATTTCGAAACACGTTCAACAATTTTCTGCAATAGCGAATGTTCCAACGCTTACCGCTTCGTCACCTTTTATTCGCAGCGGACGATAATTAACACGTTGAATGCCACGCGAATTTTGCATGCTTCGAACAAGTTTCACTTGTTTCATTTATAGAAATGATCAGCGTTATTGAACAAAATTGTTAGTTACTAAAAACTAAAGTTTTCACCTCGTACTATAATCTGGTTAATTTTGGCAGTACTGCGTTAATGTTCAATGCTGTTAATTTATTAATAACCGTTCTTAAACGATGTAACAGATTTTAAATGTTAAAAGATTTAAAAGATTTACTACATTTTTAATAATTTCTCCATTGTTTAATCTAGGTTATGTACGCTTTAATTATAAACTTATCATAAAATATATCTTTTTAGCGCATTAAATATACATGTCAGTGCGTACACATGACACGGAACGTGTTAACCTCTTGCCATACCATTTGCAACTGAAATTATTATGTCTTCGTTGCTAAAAATGTTACAAAAGAGAAAAGGTAATTGACATATTTTATTTTTCTTCGTTTACTTCAGTGCTTAAATATTAATCAATATTTTATTTAATCAAAAGAATAAAATTTGATTTCGTCTAAACAGAAGAGCACAATATTTAATTTTGTAAGACTTTGTTTAACACTTCATCTGTCATGTCACCTATTTATGGGTGACGGAATTATATGTCCATGTTTAAAAATAAATGTTCACGTTAATATATTCGTTGCACTACATTTAGTCGGGACCCGGAGAATACAAGATGGTTGAAGGGAAATATGTGTAGTACATATTAAGTTTTTAATTGTTGCTTCGTTAAATAAATTACTTTGACTTCGTAAAATTTTTGGTTTGGTTGGTTGTCTGGCTCGTTGTAGTATGGCAAGAGGTTGAGCCCAGTCACGGTCTGAAATCACCCATGCTACCATAATCATTCGAAAACGAATCTCTGGAAAACAAAGGCTCATTCGAACGGGTCTTGTTCGAAAATTTTAAACTAGTTTTCCCGGGTAGGAATCAGTCTCTTTCATAATGATCAACGCGATTCGGAAACAGCGAGCCGCTCATTAAAATTCAACCGGTCGGCTTTATTCGCGGCGACTGCGAAAAATTCATTTTTCGCGTTTACTCGTTTGTTCGAGCGACAAAGATACCGCGTATCGATCTAAGAAAAATTCGAGCTGCACCGGAATGTTGTGAAAACCGACATACGAAAATGGAATTTAATATTTGTATCGCGAATGTTTGCGTGCTCGAACTCGCTTCGCGCACGAACAACAGGAATATAATGGAATACGAAATATAATTAAATTCGGCATCGTTCTCGCCGCGTCGTAACGTCACTTGTTGAAGAACGAAATTAATATCCGTTTCAACGTTACATTTGTGAATTACACTTGAAACATTCCTTGTCCGTTCCATGAAAATTAGATGCACGGCGGATCCGAAAATTGTTAACGCTTAAATATTACCAAACCAGTCGCAACGTCGACTTTCTAAATTTTTCATTCACAATTACAGTGCTTTCAGATTTGTACGCGTATTATCGCTTCCACAGATTGTCTAAGAAGATAAGAATTTACTTCACGCGATGGAGAATTCTCGAATCGCTGCGAAACTGTCGTTAGTACAGTCATTATTCTTGGATTCTGCATAAATATAAATATTTCTTAATATTTTTCTATAGTTTTATATTGTCCGGAAAGTCCATGCCGATTTATTTTTATTTAAAAAAAATATATACCAAAATTTAAACGCGTTGCGTGTCAATCTTCCGTCAAAATCGGCATGAACTTTTCGGACAATATAAAACTATAGAAAAATATTAAGAAATATTTATATTTATGCAGAATCCAAGAATAACGTCTTGCGACAGTTTCGCAGCGATTCGAGAATTCTGCATCGCGTGAAATAAATTCTTATCTTCTTAGACAATCTGTGAATGCGATAATACGCGTACAAATCTATGTACGTCCACGAGTTGTGCCACACAAAGGATTCCCTCGATTCTTTAACCGTGTTAGAGTGAAATCGCACTACCCGACGGTTACCTACCTCTACATCCTGGCTTGTTAAGATAAACCCTTTTCTGTTCTATCTCGAGCAGACACGACATTCGTTAGCATTCTAATTACCACGTATTTCTATACACGTAACCGTAGGACAGTATAATCATATACTCCGCGTGGTACAATGTTACAATTACATGGCACCGCTTCTTAGAACTCGTAAACGAATCGGTAATATCGCGTATCCGAACGCGGTTGATTTAAGTTTACATGTAAACGAGTTTTCGAGTGAAAGGCAGGATATGCTGTGCACGGTGAAGGCTTAAGACGGATTTTAGAGGAATACCTTAACAGAATATTGCTCCTAGTTTAGGGTATTAGCGAAATTAGCATTGAAACTACGAAGCTTATCAGATGAAATATTATCTAGATCATCTTAGATTAACGAACGCGTAGCTGCACGTGGGCCTGTCGGAGGCACGAGCCACCTAACCTCAACGCTTTGCGTTTCTTCATTTCGTTCGCTCTTCTAAACAAACATGAAATTAGTTTTTTATCTTCTAATAATAAAGGCGCGTCTGCTTTGAGTATAATTTCAGCGGTTTATTAATCCTTTGCACTCCGAGGAATTTTAATTCCTAACTTTTTAGAGACATCTTTCTGTCCTAGAATAATTCCATTGCACGTGGGTCATTTCCTTTCATGCACGTCAAATTTGTTACTAAATTTTTAGTAACTTGTTAATGACAGAAATTTGTAATATACAAATTGTTTTGAATAATAGTCTGACAATTTTCAATGTTGCCTCAGAGGAGCCATCGGAGTGCTAAGGGTTAATTTCTGATTGGCAGTCGAAGTAAAAAGACTGTGACACATGAGAAAGGAAAGAGGGACGTAAGTGCTGCTTGTGTAACTTTGTCGAAGGGGAATAACTTTGTCAAGTTATAAATAATTGTAGCCAGTGTCGATTTAACCGTTTTAGTGCCGAACGAAGGTATCGCACTTGTGCGAAGAATTCTGGGCCAATTTAACCAGTTAACTGTGGCGATCTCTTTTCAGCGCACCTACAGTGGCTCACGGAAGTATTCGGACACTCTTCAAACCTATATAACGTTTTAAAGATTCAACCAAACGAGTTGACTTTTCTGGAGAAACTAGAAGTATCGATTTACTAAATGGTACACAAGAATAATTTTGAAACCATTCTAATTGGAAGAAACTACAGGAGAAAATGGAAAAGACATTTTTTTAAATTTGTTTATTTTAACTCGTAATGAAAATTTGAAATATGAAAATTTTCACCATTTTCAATGGCATGCAGCAGCTCGTGTGTACGTCGATTGATTTCAATGAATTTTTCTGCATGTGAATAATTATCGTAGGTCAACAAAATGGGTCTTTAAAATTTTTTGTACGTGATTCAAATGAAAAATATTTAAATAGTGCTTTTTACATTTTTCATGTAATTCAGACCACTTGCAACTGTTACAAAATCCTTTTCACATATCATTTAGTAAATCAATGCTTCTAATTGCCCTAAAAAAATCAAGACGTTTGGTTCAATTTTAAAAAGTTATATAAATTCAAAGAGTGTCCTAATATTTTCGTGAGCTGCTGTACGTGTTCCATGCTGTATGCGAATCCATCAATTATGTATACTTTTTACTTGTTCGTTTCATTTGGTCTTGACTTCCAAATACTCTAGACACATTGAAATTCACGAATACGTTTTAGTTTTCGCTAAAATTACAATTTAAATAGCTAATGCTAACTCAATTTTTCACATGACGAGTATACTCGTCAAACACAGCTAACTGGTTAACGAATTTGCTAAGGTTTGGAGCCTCACGGCACTTACCCTTATTTTCTAACAGTTTAAACCCAAAAACAATAAAACTAGACCATTTATAACGTTTTATAAATTTATTTTGAGATAGAGTTCACTCGCAATGCGAATACTAAAGCGCCACTGGATACGCAACGATGTATCGTCGTTGACACTTTTCGCAAGTGTTGCGACAACGATATATCGGCACTAAAAGGGTTAATCTATGAACAAGTGTTTCCGGCTCGTTAATTTAACGATGCGTGTAAATAATGCCACGAGGGAGAGCAACCTTTTAAAGAAATTCGATGGGACAGGAAAAGCTACGGTTCTGATAAATTCTTGCTACAGAAAACACACACACTCGAACTGCTAAATTACAAAAATTTTCTATTGCTAAAATGAAAGTCCGAAAAATAAAGATTTTATAATTAACGATCGACTATAATTATTTCTAATTTTATGTATTTTTCGTTATACTAAGAATTCTTTTATTACAGAATTTTTATTACATAAAAATTTCTAATGATATTATTTAAAATTTCTTTAGAAGCAAAGCCGTAGAAAGGCTGTAATTTGCATTTTGTTTAGGAGCCATTGGAGGATTAGTCGGGCACCGATTGTTGCAGGATCGTACTCTTAACCGGTCACTTGCTCGTACATTCGCCCTACTAATTTTCCACTGGTAAATTCTGATGTAGGATCACTCTGCGACAGGGTTGCTTGGCCAAGCAAATCAGATCCCGCAGTAGAACGATCAGATTAGCCGAGGGTAGCCGGTGGAATATCAACTATGAAGCAACAATCGAGACGTCGTTGCTGGGACGCCTTCGACGGAAACAAACTATCGAACAACGGACTTCGAAAGCGACGAGATGGCTACCCGATAGCAACGATACTTTCCACCCGCTGGCGTTTGATGACTCCGGGCTTATCCGCTCTCGGAAAAGCTTCCGGGGAGATTGATGCTCCCGGACTAATTATTAGGAAAGTTTTACCGTCGCGCGATTTGTTATGCAGAACGATTCGAAGAGGGGGTTGCGAGGAGTTTGCGATACGAAGTTTAAGAATCACATATATTAAATCAGGAGATCGAGAAACTTAATAATATTAAGTTTAACACTGGAACGACGGAGCACTAATCTGTATATTCACTGTTGTGTAACAACGACAAGCTTGCAATTATTCAAAGTTTTATAACTTAACCTTTTGCACTCAAAGTTGTTTTAACTCCAACCCTAAAACATTTTTTCTGAAATAGAATATTTACATTCTACGCGATATATTTCATCTTATGCATACGAAATTTGTTTACTATTACTCGTCCTTGCAAAGATTAAATTTTTACGAATTTCATTAACACAAACATAGCGATGTAAAGATTGTTTTAACACTTTGACTGCCGAACTAGCAGCCACAAAATTTCTATAAAATCGAAATGAGATATTAAATGAAATGAAAATTGAAAAAATAAAATGTATGCTGTCAAGTGCGCTTTCTACCTTCTTGCACATTCTGTGTAATCATTAACTTTGGTACAAATGAATATATTAACGTAAAAATTTATTCAGAAACCGTACAAATAATTCTGTCACCCAAATATGGGTGACATGGCAGTCAAAGTGTTAAACAGTGCTGCAGCTATTTTCAATGGTGCATGAGAGTCACCTTTCGAGTGCAAAGGGTTAATATATGTTTTAATGAAACAGTTTATGTAACAATTTTTCGCGAGGAATATTCTTATAATTTTAATAATTGTCAAATTAGTCATTAGGGAGCCATTTTGTCTCGGCCCGTCGTTCTGGTGTTAATAATATTAAATTCGATAAAATCGTTGTAACAAACTCTTTAAAATAAGTCATTTCAAGCTCAAGAACATTTTTCGAAGTCTTACAGACGTTAGAAGAAATTGGCTTCACCTCTTGGCTGAGCATGATCTCTCAATATGAGATTAGTGAAATTTTTAATAAAGTTCGCTGTATTATAATTTGATACGGTACACGCGCGCCCTCGTTGTTAATTAAAACCTCCGGTTTTAAAGTGAAGACAGTAGAAGTCAGATTGTCTGTACATTTTACGAGCAACTGATTTTTACTTTTCAACGTCAGCTCGGTATATTTGCATGGCTAGTAACCGTACTGACAAATGACTGGATTTACATTATTTGTTTTATGAGAAATTATTATGTAAGCCTCCTAATTGAATTACACGCAATTGTATAAATTGTGAGGAAGTTGGATAAATTCAATCTTATTTTAATATTAATTTAATGAATGCAATATTTCGTATTCGGTACGGTTAGTGTTTAAAAAAAAATCAAAATGGTTCTACGTGGTAAATTATGTATAAAGAGATCGATCCTTAAAAGGGTCAACTTCACTTCACCGTAAAGAACCTACATTCCTGTTCAAAGGAAAACTGTTTTTCTTCGGAACCGTTCAAAGGTAAAGAAACCTACTTAGAAAGAAGACAAATCTACAACCCAATCGCAACTTATCGAACGTGTATGTCGAATTGCAAGAAAAATATTAATCAGATGTTCAGGTCGTTTTCGACATCGCTTGAATGTACACATACAAATTTTCACATTCATGCGAGAAAATTCTCGTCCGTGCTCATTCGATGTTAAAGGAATGCACCCTTAACGGTAGGTTAAGCGTATCCAAATATTCATTAAATCATAGTTTATAACTCTCCTACAATTCTTATAATAGTTATTGCATAATACCATTTAGACACTGTGAAAGGGATAAAAACAATTTCTGTAATTGTTTCACTCTTAATTAGTACTGGAACCGGCAAGTAATTGACACTCGACTAAATGAATTTGTTCAACTACCATACGCTTCTCAGAGCAAAATGTCACTCGCGTTTCTGGATATCATAAAATGTTTAATTTCTTCTTGTTTGTATTACGATGTACGTATTTCTGTGACATGTAAAATTAAATAGTACAAATTGTCATTGATATAAAAAGAAATTGACTAACACGTTCACTACCAGTGTCAGACATTTATAACTACCTTGACTTCACACATTACAGAAAGAAAATCTAATTTTATACATGTCGTTATTTAAAATTAGACTTCGATTATAATATGATTTTGCATTTGCAATTATACTTTCTTAACAGAAAATGGAAACTATATTTACGGCTTGTGCACGATTATTTCAACGTTTAGGTATTAACCCTGAAGTGGTACACTGTTTTCTCAAATTCAGAAACATCTGTTTGGAATTCCCCTAAAAATCTAATTAAAATTCACAAAAATATCGTACAATTTCAGATTCCATAACCCACACGTATGAATGAATTTAAAAAAATTCCATATTTACGAGGCCCAAAAATACTAACACAGCCTTCATGTCAGAGAACAGAATTTAATTTTGATTTAAAACAAAACCGTGACAGAATCCTGATGAATGACGTCTCTAAAGCGCCACTAAAAATTAGTCAAGAATTAAAATGTTGCAAGCACGAGTAACTCTAATAAACTTGATACACACGAGAGGCAATAAATCATGTACAACAGAACTAATAACGTCAAAAGTGTTTGAATTTTGGAATTAAAATTGCTTCGAGTGGAAAATATTATTATTATCGTCGAAACAAATACTGGTAGCAAACGTGTCAATGTAACTACCAACTCACGAAAAATAACTGCACAATTTTTATTAACCCCACTGAGGCACGGAATTTTATAAAATAAAAAGGCTCATATTTTTGGTAAAAAAAAAATATCTGACCGTGCATATTCACTTTTAATACCACAGTGCCTCAAAAAAAGTTAAACAAACGACATTAAAAATCTCTCATACTACTCTCAAGAAGCGTACGAATTTCATTGCAGACAAAACAAAAAAGTCCTCGAGTCGTTTCGTACCCGGCGGTTCCAGCATCGGAATGTACCCGAACAATCCGCACTAAATTCAATGCCGGCAGCAGCCGATCGACAGAGCCGATCGTGATCGAAAGATAGCGATGGTACTCACTGTCTTTCACGCAGAATGCGCCGATAATCCAGAGTGGGAAGAGCGGTACGATGAACACGTTCCAGTGCCTAGCGTTCGCGTTGCACCGTAGACTCCTCCCGACGTGCAGCCTAAGGTAAATCATGATCGTTCCACGTGAACCGTCCGCGGCTCGATCATAGCAACCGGTCACCGAACATCAGCATCGTGATCCCTCCGGATCCTGTCTCACTGTCGTCACCGTGTTTCTGTGCCGTTCACGGGCACCCACTTCCGGTGTGGTCCCGCGTGTCCGCAGCACGCTTCTCGCGCATCATTCCAAACACACGCCGACGATGCGGTTGAAACGAGAAAGCCACAAGGAAGATCAAGAACAAGAGCAAGAAGAAGAAGAAAAAGAAGAAGAAGGAGAACAATCTAAACCTCGCGATCGGGTAGCTCCGTCGATCCTCCGCGTTCGAACGGTCAAATCGGATCGCGTAACGGAAACGGCACCGACCGGAACCGCGCGCACTATCAATCACTGCGAAATCATTCGACGGTCCGCACGAATCCTGATCGACGACACGAGGGATGGCAAGACAGAGAGACGGAGAGAGATCGCTTCAGCAGCAACAGCGAGGACACGAGCAACAGCATCGCTCGCCGGGATCGCACGCGACCGCACGTTTCTCCGGTTTCATCACTGAGCTCTAACCATCCCTGAGATTCCTACTCGATCGTTCCGATATGTTACTGGCACAGGAGAGAAGAAACAAAAATCCCGAGGATCCAGGACACCGATATATCCCACAGGAGACGCAGCAGCAGCAGCAGCTCACATTGTCGTGCCGCACACTTTTCGAATACGCGAACTCGTTCTCTCGACAAGATTGCAACCCCCTTTGCGAACTTTCGAAAACTTTTCCCCGTCACTGAAACTGTCGTTCGTTATCGTGGAGGACGTTTTGCAATATTTTTTGTATTTTTTTATTTTTTCTGAGTATCCTGACGACGAAGCGGACGACGAGGAACGGTTTTTTTTTTAACACCGAACAGACAATCCCGAGGACACGACGGTAACGCGCGCGCCTCTCGCACTCGAGCGAGATTTCGCTCGACCCGTACACTGTTCCAGCACCGGGCCGTGCGGTGCATACACGGTGAGCTATCGCGGACGACGTTAGTGTCGCCACTGTCGAGCCTGCTGCCACCACCACTCCGTTGCCACCACCAACGTCGCTACCCCCACCGATTTCGCCGGCGCGTCTCCCGTCGAGGCGCGCGGCGACGGTCACCGGTGTGCGACACCGGCCCGACGCCACCGTACCCGACGCACCGGTGGTCGATTTTTCAGAAGAACCACACGAAAACAGAGGAAAACAGCTATTTTCGAAATTGCCAGCTTCGGAGGTTGTTTTTGCCGGAAGCCGCCATCACCCCGCGAACTTGACGATCGCGTTCGGTGGTTTCGCGAGGTCTCTAACCCGAGGCGCGACAATTGATAAACATTGACGGTAAACGGCGTGGGGAAAAGCTGAAAATTTTCCCGGATGGGGCTAATTTCGAATAATGTCGCGTGAACATCTCGTTCTTAACCCTTTCGCTAAGGGCGACTTTTCCGAAGCGACACCCTCCCTGTACGAACCGCTGCGACAAAAATATGTACGGTGCTCGAGAATGATCGTCAGCGGCCGTGTTTATTGTAAACATGAAACTTGCCTTTAACCCTTTCGATACGAGTGCTCTGTCCGTCGTGACAGTCTCGCTGTACGGGGCGAAATGCTCCGAAAATGCACACATAGCGCGTGGTCGGTCCTCTTTTGTGTGAAGATTTTTCTGCCGTCTATAGCCGGCGCTCGTACACACAGGTTGTCGCCCAGATGCAGTGTATAGCCGACGCTCGTAACGATAGGGTTAATCGATGCACGATAATCTTGGTAATATCGAGTACCCGATTCTAGGATTCGATCGGGAGTTCGTTTAGTCGCATTGAGTGACGGAAATTATTAATGTTTCATTTTCAAATAAAAAATTTGAAAATGAAAAATTTCAATGGAAATTTTTCGATGCTTCGTTGGTTGCAGTCGTCCCACAAATAGGATTATGAAATTTTTATTTAGCTATCGTCGTTTAACTTGTTGGTGAATGTGTAAATTTGTATGAAGTGGCCTCTATCTCGACGATTTTTTAACACTTTACCGACCAGCGATTGTTTCAAAATTTTTTAAGGTCCATGAATGAAAACTTTTTAACCGAACTTTTAACGCTGACAGGAATTTTTATTGAGAATCCTCGAGGCATCTTCAGTAACGTTATCCAATAATTTCGTTACAAACTACAATGTAAAAATAGTTTTTTAAGCTTCATTCTGTTACGTGGAATTATTGAAAGTCCTACTAATAGGCTTTTCGCTAAAGTGTTAATATTTTGTCGATGTTATTGTATTGAACAGACTTACGTTCGTCGTTTATTTCTTTGACGAACACTCGCGGAAAATTTCAATATTTGTATACGTATTTCATCCTGTATAAGGCTTTGAACGTTTTAATTAGCTGTTTATTGTCTTTATAATTAAATTGGGGTGACCCTCGAATTTAGTTGGCTTTTTAAAATGTTTTATTACGTTTCTGTCGTGTAGGGTTGCGAAGGATTTAATCGAGGGTCGTTGTTTATTAATTCGGCGAATGTTTAGAGAACGGTACCATTCTCTGATAATGATTTTTTAATGCGTAGCCGTGGTCATCAGGCAATCTAGGAATACGAATGCACCACCCCCTGATCTCAATGACTTTTTAATACGCAGTCGAGATCATTAACCCGAGGAGTATTACGAATGTTTCAATTATTTTGTTATTATTTGTTTTAAGTATTACTCTGACAAGAAAAACAGTCAGTATATTAAAAAATGATTCTCGTCATTATCAACGTAATTTATAATCGACGGCTGCGAAACCATAGGTTTGTATCACTGTTCAGAGCGATGACCTTGACAAGATTTTCAAAATAATTATTACGTACCACTGACTAATACTCATTAATTAGTATGTATTAATTAGAAACAATAATTGCTACATGGCTGAAACAGCGTTCGACATTTTAAACATTTACAATCCACGGTGTCCGTTGCCGTTGAACTGGCCGAACTGCAGAACGCAAAAATATCGAATTACCCATTCGAATCGGCAAAACCAAAATCATACACCGACGAATCTCGAAAGCAGTTTGCTCGTATTAAATTCAACATCGTGCAGCTACAATTTTAATCGAAACTCCAAGTGCATAAAATAAACTGTCACAAAATTATTCTAAAGATAACATCTGCATCAGCGATGTCAATCGGTGCATTTCAAATTCAGCATTCATCGATATGTATTTCGAATCCGGCTTCATCGAAAACTCAAAAAACCAACAATTCTTACGAAAATTGGGAAAATGTTGACGCTCGCGCCAACGATAATCGATACCAAAGTCAAATCAAATAAGAATCGATAAGAAGCTCTGCCAATTCAAAAGAATTTCCAACAACACATTCGGATTTATTTTTAACACGTTGAATGCCACGCGAATTTTGCATGCTTCGAAGAAGTTTCATTTATAGAAATTATCAGCGTTATTGAACAAAATTGTTAGTTACTAAAAACTAAACTTTTCACCTCGTACTATAATCTGGTTAATTTTGGCAGTACTGCGTTCATGTTCAATGCTGTTAATTTATTGATAACCGTTCTTAAACGTGGCATTCAACATGTTAATAGAAATGCATACAATTTTACAAAAATTCTCGAAAAAACAATATCTACATCGGCGATATTACCTCCTGCGTTACAAAATTATCATTTTCGAGTAGACATTCGAATTCAGCAGTGGCAATAGCACGAGAAATTCTTACGAACATTACACGAGATTATGAATTTTGGTCAGCGCATCGAGAAACGCAGAGCGGCCGCAGGCAAACCGTCGACGTCGACGTCGACGTCGTGGATGGTCGTCGTCGTCGTCGTCCTCGAGTCTTGGTGGTTCGTCGATCGAAAAGAGGCCCTGTTGTACGCGCCCGCGCACATGCTTCACCTCGCATGCGTATTGAACAACGCTCTCTCTCTCATCCTCTTTATCTCTCTCTCTCTCTCTCTCTCTCTCGTCCTCTATCTGTTCTCCTCTCCTCTCTAGCCGCCGTCTACTTCGCCGGATAGGTTTGTCTCCGTTGTCAGAGGAGGACTGGATGCGCCACGCTCGGTCCAACGATCCTCTTCGTCCCGTTCTCTGCCCGGCGAAGTCCCAAGACTCTCGATCAGGCGAAAGAAGCTGAATGGAAATGAACGAGACCGAGAATTTATGTTAATTTCTCAGAATCGCGACGGCCGCCGATTCGAATGCGAGCCGCGCCGTTTCAATTGTTGCGGAGGAACCGGAAGTAACGGTAGGCAGACCGAGCGTCTCTGCTTCTGAGTCCGGACAAATTGATTTCGCGAATTGCCGGCCGATTTGTTTATCCGCTGCAGGGTATGGGAATTAATGACGAATGTCTTCGTGTTTGAATTGGGTTTCTAGTCGACGACGAAGCATCGGCAGAGTTTGCACGGTGATGGTCGTTCGCGGGGTTGTTTAACGCGCGGACGAGCCACGGCGCCGAACAACGGTTGCCAGAGGTTGGTTTAGAGTCAACAAATACTAACTGTCCTCGACGTGTATACGATCGACAGCTCTATCGACAGGTGTGGTTGACGTGCCTACTCGTCGCCTGAGAAAAACAATTGCCATTTACCGTAAAAACTTGAAAATTCAATACGATGTAACCGAAAATGGCGTCCGGTGGTAAGTTTCCTTTCTGTTACCAATAAGATTATTTTCTTTGACATATTGGATATTTCTTCCGTATTATGAATTTTGTTAAGTTTCTTGTGCAATTTGTGTAAGCTTTCGGTAACAATGCATTGTCAATTTTTCATCGATTAAAAATGTACATCGTCGTTGTTTCGTTTCACTTTTGTTAAATTGAATTAAAATGAATCGCGTTATGGTTGGATGAATGCGATCCTCGATTTTTCTTCATTTGTTGTTTGCTACCGTGCACCCGTACAACAATTTCTTCCCTAAAATTCATAACGGGAGCATTTGCCGTGCGTTCGATGCGTTCGCTCGTCGTTGCTCGGTGTGAATTCTACAAGCTGGATTTTCAAAATAAAATATCTTCACTCGTGTCAATCCTTTGCACTCGAAGCAATTATAATTCCCATATCAAGGCACGTTTCTTTCAACATTGAACATTTTTATTCTGCGGAATCTGCTATTATTAAAAAACAACTAAAAACAACTTAACATGCATTTAAAAAATCGATAAAAATTGAAGCGATGTACGTTTGAATAATAGTAACAAATTTTATGTGCAGAAAAGAAAATGAACCATGTACAATGTAATTATTCTATGTAAACTATATTTCTCAATTTTGGAATTAAAATTGCTTGGATTGCAAAGGGTTAAAAATGTTTGCGTCAATTTTCGTATACGTTTAATTATTTATTGTTGTATCTAATGGAAATATTCAGTGTGATCGTAGTTATCCACCTGGCGTCAAACGAGTAAAGGTGAACACGGTGAGAAGGCGTACATAAACACAGATTCGGCGATCCTCCGTTTCCGAAATAAGACTGTCTCAAGGACGACCGAACGTGTTCTCGGAAGCTCGCGAGCAACGCTGCCATTTACTTCGAATAGACGGGGAATGGCAACAGTCCTTGGACTTTTACCCTCGACAGACGACTTCGCCAGAAGCTCTCGTAAACAAAGCGTGCTTGTGCTCGAGAAAGGAAAAATTTCCAGGCTCATGTTTGTACGAACTTTCTTCTTCAAGGTGAGTCGAACGCAGCCCCTAAGGATCATCCCATTTATTTCTGGTGTGGCGCGTATACGAGAGCCGCGTAACACTTTCTTCGAATATAACGCCTACCGTTAATCAACTCGAAGTATAATGTAATAACGCCAGTCTGTTCGTGCAAAATAGAAAATTGTTCAGCTGAACGGCAACAAACTTGACCGAAGCAGAAGTTGATTTTCTATTTTTAACACGTTCGATGGGTTAAAAATAATGTAACCATAATTTTAAATTATTCAAATATTTTCACCATTTTAACTCCTCGACCAATGCTAAAAACGAGTCAGACTCGAAGATTTTTAACAAATTCTAACAAATATAAATTTCATGCATTTCTATTCGGATAAAATCAAGTTTCACTCTTTTGTAATCGATATTCAAGCATCGAAATAAGCGCAACTGTATGAAACATATTTTTACTGGTGAATATTAAAAAAGGTTAAATTACAGCTGCTCAGTTTTAAATGCATAAAATTCGCTGTCCAATACTAATAATAATTAAATGGTGGATTTTATGAATATATGAGAATTATCAGAATATTAGGTTATTCTAAAAGTATATTATACTTTCGATTAATATTAAAACACAAAAACAGATCCTCGCCAATATTTTCGTGTTCCACCCCGACGGGATTCTGTTTGTTCCGTTCGCCGACATCCGAGCATCCGAACGCTGTCAATTTTCATAATGCACACAAACGAGAACGGAGCTTATACCGGAACTATATAATCGCATAAATTGCCTGCCCCATTCGCCTCTGTGCTTCCTAGCTCTCGCATTCGTGTCCCTTTTTCTTTTCCCCTTCTTTTTTTCTCGCAACAAAACTCATTCGGACCTGTGCCTCCGAGTCTTGGAAAAACGGGTTAGTCCTGTGTAAGAATGCGAAGTGGCTAGGGAAGACGACAGATAGAGGGAGAAAAAGAGAGAGAGAGAGAGAGAGAGAGAGAGAGAGAGAGAGAGAAGCAAGAGCAAACTGAAGGGAAGACGGAATTCCTATTAATTCGAAATAAAGCGACATTTTCCCTGGTGACGTTTGAATAGGGGCGCGAATCGAACCGGTCAATTATACTGGAGAATCGAATGCAAATTCTCCGTCGTGTTCCTCCTTCGCCTTCGTCCCTTCTTCCGTTTTCTTTTTCCTCGCTGCCAGCGTGCCCGGTTCTCCACGCCCACTTGTTTCCATTTCCTCGTGCCATCCATTTCTTCGCTACATCTCTTCCTCTTCTTCTTCTTCTTCTTTTCAAATGTTTTCCCTCTCGTCTCTCGAAGACAGAAGGGAAGAAGAAGAGTCTTTGTGCACTCGTCCCGTCGAACGCAGAAAACTCGCAGAGCCCACGAAGATATCGGAAGACGCGAGTGGAAGAGACAAAGGTCCGAATTCATATTGATGTCAACGGCGACGCCGATGTTTAATTACGCAGCCAAACAAATCCCTGTTTCTCCTCTGATCTTCCCGTGACAATGGAAATAGTTACGCCGATTGCAGCAGCTGCTGCTGATGATCACCGGTATTGTTATACCCGCGGTAACAATTTTTATTTCTGCGTCTTACAATGAACTTACTATTTACTGCTGTCTTAAGAAGTCCGAACACTCAACTTATCACGGCGAGCCAAGCGACCCGTTTCAGATCGTCTATTTCGCAATTATTGAAGTTACAAAATGGCCGACTTCGGCCGCCGAAAATCGCAGATAATTCAAACAAATTAAATCTTGGCATTTTTACAAGACAATACACGCTATTTTAATTTTAGGTTTAGTGTTAAATCAGGATTTGAGCTACATTAATATTCGGACATTATAAAATTTTTACTTTGCCGCATTGTAATTTTGTTTACGATGGAAAAAAACGAAATTAATTCTAAATTATATTCCTACATAAGGTCTAGTTAGTGCATGTATAAATTTTACTTATATAATTACTAACGTTTATTAAATATTCTATTTTAAACAAAACAATGTCTGGTCAAATTGTCACGTTAAAACTAGACATTGTTTTCTTTAAAATAGAATACTTAGTAAACGTTAGTAATTATATGAATAAAAATTATGCTTTTATTAACTAGACCCTATACACTAATGCGATTTAGAATTAATTCTTTTTCAGTTCATCCTGAACAAAATTACAATGCGACAGAGTGAAAATTGTAATGTTATTCATTGTATGTGAAAATCTCGGTCTCCGCTGTTAACTTTCCGAAAAATCTAGTTTTGACCTCATGTCTTTTATTTTATTTAAATATTCAACGTTGCATCGACTGCATGACTATCAGTGACGAGGAAGATTATCTTTCGGTGTGTTTCCCATTTTGCATATCTCAGGTACTGTAGATTTTGAATATTAAATTTATGTAGCTTCTGTTTTGATGGATTTTTAGAGTCCTTTTTAGTTGCTGTTGTAGTTTGTGTATCTTATCGTAAAAAGATGTTAACAGACGATTTTGTTGGTCACAGTTAGCTGTCAGACAATTTTAACCTATTTTATGACATTTTTGTTTAATTCCATACATTTTATAAAAATGACTGTGCACAATGAACGCTTGTCTGCTCGGCCGATTCTCCAACGCGCTCCACGTTAATCGGATCTCTCTCTCTCTCTCTCTCTCTCTCTCTCTCTTTCTCTCTCTCTCTTGCACCGTGATTCTCTCTATTCCCGTCTACGTTTCCCCCTTTTTTTCTATAAATTAGTTTGCTTAATCCATTCGCTTTGCTTCGGCTCGTTTCCGTGGCTGCGCGTTTCCCAGCCCGAGCAACGAAGTATCCCCGCGACCACTTTTTTATCTACCCTTCTTTGTTACGTTTTTATCGTCGCGAAAGTTAGTCGGTGAAAAAAAGGGACCAGACGGCGAAGACAAAGAATGCTGCCGCAAGTTTGATGAGCCACGAAGTTTCGATTCTAAACAGACTTAATTACCACAGAATGCCAGCTCGGCTGCGCTGCTCGCCGCTACGATTATGCTGGTTTTTCGCTCGTCCTTCGAGGTAAAATCTGGTTTCCCGAAGTTATGAAATGGCCATTCGGTTAGTTTAACGAAATTAGAAGGTCGCGGCTCCGGATAAATATATCGATAAATAAATAAATTCGATGCAAAGGTACCTCGTTCTTAAAAATCCATTTTCCTCGGGAGAAACTCTCTGTTTGTAAACAGGATCAGTTAATATTTCGGTAATCGAGTTCGCGAACGAGAAGGATATCCGTTACGAATATTTAACTGTATTTTCAACGCTTTAATGCTAATATCCGTCTGCAAATTCGAACCGGAAATAACATAACTACGCAGCATACGTGGAAATAACGAGTAAAAATGTTGCAAAAATATGTTACGTCGAACATCACCGGAAGACGGGAATGTGCGCCAGCATAATGATGCAGAGAGGATAGACCGATTCTTTGTTTCTTTTTGAAAATTGGAGGAGGAGCAGGCGAGTATCGAGAAACAATGAAGCGAGCTCCGAAGCAACAAAAATGCGAAGAAGAATCGTGGAACACGGAACACAGTAAATCAGCGTGACGATAAACGCCGCGGAACGTGACCGGAAACGCGAAGGACCGTCTGCCGACGCTCCAGACAACGAACGATACTCGACATTAACACAAATTTCAAGCTCCCATAGCTTCTTCGACTTCTCTGAAAAAACCACCACGATACGTTCCGTGCTTCCGCTTTTATTACCCTGCTCGCTGTCTTAATCCCTCGGCCTTGAATCACCGTGTCTTCATGGATTTTGAACGATCATAAAGCAACGTCTATCGTAGCAAAGTTAATCATTTCACCTTGATTTTTGAACGTTGTAAAATTATTTTATTTTTGATCCAAGGGTACCTCGCGTGTCGGACGAAATAAATTTAGCGTGGCGAATATGCTTCCGTCTAAGTGAGGTCAATTTTAAACAACGCTGAACGAATTTGAATGACGTTCGGGAAAAAGTGTCATCATCAGTGCATTCGTTTTAACATAAGCTAG
>CM052097.1:16905857-16939970 GCA_028453745.1 Agapostemon virescens | reverse complement strand
ATCGTGGCAATATTTGGCAAATCTTTGAAGTCGTGCCCCGGCCAAACTATTAGAGCTATCGACATGGTTCAAACGCGAAAATCTTCCTCAAACCTTCCTCTTTAAGAAGAGCCCTCATTTTCTATGGTAGCGTTTCAGGGGACTTTAGGAAGCTCCCTTTTATCAACCCCATTTTTTCCATTTTCGCCATTGAACAACCCGAAATTTCAAAGTCGCGCCACGGCTGCAATTCGATTCCGATCGACCTGAAATTTGGCATACACTCGTTTTTTGACGTACCATTAATAAATCGTGAGAAATGTGGGAAAATTGTATATATGGGCAGTTCTTTGAATCAGATATCTTATATTATTTCCATACAATAAACGTGTTTCTTTTCCTATACAAGAATTCCGGTTTCATATTTACATACGTAGTATTATTTTCTATATATATTTTATGAGATTGTATTTTCTCATTGCTAGAAATGAATCTCTGGTGAGATTTAAAGTGTTAAAGAAAAATATAATGAAACATACTATGTAAATGATCGGCTGTGCGTGGGTTAAACTATACTTCCTCTCGTTTCGCTAGGAGTTCAGTAAAAACGGGTTGGTCATGTTAAATAATTCGCTGCTTCTGCACTGCCAATTCTATCGACAACCGTGAATCACCGATTTCTGATTTTCGTCCCATCGGTCTGACCTTGATAACGACCGTCGTAATTTTGCGACAGCGAGCCGCCGACTTCGAACGGGAAAAAGTCCACGCGGAAAAGGGAAAAGAGCCGCGTAGAGCTCGCGTGAGTTTCGAATTTGCGATCGGTCGAATGTTGGCGCCCGTAAAAGCGTTGCGAAAAATAAAAAAAAAAGAAGGAAGAACACGTTGGCCGGTGAATGGGCGATTGTGGAAGGGTGGAGGGAGAGTGGATGGTTAAACATGACATGTGTTTATGTTCGATCATCCCCAGACCGACCATTTTTCGAGTTTTTATACGAATCGTTTCTATGCGCCGGCTATTCTCGTTCCTTGCGTTTTGTGGCTCTTTCAGCTCGCGTTTCCCGTAACTGGAAATTTTATGGACAAAATAAAAAACGCTTCACTGGTACAGACACGACGAAGTATGGGTAAAATGTCTCGGAGAAATTCGATACCGAAAATGATCGACGAACATCAACGAAAATATCAACGAATTCTTGTTAATATTTTGAACAATGTTAACCCTTTGTCGGTTGTGTCAATTTTAATGATTCCGTTCGTTTTGATCGATTAGGATGAGTTCTTTAAATGTCTGACGGACGAGGCTTTGTTTAACACATTGCTTACCAATAAATCTATGACAGTCGTTTTCAAAACGTTGATAAAATGTTGAGAATTTCTTAATGAATTACCCAAAAGCCACAACGATTTAATTCATAATCCGGCAAAGTATATGAATGAATCTAAATCTAATCTAAACATTCAGAATGTAATTTTAGTTACTGGAAAAAATAATTATTTGTTTGCCGTAAACGTTCACCAACGTATGTGCAAAATTCGAATGCAAAGAGTTTAATAGTTCTGCTGAAGAAAATGCCTCTAAAAACCAGAAAGCTCCCTAATCTCATTAACACGGTTATACCCTCGTCGTAAACGTTTCAATTACGACATAGCCCGCGAAAGAAACTCACAAACTGCCAATTTGACAATTTCATATAACTTCCACGAAATCGTAAAACAATTATTAAATGTTGAAAGAAAATTAATTATCTTTTAATAAGTACATCTACTGAAAAATTCACGAGCTCTGTGATGTTTTCCGTGAGAAACTGTCGAGTGTGTCGCTTTGTGGGAGCGGTGTCACAAAAGGCGCGCTCTCTTTATAAAGTAAAGAAACTGCGGCTCCCCGGTGATCCACGTTTCGCCGGCCAGGGGCGAACAAATAAGAGAAATCAGCGTATCCAATTCCGAGATGAATGATTCAGCGTGCAGGGAATTGGGCTGGAAAAAGTGGATATAAAATTCGCATGTTTCGTGTCCACGGCCTGGGAAGCGAGTAGAAGCTCGAGGGTCCTCCGGGAAGCACTCGAAAACCATCGAGACTTCCAATGATTCCGAGACTCGAATAACATTCGGGCCGCGCGCCATGCGCTTTCAAGACGGTTGATTCGATGAAAAAGTTGGAGAAAATGGCGCTGTAGTGAATGGCGGTCATTAGGGGAGGAGGATGGCTGGTCTCGGGAACAAGTTGTCGTTGTATTCACGGCATTCCTCGAGGAGATTCGCGCCTGCGGAATTCTTCACGGTTCCAAGAGCTGTGTCTCGGCCAAAGGCTATGGCGGACACACACGTGTGTTGTAGCCATTTTTCCTGGACTAATGAGAACTTTATCCTTCCATGGTTCTGGGGCAAGTGCTGAGCCGTCGAGCGCAGACCCCTTACCGGAAGGCATCCTCGTCTTCCGTGGTTAGATCCTACAGGATTAAGTCCCGATTCCTTTGGCAACTCGATACAGTAAAGTCGCGTTAAATTTCAGCACCTCGGGTCCTAAACGGTCGTGCTTATCGTCTGTGAACTCGAAATTCGAGGTCCCTCGACTGGTACACTCCGCAGTAGTGGGGATAATACCGTGGCAGTTATCATGTAATTATTCGAGCAGTTAGAATGACATTACGAAGTACAATCATCTTCACACGGAAATCAATATCAAGTTTGCTGAAAACGGTGGCCATTTTTAATAGAAATGGTTAAACAAAAATTAGTCAATGGCCTATGTATATATAATATTTTTATCTCGTTTCTACTCATGGAATATATCGACGAAGTTTGTCATCTTAAACCCGAGCCAGGCCGCATAATCTTTCAACTAAATGGAAAAAAGTATTATAATATAATACTCGGTACTTCAAAACGTAATCTTCCGTACTTCCTTTCCGGATAAAAGCTAAGTACGGTAGAAGTCGCGTTAAATTCCCCCGGCTCGGATCTGAAACGTTATACTCATCGTGTATAAAAGACGAAATAGTAGAGCAATACTATAGCAGCAACGGTGCACTTGTTCGAGCAGTTAGAACGACTTTACTGTACAACATTTCGGACCGGAGGCTGTGGCATTTAACGCGACTTCGCAGAACGAGCCGGCGAATTAATTCGCACACCCAACGGCACCTCAAGTATAATCTTGAGCAGCCCCATTCGAGACTTCACCGTAGGCCAAGATAATGTCGTAAATCCTTCGAAGGCTGGAAAACGCCTCCGCGCCGGTCCTCGATTTTTACTTTAAACAAAGCGTCGTGCACGAACACGCGCACCCTCGCGATTAACTTCCCTGTGTTACGGAATTACCGTGTTCCATGCCGTATTCAGACCGTAAATTGGAATGCATTAGCGTCGGTTTTCATATCCGCGATACGGCCGCCCCGTTATTAACAAAAATATTCCCGGCCGCCACCCTACTCGCACTTTTCCAACGTGAATTTTCCTGTTTCCTCTCTCGCGTTCGACGAATTATTCGTGGTCACATATTCCTGGCCCGACCGCGAACGAATTTCGGACGGCTCTGTATTAAAACGTTCAACCAGAAATTGCAAACGATATCTTTTACTCGGGTTAGATTGAAATCGGTTGGTTTTAGCGACAACAATTCAGCGACGCCCAGGCTCGATCGACGAAGGCTTTAATCAACGATTTTTGTTCGACAATTGTATCGGTCTTGGTTTAGAATTTTCCTCTTCTCTATTAACCCCTTGCGCTCCGAGCAGTTTTAATTCCGACATCGAAACACTTTTTTCCATCCAGTTGCATTGTGCACTTGTGCATTTCCCGTCGTGCGCAAAACGTTTATTACCATTGCTCGTGCAACGCTTCAATTTTTATCGATTTCATAAATGCGATCGCAAAGACGTAAAAGTTGTTTTAACCCTTTGAGCGCTGAGTTGCCCGACGTTAAGCGTGCGCCATGGACTGCCCACTCCGTACGAAAAAGCCTACGTACCTTCTACGAAAGAGCGCAAGTTGAGCAGACCGAATTTTCATTGCAAGGTATATTGATTGTAACTGAAATAAATTATGTGGTGACCTCAAAAGCCTTAATAAACATTTATTTAGGTTACGGTTTTGCAATCGCAAATGACGAATAACTTAATGCCAAATCTACTCCTTTTTGACGGAATATATTATTTAAAAAATAATCTTCCCTTATAAAGTAAAAGACTTTCGTCTATGCATAAATATTCATATTATATGCCTGGTGGCACCCAGGACAAGACGCGCAAAATTTGCGTGGCAGTCAATGTGTTAAAGGGTTAAATAGCAGTATGGCAATTTTTAGCGTCGCCTTAGAGGCGATATTGGAGTGCCGAGGGTTAAGGGAGCTATCTCGCGTAAATGGGTAGAATAGTCGACCTTTTTACAGTCCTTCGCGAGGTATTTGAATTTTTCGAAACACCCTGCATATGTAAACGAACCTCGAGGAACCGTGAACGCGTCTGTGTGAGTGAAATATCGATGTCAGTCAGGAATGAGCCCGACACAGGACCGTGGATTCCAGTACTCAGAGAGTTAGCGCAGTACAATTTCTGGCGCAGAGAATTTTTAACAATTTTTTCACATGGACAATTACAGCATGTAATTACAGCAGTGGAAAAGAACGACATTCGATTAAAATGTTCAATTTATTCCTTTATAAATTTGAATTGTTTTGATACAATTTCGCGAAACACAAATTGAGTTGTGCAAAAAAAAAAGTGAAAATGTCAAACGAACTTCTGGGGAACTTGATGAACTGAAAATGAACAGTACGTTTCAAGTGGTCGGATCGTATCGCTGGAAAACGATGATCGCTGTCCGAGAAGGAGGTTTAATTTTCGGGCAGATTCGAATAAATTGACAGGTATCGTCTGAACGTAAATCGTTCCCTTTCGCAAATACAATGAAACACGATTCTGAACGGTATTATACGATTCGCAAGCCGACGATGTCCTGAAACGCCCGGAAACTTTGTCCCCTTGTTTTATAACGGAATGTAAACAGCCCGGCTCGTGTTCCATTTCGTCGTTCCACGATTCAACATAAAATCACTTTGTACAGAGGAGCGTGGGAGAGGTAGAAGGGGAGGAGCTCGTAAAACGAGTGGTTTCGTATCGAAATTATATATAACCCAGCACTCGGTCATCCCCGTTTTCACGTGTAACCCCGGACAGCGCATTATTAAATTTGACCCACTATTTTCGTTCGGCTGGCCAGCAAATTTATTATCGCGATTTGTATATCATACGGACGATCTGCAATCCACAAATCGTATACACAAATTTGCGACGTAATTTTATTTGTTTCGGGATCTTTTGCCGTTATTCTATAATATTGTTAAGTAATTCGCGAAATTCGCGTGAATCGAAACGGTCGATTATCGGACACGCGGAGATTAATGGGACAAACGAAAATATAAACTTCAAAAAATTAATTTTTACTTTTTTCGTAATCAATTCAAGTTACAGATAGAAATTCTGTATTCTCATTTAACAAATACCCTAACAAATATTCTTCGCATTTATTACTACGGAATTTTTATATAATCTCTTTATTTTTAGAAATACTCACTTTTTCTTGATTTTATAGATTCATTGATCACATAGTTATATAAACAATAAGAAAATTCCTGGTTTTCTAAATTTTAAACAAGAATCGGTGACTATATCTTTCTCGCAGTTTTGCTGCTTCGATGGCGAAGCCCTGCGAACGAGCGCCTTGTAACTCTACTTCCGAGACTTAATTATACTTAACAAAATTTCAGCATGTTGTTGAAATATTAAATAGAGTGTCCTAAAAGTTTCGAAGGGATTGGTCTAGTACTTTTCATTACAAAAACTAGACATTGTTAGAATCGGTTGCACGAAGCAGCGAAGATACTATAATTTAATTCTTTCTTTGACGATTTAAATATGTTAAATACAATATATTAATATTGTTGAATACTTTTAATGTTCCAAGTGTTTAAAATTGTACAAACTTGTTTTTATCATAAATTGTATCAAATCCGCAGTCTAATCATAAATTAGGAATTAATTATAAAACGAGCGAAGTAGTCTGCGAAAATGGAAACGTGCTCGCTAAATGAACTCGCAATTAGTAACATCCAATCAACTTGGCACTCCTATGTGCAAATATTTGAGACACTAACGCATGCGCTAATTTTTATAAAGTGAATAAATTATATTTCATTCGTTTCAGCGAGAATAATTTTACGAGCGACACAAAGTCACCAAATTTGTCGAGGTGCAACTCTTTAGGGCGACGATAAATCCAAGTTTCGCAGCAAATAATCTTCTTGCAAATTACCTTCGATTAATGTTAGCGCGAATAATCAGGGGCAGGAGACGTTTTCCACTCTGACTGGCGCAGTAAACTCGCATTACGAACGGTCTGCGCGCGATTCATTAGAATTTAACGTCGCGTCAAACGTGTGAATAGTTAATGCTAGTACACACAATAACGACAGCAGAACCTGGTAATTATCCTGGACATATTACGCGGAACGTTTGCCGAAATTATAAATTATATTATAGTTTATTAATATACGCACAGGGTGAATCGTTCGACGTTTAAAACGATATTCTAGTTTCGCCCGAAGCCTTCTCTTTGCAACGAAGAAAAAGAAAGTAATCAATTTTTTAAACCATTTTACTTAGCTTCGACTGACAGGCGAACATAGTATCAAATAAAACGGTGACTTTTCTGACTGTAAAACTGCTTTCCGCGACTTTATTGAAAAGCTATTAATGCAAAATTGTGGTGGCTTTATTTTTCGTTGATAGCTCTCTAAAATGGCAGCGGAGAATATTTTCGTACACGAAAAAGACTTCGGTGACCTTAAAATTATTTCAAATTACTTCAAGAGTCATCTCTGGCAAGGAAGTACAATATTTTTCGCAAAAGCGAAAATATGGTACGAACGTTACTCTCAAGTTTGCGTGAAAATCCTTGAGAAAATATCGAGATTGCCTCGAAATAGAGAATTGGAGCGAGCAAACAGTCATGTTACCGTGAGACACTTTTTATTGCGAAAAGTTTAACATTCAATTAGTACAAAATGGTAGAAAACATTGTAAGGTCTCGTACGGTTATTCATTTTTCTTTTTAAGAAACCATTGAAAAAATATCGTAAAATATATTTTCGAAAGGTCGATCGCGCTTCGAAATGAATTGAAATTTATTTCACATGTTGTTTTTCCCTTTTATGAAATTACCACCGGTTGGATATCGGGAATTTTTCCAGAATAGGAAATTCAATGTCCAAATACTTCTTCAATCCGTCGTATGTACAGAATGTACACATATCGGGACGCCTTAAATTGAAATCCTCCGTTCGAATCGGAGAACTGTCTCACGATCCTCCGGAATTAAATCATCTCGAAACAGACGGAATTCCGGCCGTGCGAGGCAAATAATTTTCCCGGTCGGAATTGGTATTCAATCTCGATTAGCTGGACCGGACACAGAGGAAAGCCTCGCCGTTTTCCACAATTTTCCGAGAGATAACCAAGAGAGGGTTCCGGTTCGGTGTCCTGGCCCAGAATACGGCGAATGGAGCACCGACCGCGACGTTACAACTCCGCACAAACACAGAGACAAATCTTCCTGTGTACACGACGACTAAGAACAATTTCGTCCTTTGGATCATCCTGACCCATCCGCAGAGTTTCCCCCGACGCTGGTAAAATCGTCATTTTTCCACCGACGACAGATAGAACCTGGGAGAATGGCGGAAAGAGAAAGAGGGAAATAGCAGAGCCGAGTATTTCACTCACGTTCCACTAGAATCGTTTTTTTCCTCTCTCTCTCTCTCTTTCTCTCTCTCTCTCTCTCTCTCTCTCTCTCTCTCTCGAACGAACGAACGAACGAACGAACGAACGATTATGCGCGTTCACTAGTGCACACTTGGAATGTAATTCCTATTTTGGAGACCGGGGCTCTACTTGGGTTACGAGAACTTTTGCATTCCGTTTCAGTTTGTCTTTCACCCTAATTTCAGCTTTTTCAATTCGATTCTGTCGCGAATTTGCGTCAGACCCTTGCGACTTTAATTTATGAATCCTTCAATTTAATTTCCTACCTGGCATCGCTAATTTCTGATTTTTCGTCGCTAAATAATTTAAATCGCAACTCCGCGTCACTGCGAAAATCAAATTCTTCTTGTCACAGATTTACCAGGTATGTTAACCCCTTGGGTACGGATTTATTTGAGAAAATATTTGCATGTGGAACGGAAATAATTTCTGGTTGCTTGGAGTAGTATGTAAAGGCAGTACATTTTACGTAAGAATGTATTTATTTCTAAAATATTGGTGACATATGTAGTATTAAGATGTCTTCAACTAATTAGAATTGCAAAACAAAAATAAATTAATAACAACAAAATAAAACTAAATGAAATAAATTCAAAGTTTAATTTTTGGTTTGACGTCTTAGACACGTCATCCGCTCTTAGGGGAAAAAAGTGAATGACGTGTCTCAGACGTCAAATGTACCCAAGGGGTTAATACGAACCGGAATTTTCGTATCGAAATTACACGTTTATTGTATGAAAATTATACAAATCATTTTATTCGAAGTATTTTATTCGAAGCCCATCGGTATACATTTTCCCCAACTCTTTGACAATTTGTAGTTGCCGCACCGAAGAAACTGTTCCCCTTTTGAGGTAAACCAATCATCGAGTCATTTTTATACATTTTCAGAAGATGCGAAGCGCTGCTCGGCAGGTAAATATTCCATCGATGCAAATAAATAATAATCTGATGGAACCAAGTCAGGTGAGTAAGCTGTATGCGAAAGTATTTCTCAACTAAATGCCTTGGTCGTTTCCTTGACCGGTTTTGCTGTGTGCGATCTTCCTGGATCTTCCCCATGGCTTTCAAACGCATGGAGACTTCTTCTTTTTCATTCTTCTGCATTCAACGAAGCTTGCAATTCGTTCTCTTCAAACTTTTTCTGTGGTCTTCCACGTTCTTCGTTTCTCACGTCAAAATTGCCACTTTTGAATTTTCTAAACCACTCGAAGCACTATGATTTTCATCAAATGATAACAGACCCGCAAATCGTAGTATCTAGACACAAAATTCGACATGTTCGACGCTGGTAAAAACTATGCTGTTGTGTGAAACTTGTGTGGTTGTGAGTTGAAAATCTTTGTCAGATATCAAAACAAGAAAATGGCGTCAATACCGCGGTTTGACGGTAACTACATCGACAGCTAGCGCCACGTATCGGCGAATTCCGGTTTCATATTGATAGACCTGGTATGTAACGTTCTTTATTATTCTATAGACAGAAATCAGCTGCGTATCTATTATATTTCAAGACTGGATTTGAATTAATAGTTCCACGCAGTGGATTGAATCTTGACAGGCGGCCTTAGACTGTCGGACCGAGGTTCGAGGTGGAAGGTTCCGACTTAACTGCCCAATCAACAGCCTAAAAAATTCCACAAAATCAAAGTAATTTATTTAATGCAGCAACAATTGAAAACTTAAAATGTCTGACACATAGTTATCCTCCATCCTTCTTGTAGTCTCCAGATATGAATTAAATCGAGTGCAACGAATATATTAGAGTACAAATTTATTTTTAAACATGGACAAATAATTCTGTCAACCATACATGGGTGACATGGCAGTCAAAGTGTTAAAGGACTGATGAGGGGCCCGAAAGATCTATCTAAGGCAAGGTGCAAGGTCGAGAGTTGATTCGAAATAGATATCCTGAGAAAACCGGAAAGGGCCCGACCGGGTTTCCGGCCCGATATCGGTCCAAAGGGTTCCAATTATAGAATGAAAAAGGTTCAAACCAAGACAGGAGACAAGTAAACTATAATTACTATATAAATATAAAAGCAATCACAGATACATAAAAATTGATAAAGATTGTATAAAAATATGAATACCTTTCTATTATGTTGCAATACAAAATATTTGACGCGTTCATTAATTTGACGAACAAGCGAAATGCAAGTGACTTGACAGGGGTTAATTGGACCAGAATTTTGAACAGTGGTGGGTTCGAATAAAAGAGATCCTATTGTAGTTTTATTTACTCGGGTATGGCAGACCGCCATTAATCCCGTCGACGTTGAAATAATAGCGAAATGTAAATGCGGAATACCGGAAATGAAGCGCCCCTCCACCGGCGCCGATCTTTATTTTTCTTTTTCTGCAAACCACTTTTTGTATGCATGAGTTACGGTGTAAGTTTCGCAAGGGAACGCGTGTTAGTGGGATGGAACCGAGGGGAACAAAGATGCCGACTCGCCGAGAGACAAATGTTTAAAACATAACACGCTCGGGCGAATATCACTGACGGAAAAGTAAATTTTCGTGTTTCACGCCCCCGCGATTCCTAGCACGGGATGGAATTACCGAGGAAACGTGCGAAATTTTTGCGAAAATTCCCCGTGTCTTTCGATTTTTAACCTCACATCGTATTAGCCAGCGAAGTAATTCCAGAGAAACGACCTCCGTTTGCGTTAACTTTCCGATTTCGTTGAAATGTGAAATGTTCTTTCGAGCATACTAATGCAAATTAAACGATTCGAGCTGTCCATTTAATATGAAAAAAGCTAATAAATATAACTATAACTTGCTTAATTTTGTTTCATCCGTTGCTTACGTAGTCGCCATTATCGCGATTTCTCTTACCTGTCGAGGAGCTTTGAATTTCGGTTGGTACGCACACGCGACAAATACAGTTTAGACCCAATGGAGCAGCATTTAACGCGACTTTGCTGCATTTGATTCCTGACTCAATTTCGGTTACGATAGAAACGGCGGAACGACTTCGTGGACCGCTGCGCTAAAGGTGGCTCGAGATTACGTTTCGACGGCACAACGTGATATTTCTCTTATATCGCGAAGAAAGGAAATTACTCGGTGTTCGGTTGATACAACGCCATCAGAAATGTGTGTAGCCGACCAGCTCATTACCCCCTGAAACGTGACAAACAGCCGGGCGAGAGGTAATTACCCCCGGTTATGAATCATTGCCATAATCTCGTTCGCGAGGGCAACGATTTCGATTAGCGCACACGCGCCTCGGTTAATAACGATCCTTAAATGCGTGAAAAAATATGGCAGCGGCGGCGACGGCACGGCCGAGGCCCGGCGCTGCGCTAAGACTTTTTCTGAAACGTAATAATTAATTCGCTCAGGAATAGTTTCGCTGACGAGGCGTTAATCGCACGCCGAGCCGCGCCGCTCCGAAAACTTAACGCAGTGCTCGTGAATTATTGTACTATAAATCTCGACAATAAGTTGTTACTCGGAAAAGCGCTTTATCTTTTCCGGCGGAACGGTTGAAAAAGCTGCCGCAGAAAAATAGATAATAGGAGGAAGAATTATTAGAAACGACCGAGCGTATTGAGCAATTGATGGGACAATGAATCACGGCGACCAGGCTCGCGCGTCCATTTATTTACGTATTTATTCTGTCCATCTCGCTGATTTCATTCATTTTGTTTATCTTGGATACTACATTTAATTTCAATAACAAATACCACTGGCTCACTCATTTTTTTAAATATATTTCACTCGTATCGTTCGAATAGTTTCATTTTATCAATCCACTATATGCGTTCGTTTCATCTTCATTCGCTTAAATTATTTATTGATAAACACATACGCGAGTGTAACGCATATTGATATATTTAGTTCTTCGTCATTGACATTCCGCGTAACAAAATATTATTCGATATTGGATTGCGCATTTCATGCGTTCATGATAAAAATGGACAGTGTAAATATCGAACTGTAAAGACATTAGAAAATCGAACGATGTTGCCGCGTCATCGTCGACTTGCTAAAATTATTAAAACTGTTTATGCAGTTTTATTTAACCCCTCACCCTAGAACAACGAGTCGTGATCAAGATTTCGAACGGAATCTTCTAAACATGTACTTCCTTAATATTCTTTAAACGGAAATAACATTTCATTTAATTGTTGAACGAATACAGTCATCGGAGAATAGCTAGGCACTTTTCTTTTCATCGTTCTGTTATTGTAAAATAAGTCGTAGGCCAAAGGGTTAACCTCCATTTCTTACAATTGACATCGACCAAATTTTATCTCCGTCATAAAGATACACATTCTAGTCGTTAGTGCTGCTGCATAATCGTTAAAATGCTTTTATTACTTTAACTGGTCACTTGATATTTGACAATCTTTGATATAATAAAAAATTCAGACATTTTTATTTCTTCTAAAATGAACACTAGTAAATGCAGAATTTCAGTGTTTGCACTATGTTCATACATTTGTACTATCGATGCAAGCTCGAGAAATCGTGATTATCCTTGCCAATAGGACAATAATTTTTGTTTTTGCGGAATCTATAAATAATATTGAAAGAAACTATTCAAAGAAAGATTGAATAGAAAATATTCAAAGAAAGTTTTTTTCAAGAAGATTTTAAACGAGATCTTGTTGTTAGAAGATATGTTGTTGGAAGAACAGGGAGAATTGTTGTATTGTAATTATTCGATCGCGAGATTTATTTATGAGCGACTGAATGTTCCGTTAACCGTGGAATCAAGAGTTATGGAAAGCGCGCTAGCATGCGAGCAACGCCGCACGCCTAAACGATAATAACACGGGCTGCAATATGCACCTCGGGAGACATTCTGGGCCGATGCATACGCGATGAAATGCCCGTAAGCAGACAATGCGTATCGTTGCAGTCGTCGATGAGACTCGCGGAATCTCGTTAGACTGTGTTTTCAGGCAGCCGGCCTGCAACCACGGCATCGTGCGTAACAATCCAGACGCCATTTCGCAAACTTACTTCAGCTTGCATTCATGAAAACTTTGGAAGGAACACTGGGCTCTACGAAAACATCTCGGTCGAATCTCGCTACTGTGTATCCTCCACTTGTTCATATCACAAAATAAATGGTACATTCGAGAAATCTCTCTCTCTCTCTCTCTCTCTCTTTGTGTGTGTGTGTTAGCACACTTTGAATAACACGGAACGGTAAAATCTTGTTTCTACGAACCAGTTACAGTAGGGCCTCGATTATCCAAACCTTTGATGTTTGAAGTCTCTAGTATTCGAACACATTGAAAATTTCAACAGCTCGAACTAAGGCGATCCATAAGCACCTCCCCTTTCAGTTACAGTGTGTAAAGAGATTATACGAAGTGACTATCACACTGCGATATTAACTCTCGTTCTGGTGGAAATTGATCTAAGGAAGTCGTCGCGATGGGTACCATCACCTAAAATTTCAAGGTTAACTCTTTGAGCCACGAAATTTTAGAAAATAAAATTGCACGTAGTAATTGCAAAATTTCGAGGTGGGTCTAAAAATATCCCAGCGTGCATATTGGCGCGTTAAAACTGTGGTACAATTTTCATACCACCGTGCCTCAAAGAGTTAAACATTTTTCCTATCCTATCGAATTAGACTCGTCGCTGAGGAATCGTTTTCGTTAAAATTCGAAGCTGCTTTTAAAAAATGATGGTAAAGGTTTTTCATTATAATACTGATTTCATTTACGTTATTGCAGGATTTTAGGGAACCGCGGGAAATCTGTTAAAAATTTTATTGAAAGTGTTAAAATGAATGTAGAATCACGCGCCTCCTACATTTCCACGATCTCCAATTAATAAACAAATAAACAACGGTGCTCTGAAATGACGTATTCTCCGTGAGCATAAATTAATAAGAAGATGTTGAAATCAGTCGAGTCACCCAGTATAGGTACGGTGAAATAGAGAAATAGTTTTCAGAGTGTATTAGCTCGAGAACGCATTCTTTTCTCGATTTTCGGTATCGCGGAGATGAATATTCGTCGCGGCAGCAGCGACCCAGCAGAGAGGCAATACTGTACACTGGAAAAATCCTTCGTCTAGGTCAGCCCCTCGCCTCACCTTCAATTCCAGCAAGGCCACAGCAGCGGTGGAGAACGAGAACGATTCCTCCCTGGCGGTGGCGAAACTATTTAATATCTCTCGGCGCACAATCGCTCCGCGAGATTTCAAGGATAGACGACATTTTCGAAATAACTGGCCATCCCACTAGTCGAGAGAAAGACAGAGAGAGAAAGGGAGAGAGAAAGGAAGAGAGAGAGTTGCCTAGCTATTTATGCATATGAATTATGCAGACTTCCATCACATTTCCGCGACGCGCCCGGCTAATCTTTATTATCTACGCACGCGGCCGCGCGATAAACAATGATTTTAACGGGTTGAATATTCATCGCAGGTCAACGCGTCTCTCCGTGTAATATGTAATTTATGAAACTTGAAAAATTCATACGGGGCGAGTGAGGGGTTTCGGTTACGTCTAGGCGACCGTACGTAGACCAACGACTATTCTCGCGTTTGAATTGTACGCGACGCTTCGCGGAATACTTATTGCGTCGACCCATTCGGAATGAGAATCCAAAAACTCGCGGTTCTACGCACGTACGCGCGAATACCTCGCGTGACGAAAATTGCGAGTTTTTAAAAATTCATTGTTCCGCCCGCCACGCGGAAACAGTTGTCTAAGAGGTTCTCGAATCGTCAAACTAATAATGCAGTCTTGTAACCAGACTGCGGATCTTTGTGCATGGTAAAAATTCCGTTGATCAATTTTATTGGAGGAAAACCAAACGGAAATGTTACTTTAACACTAAACGTACCACAGCGGGTTAAATGACCCTTTTTAGGATTTTTATTTTGTAATTATCGAAGTTACAAAATTGCCTTCATGGGAGTGATTATTAGAGTATATTTTGTAATGAAAATCGCAAATAATCCGAAAGGAATGAAATCGTGGCGTTCTTGTAAGTCAATATACACCACGCAATTTTAATCCTCGGTAGCTTTAATGTTAATAGTTCTAATAAGCTGAAATTAGTACGCTGGTGCTCTTGTAGCTCTATCGACCGGCGATTATTTCAAAATTTTTTAATTTCGTCGCTGACAGCTATTTTTATGGTGAATCAACAAGACAACCTCGCGGTATCGAATAATTTCTTTACAAATTACAATGCAAACGCAGTTTTCTAAGCTTCATTTTATTACAGTCCATTTATTGACAGTCCCATTCATTGACTTCCGGTCGGTAAAGTGATAAATTAAAATTCTTTAATGCATCTCCCTAACCATTTTTAATATAGAAGGATAAAATTCTTACGCTATCTAAGCAAATTGAAATTTTAAAGCAATTGAAATTTTAAGGCATCCTACAGCGATCGATGCAACCCGTTGACACTCATTGGTAGAAATATCCGCGACAGTCGGTATTCACAGATGCGAGAACGATCGTCGCCATTTCGTCCCCGGAGCGTTCATCGCCGTTTTATTTCTCGAGTCGATTTGAAAGTCAAAGGACTCGTTAAAGTCTCTGTTCGCGCGTGGCTTGTCGCGAACCTTTTCGGGAGGGCAAGTGAATTCTTTCTCGCGGCAGTACGTCGTCGCGACGCCGATTCCGGGACGTCGGAACACAGGGAGGGAACGTGACATCGAGATCACGGCGTAATGCACGTTTGAAATTCAAAGGTGAGAAACGTTACGCGCGACCACGCGCGATCGATCACGGAATCAAAGAAACATCTCGCAGACTACGTTGCCAAGGGAATTATGGAGACGCATGAAAGGCCATGCACGGGGGGCAACCTGTAACGCTACGCTCTTGTCGATCGCGCAATCTACCGCGAACAAGTGGGAGCATTTAATGTCGCCTTCGACGCACAACGTTTACTAAAATAACCAAACGACGAGGTCGAAGGAAACGTGAATGGGTCCATTCAGGCCTACGCGCGTACGATACCAGTATCGTGTATTTACCAATATGTTTACGAAGATTTTAACATTTCACCGATAGGAGGTCTATGGTGTTATCGTTTTCCACGCAGAATGTTTACTGAAATAATCAAACGATAAGGTCGAAGGAAACGCGACTGTATCCTCCGCCGGGCGGGTCCATTCAGACCCACGCGCCTATGATGCTAATATCGCAATCTGTAAAACGTTTGATTTATTCTTGTTTGGTATAGGACGCTATAACTAGATAGTTACGCTAATAACGAATGACGATTTGCAAATTTTGTTGTACGCATTCATTGGTGGATGATGTTTCTTTTGTACATCTGAATTTGCTATGTATATGTATCAAGTTTCATCGAGATCAAGTTGCAAACAATTTTCGTGGCTATATCGGTTAATATATTTTGTTTTTGCTAGCCGTTGTTTCTTTAACACTGAAAATCGGACATTTCGTATGCAACAGCTTAACGCACGAAGCTGGTTGCGTTTTTATGTCACGCAGTTTTATTTTTAAACGAAACTTCTACTAGACGAGACTGGAATTTCCATGTTTATTTCAGACGCAGTGACTCGAAAAATCGATTTGTGCTTGATTAGACGTCAAAGAAGCAGCCTCAATATTTATACATTCGTTTAGTTGTGTAACGAAGCTTGTTACGCACAGAAAACATTTCGATTCGTGCAACGTTACATCACGAACAGTGTATCGAAACGTTGGTTTAAAATAGACGCAAACGAAAAGACTTTTAAACTTTGTCGAACAAGGATCTTTCTAAAATTATGTAGAAGCTTTCCAAGACACAATTAACCCCTTGGCCAACGATTTATTTTTCGGTTGCAGTGATTAGAATTTCTTTGTAGTTCACAATTTTCTGAGAGCAAAAGAAAATTTATAATTATCGTATGCCTATATGTTCTCCAATGGATGAACATTAACAACAACCAAATACAATATTATTTTGATTTAAGGGTAGTTTTTAACCTGTTAACTGAGTATGACGAAATATTTCGTCATGGAAATTTGCCGTAACATTTTGAACACATTACATTTTCTGTAGTTCTTATTCAAGTAAATCAATTATATAAGTTTACAATTATATATAAACAATAAGTATTAAAAAAAGAAAAAAGTCCCCATTGTGAAACGAGTCGAACAAAAGTTTATTCCCCAGTTAACAGGTTAATATAAATATTTATTCGACTTTGTGCAGAATCTACATCACGAGTCTGACAGGATGTTGTAAGGCAAGGGGTTAACCCTTATGTTTTGAGTACTCTCAAACTGAAAATATGCATCTTTAAAATCTAAAACAACTCGAGTAACACCTTCGAACGCACCTAAATTAAGACTGTCACAATGATTTTGGTAAGTAATTTGTTTAAATATTATATCGTAAATAAAACGAAGCAGAAACGTGAATTAGTGCAAATAGTTTTAAACCTTCTGGATGGAATCCCCACATCACCTTTCTGTTCAAGGTTTAAATATATAGTTTGCGACAAATCGTATGTTATCCAAATGTTCTTGATAGAATAGGATATGAAAGTAACGGATAAAATTATTATTATAACACTCAAAATAGGGAATTTCAATTTAAAATACAATTATATGCAAGGGGCGAAAGTTTGGTAGCATTCGATCCGAATAAAAATGATATAGTCTTAAATAAAATATAAAACAGTTGCGTGTATTCCATCGATTCTAAAGAAACGAAAGAAACATTGACACTTGCAAGTACAACGTACAGTAACGAATGTTAGTGTGCAGAGATTCCGTTGGGGTCGCCAGAGGTCTCAATATGACAGTAAAGGGTTAAAATTTCAATTTGCCTGACATCGGCCGCTGTTCGCGTATTCATTCGTTCGCGGAATTTTTGTTTTAAAAAAGCGACTGTTACGGACAGTAGGAAATCCAATTTATTTTACTTCGCTGGGCGTGCGCGCGCGCATTTATTCGGTTATAAAATTCTCTTTAGAGGAAGTCTGTTGCGGAGGCCTTAAAGTTTCAATTTATGTTACTTGGCAAGTAGTCGGCTGAATGTTTCCAGTTGCTTAAACTCGCGGTAAAGATATTCGCTCTTGTCAGGTCGTCAGGCATCCTTAACTCGCGTCACGAGCGCGTGCGAGGCTCGAACTTCCGGAAAACTTCGTTCCAACGTTGGCGAGAAAGAACGACGACAAGGACAACCACGATTTTTGCGACGAGTTCGCGTGGCGCGGCGATTGTAATTTTTCCTCATTCCCCTTGTATTAACGGGGGCCCTGACCGGCCGCGTTGCCGTACCGCCAGCGAAAGTAACTCTTGCTGCTTTATTAAATACAATGAACACTCCAGTTTGCATTTTATACGAACCCGGCCAGACCGTTTGTAGACCGTTGCTGAACTAACTGCCTATTGTCCTACTGCAAGCATGAAACCGTGGGCGTCGCGCCACGGCCAGATTAAATTGCGTTTCTGCGCTAACTCTTTGAGGCGCTGTCAAGCCACCTATTTTCACCCGTTTTCCAACTGTCGTTTCTGCACTTGCTGTAACACCCGATCAAAAGAACTAGCCGTTGCAATCACAATTATTATACATATGTACTTCTCATTTTCCTATATTTTTCAAATTTTACCTCTCTGGAAAACCGAGAGGGAAATGAATTTCCCATGGAAATTCTACCTCTGCGAGTTATTTCTCCTTTTCAATAATTTATTTGATCAGCTTGATTTTATTTATCTACCGATTATATTTATTCCGGTTTGCTTGGTTTTAATACGTTTGCTTATTTGCTTTTTCCTCACGACCGACGTATCGAGACGCGCGCGTCGTCTTTTTCTACCGCAAAATCTTTTAAAAAGATCGTTAACCGTTTTTCTTTATCTTTTTTAACAACGACATCGGTTGAACGTTTGCAAAATAAGAAATGTAAAATGCTTTCAATAAAACGTGCTGTCGAAGAATAAAAATGGAAAGCTGCTTCTCTTGGCTCTGGTTGAGCATTATTTATATGCGATTACCAAGTACTCGAAGATACTGTTGTAATCAGTATCAGTATCAGTCTTTTCCCATTTATTTTTGCTTTCTAAAATTTTGCCTTTTTTCGAAACAGAAGGACACGGATTGCCGCGAAAATTAAATTTAGAGAGCAAGCCAATAATTATTAATATTGTAAAAGTTCATTCACGAAGTATTTTATTATACCTAAAATAATTAAAAATGTGAATGAATATTTTTATTTTTATTCAGTCATGTGTTATAATACTATGTAGTGATTAATAAATTTGGTATTATTATTTCGTTTTGGCACTGATGTGTATTAGCTTGACGAAATTTTTATGTGAACCGTTCTTGAATCGTTGACTTTTCAATTGTTATTCTAATAAAGGAAATGGTACGGAATTTTATTCATTGATTCAATAGACCGTATCCACGGAAAAGTTGTCGCGAATATGTTTACATTCCACGTATACGCGAACGATGCACTCTTACCGTTTGCGGAGCTGCGTTTAACATTTATGCGATCATTGTGCCCTCGTTTCGTTTAACCACGAATTTTCTTCGAGGTAAACATTTATGCGGTAAACGGGCTCGCTGCAGGAGGAAGTCTTTCCACCGTAATGTCGTAGTCGCCTTGAGGGACTAAATCGATTAGGCAGACGTTGTTAAATATTTAACTACCGCAGCAGATTGGGACGCTTCACCACCAACAATCATTCTCCAGATATTGTCTCCCAAACGCGTACCTACAATTACATTGCTCCTCTAATCGAATCGTGGAAAAATCAGTATTCCAACGTGATATCTATATTAAATTACGAAAGTAAATATTTATAATATTTTTCCGAGCTTGGAATCGCCTCTAAGGGGAGGCTGAAAATTTCCATATTACTGTAGCATAGATTTTATTAATTAATTATTTTTATTACTATGCCATAACATGGCATAGTTTCTATGCCATGTCGCTGACTATTATTTTGTAATTGAATATGGAATTAAAGTAAAACATTTAAAATAAACTCTAATAATTTTTATTTATACTGAATGAAATGTAATTAAACTTTGGACATATTTTTTATATAACTTTTAAAATATTGTGCAAAGCTTTTCCAACAAAATATTGCGCAAGTGTCCAACAACGTTTGGGCATGAAACGACGAGTTAACTCGTCACCGGTCACCAATGTGTTAAAGTGTATAAATCGTCGACAGATCAAATGGTAGCGGAAAGGGCGTCCAACTGTCCATCTGGTGGTGAACGCAGGAGATAGAGCCTTCACACAACATTCTTCCGCGAGGATAACAAACAGGAATGGCTCAAGGACGACGGTGTGTCCATGGGCCGGCGCGAGCCTTTAAAAATCTCTTGAGCGAAAGATAAAACCGTCTGCGAACCCGAATAATTGCGACCGATAGTGTACACTGGAGCTCGTCCCCGTCATCGATTCGTTCCGAGAGAATAAGCACGGACGTAGAATCGAGTTTTAAGGGCCGGCATTAATTACCTTTTGTCCGGGCCAGGAATGATTAAATGCGAATTGTATGGAATTCATCGGTGGAATTGGGTCAGCGGAGCGCGACGATACTGCCCGGAGACAACAAAACGTGTAACAGTTGTATCGTCCCGTACTTATTCACCGTCTCCACGGGCATGAAAGACCGTCCTCCAGCTGCTGTTCTAAACCAGTCGAAAGTTCGCTCCATTTCGGTGGCGGAATGTTATTGGCCCTCTGCCCAATTACAAGGGATCGCCCGATGCTGGACATGGCAGCGCAGAAACTTTTACCGAGTTCAACACGCTCCGGCCACGATACACGCTTCAGCCACGATACTGACTTTATCGACTGCGGACGCAATCTCTCAACGCCGCTAATCGTATTCCCTTGTCTTTGCTTATTAGTAACCACCGATCTGTGGATCTTCGTGCTAACTTACATCCTCGCGGACGCCATTCTGCTGGGTGGTTGGACATCAGATATCCGATCGCGAAACGGGAATGTTACGTGGTAACAACATTTAGATATGCTACGAAACATATACAATTTCTCGTAGAATTAATTCAGACACCCGGTATAAATTCACCAAGGCATTTGCACTTTTCCATTGTCATAAATCGCCGAAAGGTACACCGCATCCAATGTAACAGTAATCAGTACTTTTCTGTCTTCTCCCATTTATTTTCGCTTTCTGAAATTTTGCATTTTTCGAAACAGAAGGAAACGGATTGCCGTGAAAATTAAATTTATGGAACAAGCCAATAATTATTAAGATTTTAAAAGTGCATTCACGAAGAATTATCCAATTTTGGTTCGTTGGCTTACACAGTATACCTAAAATAATAAAAAATGTTAATTAATGTTTTTATTTTTATACAGTCACTGTTACGTGGTAACAATATTCAGATATGCTGCGAAACATATACAATTTCTCGTAGAATTAATTCAGACACCCAGTATATTTTCGCCAAGGCATTTGAACTTTTCCACTGTCATAAACCGCAGAAACTTACCCTGCGTCCAATGTGACATGATAGTCGATCGGCTACGACCAGAAAATCCCTTATTTTTGACGCGATACCTACGTTACTGTAATGTAAAATTTTAAACATTCGAAAAATCAGTATCTATAGTTTCTAAATTTCCATAGTCAAGCAATTCGGTTTCCCAGGCGAGTTTTGAAGGCTAGTTGGATAAGATCGCAAGATAAAAATAGAAGGATCAATAGAATTTCTGTTGTTCAGTCGGTGCTGAAGACCGCAAAGAACAAGCCACTCAGCTCGCACTAATTCAATGTTTTTGAAATTGTTTGCTACGCGAGCATCAAAGAACACCTTTTAGTATACGAGCACGGTTTGGTCACTGTTCGCCGACTCCTCTGTTTCCACGGGGACAAAGCCCGATTAATAACAATGATTGGCCGTAGTCGAATTACGGAGTTCACCTGATGCGGCCATTCCCATGGTAAATAGCGAATCGCAACCGTGTGTTTGTCAATCGTGGTGAAAATTGACCCACTTCCTGCCCGCGCAATTATCCGTATCTCCGTTACTTTGTACAAGGCCCTACTGATACCGTAATAAAACGCTTCATTATGGCCGGAAGTAATGAACAGATACCAGTCACTATATATACCGTTACTGATTCATATACGAATTCGTAGCTTTACAATAATCATAATAATAATAATCGTGCCCGCTTGTATATATATCTATATATATTAATAACGTGGCACGATTCGCGCCGCGAGAACGTTTCGCGATATTGTTATTTAACAATAATGACGACACCGTGGCCCGTTAAAAATTCACGCAGCTGCGCTTTACAACGCGGACTTTGCAAGTCAAATCTGTGTCGCTGCAAATAGTATTTAAATTAACTAGTAACGTTCAATTAAATTCAAAATAATGCAATCACGGTCGTTCTAGTTTTTAATTCTTTCGAAACTGAATATTTACAATGTGTACACGAGCTGTTTTTCGTCGAAATGATATTACCAACCGTCGCGACGAATGCTGTTAGACCGTACACTTTCATTCAAACATTTTAAGCTATTAGTTTATAAAACACGTAACTCTGGTAACATTTCAATTACGTAAAATGTCGTTATAAAATGTGTATCGCTGTGTATCAATTTAACAATGTTGAAATTAACTCGAGCACAGTGTCAAGCGAGAATTTCATTATCAAATAACCAAAACGTTTTAGAATCGGGCACTACGTGCGACGCACTCGAAGACACGAAAACCAGACAACCCTGCAATAAATCAAGATAATCCCTCATTGATCATTTCCCACTCCTTCAGGTATACTCCTTCAGGCTCACGCCTTCGAGCACACTGCTTCCATCATTTCCACAAGCAATTAGAAAACGCTACATTCCTCCACCTCAAACTACCCTCAACCAATCACGACAAAACCGAGGTGACGACGGACAGAACGCGACAAGACTCGTCAGACAATTCCGAAATCGCAAAGAAGACAATTCAGAAGTCGCGAAGAAAATGAACATCAGATTAAACTAGAAATCGTGAACATTCCGAAGTTGAAAATAAAGAAAATTGCAACTACTTTATGCGATCCAGATGCTCGGCGACATTCCTTGTACGCTGAGAAGAAGGTATTCCAGAAGTGTAAACCTTCGCATACAACAGTGATGGACGAAATAAACAAATCTCGCGCGAAACGCATCAAGTTCGCGTAACAGACAACGCGTTAACTGTGACTTTCGTGCAAGATCCTTGACACAGTAAGATTTCAAGAAACGATCGCAAGAAGCATCGTATAAGAATCAAAGTAGCCTCTCGACCCGGCCAAAATTCTCGTTGTATCGCGGAAGCAGCGTCGAGGACAAAACCTTAATTCCCTCGCGGGAAACCGTTCTGCGAAGGGTGCTGAGAAATGTCACCGCGCGGTTCGGTCGCCGCGCGCTGTCAGTCGCTCGACTCGTAAAGCGTAACGGTACACGCCTGAAAAATAGGGAAAGAACTTGGAGGAAGATGGACGGGGCACGGACGAGATATCCACGAGACGATGCTCGACGCGACGTTCCTGAAATGAGCTTTTTACCGGAACCGGACAGAGAGTCTGCGAGGGCTACCGAGGAAGGGGTAGCGGCCGAGGAAAAGGGGATGCTGAGAAAAGGGGGCTTGTTGCGATACGGGCCGGGTCAGGTTGGGCCGGACCGACTACGCGAGGAAACAAGCGCGAGAAAGTTCTCGATGGCGGACGGAAGCTCGAAGGAGAAGCGGACGAAGGAAAATATTAGTAGTCGCGACGCTGGCTGCGAACCAACCCCCGCGTCCGCCCCTCGCCCTCTATCGTTTTTCCCGCAGCCGGGGGTAGCCTACTCATATTTCCTTCGTTTTCACCTACATCTTGACCTCCCTCGCGTTGCCTTCCTCAATGGTCGACTGTTGTCCCCGACTTTTTTCTTATTTTCCTTCTCCATTTTCCGCGCTCTCATTTCTCCCGCCACGTTCTCGCCCTCCTCCTCCCTCTGCTCCTCACCCCATCAAGCGCGTTATTCCATTCTTCCTAGCTGTGTTTTGTCTACCCGGCCATTTGCGCCTGTTCTGCTCTTTTCTTTTCTTTTCTTCTTCTTCTTCTTCTTCGTCTACTTCTTCTTCCTTTTCCTCTTATTTTTTTGTATTTCTACGACGTTCATTTTCTTTCCCTCCCCCCGCGCTTTTCCACCATCAACCGTTTCTGCGCTCGACTTCCCGTTCCGCTCCGCCACATTACTTGCAATCCTCTCTTTCTGTCTCCTCTCGAATTCCCCTTCCCCGACCACCCGGTATCAAGGATCGCGATTTCACCCCCTGACCGATCCAGCATCCCGCGGAACACCGGTTATTAACACTAGACGGCTGTTCAACGTTTCCACGGCAATTTCGCCAATAAAGCGCCAAGCCAGAGCCCCGGCTTCTGACGTTTCCACGCGTTTCCCGTGGCTTTATTATTCATTGTCGAGCGGCCTGGAGATGGTGGTAAATGTTTTATTGGTAGCACGGACCGGACGCGTTTTTCTGACGCCACTCGACCTGTACCTTTGATTCTATCTCCGTTCTACAGGCTGTATAAAAAATAAACGCCCGTCGTGCCACGTGTCTGGACCAGTGGAAATTTATGAAAAGTTTTATGCGAAAATTTGATTTTGTAAAAATCGATTGATTCGTACACTTAAATTTTTCGTGATCGCGGTCCTCGCAACCACAGATATAAGGAAATTTAAAAAAAATCGATCTCGTCAAGTTTCTCGACCGGAAGAATCTTAACACATTGCTGACCGGCAACTTTTCTGAAAATTTACCTCGTGTGCCCGGCTATTGTTTTCAAAGCGGATGTGGAAGTAAAACAATATAAATAAACTTTAATAAATTTTATTTATTATTCAACTCTTAATATTTCTTTTTCGTATGATGAAAAGTATAACAATCACCTACGTGTAATGGTACACCACAAGTTTTGCAAATATATCGGGTTTCGCTCCGAAAGCTTATCACGAGTTTACTCGTGACCGGTCAGCAATGTGTTAAGAAATACTTCACGGTTACTCTCTGGCCATGGTGGGTGTCGCTCGGGATAGTCGCACCTATTTCAATAAGCAATCAGAGTAGTAGAAGGGGTGAAGGGAGAGGGGGACAACTCGGTAATTAGATGTTACGCTCGACGTCGCCACGATAATTAGCGCGAATTGTTTTCCTCCCCGCGGCAATTATCGGAGTTCGTCTGTCGTTTCTTCGTCAGACCGGTCGGACGGTGTCTCGGGCGGGCAAGAAATAAGGGTTGCTAAAGAGGAAGAGGGTTGAAGAGGACGGGAGGGGGCGCAGCCCGTGTATAACGCGGACGAAGATAATTGTGGCGGGGGTGGAAGCGTTGGAAAAGTTTGCCTCGTTTTGTGGAAGTAATTACACTTCTGCGACGCCGGTAAGCTGGCCTCGCTTTGACGAAGTCGCCAGCCGAGTCTGAATTACTAGCTCTTCGCTCCCTTTGTCGCGTACTTTTTTTCGGGCATGAAGAGCATAGCCGCGCGCTGAAAAAAATGTCTGTTCGGGTATTAGTAATGACGGCGCAGTCGCGTTACCTACCTGTTCGCGCAGATACATGGTTTCGCAGTCCGCCCTTGCAAAATGAACGCCGCGCGAATTCACGTAACAGGTACGCTCTGTAAAATATTACTATGTCACTCAATTTTATATATATTAAGGTTATCCATAAGTAATCAATTATTTTTAAATGCGAAACGAATATTCTATTATACGATGTGCAACATTGTCAAGAACAGTTTGCCATATTTACTGCAAATTTTCAATCCCCTTATTGAAATCCAGGGTCCCTGTCAGAGAAGTTATAATCACCAGAAGCAAACCTGAATCTTTATAAATATTGCAAATTTTCTGTGTTGTTACATTAAATCCCTCATGAAAATGTAAAATTATGCAATGATGAATACACTCCGGGACGAAAAGATAGCACACTTTAAAATTAACGTAAATTTTATTTATTTAATATTACAACCAACGTTTTGTTTTTATAGATTTTTGCAAAATACCTCTGTAAATATACACGAATTAAATTGAATTGAATTTTTCCAGTCTATACAATTTAATAAAAAAAAAATAACTTTTAAGGAAATATAGTGGGACAAAATGGTTGCACATATAACTTAAAATTACGTATAATAATAAATCGACGAATGATATTTAATGCTTAATATCTTGTGGCTCTTCCTTTACATTTAATAACAGTCATCATTGTCTTTGGCAAAGATTTATAGAGTTTTATAATAGTTTTTTGCTTGAATTGCTCCCACTCATCTTGAATACTGTCTGCCATTTTCATATACAGTTCGGGCAAAATTTCTTCAACAATTTTAAATAATGTTAAGATCGCGAATTTTTTCTCAAGAAAAATACCCTTTTACTACTTTTGCAGTGTGTACATGTGCATATTTGAAGTTAGAAGATAGGTGAACATCGGTATAATGGCAAGAAATTAATAGTTCATATTTTAGAATGTTTGGGCTGGGAGGGATTAAGGTCGACAGCGTGTTGGCTTAAGCTTCGTTGTTATTATGTTATGATTGCTCGTGTTACGATCTCCGAGACACGAAAAGCAATTATATTATTATGAAATGTACGCTGAGGGTTAAAACGAATCGAGGGAGTGCAAAATATTGATAACTTGTGCGACGATATGTTGGATAATGTTTAAATAATAAAGCGAAACTGCATGGAGTATATCCGAGGTAATGCGAAATACAATTATATTTCTATTGAATTATTAACTATCGTTGCCGCAATTTTGTTCTCGTTGATCACTGGATTCCGATCCGAGGGAGCGAGAGAATATTGAAAGAGAAAACTCCGAACGTTTTATGGAAACGTGCCTACCGTTCGCCATCATTCCTGATCATTTTCTAAAACAGTGGAGTACACTCGCGTCGCTGATTTGCATGTAAATTACGATCCGCGCGAGCGTCACCGGGTTCTGCTGGAAGATCGCATAATTTTCCCAGGAGCGGAAACTGCCGGCGTGGATCGATCGATCGACTTCTGCCGTTTTTCTTTTCCTTGTTGTTTTTCGCCGGGCACAGTGCGTCGGGGGTATACTTCGAAAGTTGCCAGTACTGTTATTTAAGTTTCAAATTGCTTCCCCACCACCGGCCCACAAGGCTCATACATTTAATTCCGCCGGGTCACTAATCGACGTGACACATTATACTGGCTGGGGAACGGGATAAGAGAGCGGCGACGACTTCGCAAGGTGTTCTTGAGTGTCCTGAAACGGCGATAAAAGCGGAGAGCTTTTTTCCTGTCCTAGCGAGATAATATTGTTCCATAGTCGTGCTCCTTATCGCGAGTATGGCGACTCGTGCGTGTGATTCTTGGACTGTCTAGAGAGCTGGTCATTTTTCAAATACGATGGAGATTGATCGGTGGTCTACATACACTTAAGGTACACTCTGTTCTTCGATTTATCGTGTACTTTATTGTTCTCCATTTTATTGCTTGTGTTGGAGATATTCAGGCTGATTGCGCCATCTATTGAATTCAATTTAGAATTAATTTCTCTATACGAAATTGTTGTAATTCTTTTTTTGTTTCTATCTCCTGTGCAAATATGTGCCCATAATTATGAAAGTGGTCTAAGTCATATATTCCTTGTTTCAGGATATTTAATGAATTGCATTTGAATAGATTAAAAAGTGTTTTTATATTATGCAACATTTTAATTTAGAATTTTATTAGTCTTGATTAATGGAAACTTATAATGAATTGTTTTTAAAGTTTGAATTAACTTAGAATTGTTGAAATTACAACCACCATCTAATGGTTCATTTTTGACAATATCATAAAAATTACATTGAATTAATTTAGTTTAAAATAATGTGGTGTGAAATAACTGATAAACTCATTTCTTTTTAATCTTGACTTAGACCACTTTCATAATTATGGGCTTATATATCGGAGAAGAAATAAATTAAGTTTCTCTGTAAGACAAAAGGAGACTCAACTTTTTTTGTGAATGAAAGCATAAACGAGCATACAGTGTTTTATTTCAACAGCTTATTTCACCGCTTTATTCAGTGTTCAATAATATCTATAACAATAATTTGTCCTTTATTGTTTCGCTTGGTTCATTATTTTATTTAGCTTCTACTCTGTCGTTCACTAACTATTACATTTAGAGAATATAATTGAAACTTTGCGCATGTATACGATCTAGATGTGCGGAAGATGCCTTCGAAATTTTACGTTACAGATGAGAAACTTAAAATCGCAAGTCTTACTTTTCTCTTTGCAATTGCGATCGATAATAACTTCTTAATAAAATTCTTTGTGCGGTACCTTGTAAATTAATCTTTCTAACGTCTTGAAAATAACTCAAGCTCTGTCCGGTTCAATATTAAAAAAGTTATTCGTCTTTAACCCCTTGCCATACTATAACGAGTCAGATTTGTAACGAAGAATTTATACAAAATTCTGTGAATACAAATATTACGACTTCCATTTGAAACGAAATCAAATTTTATAACTCATATTTAAGCGTTGAAGTAAAACTGAAGCAGTATGAAAGGTTTAATTTGTCTGTCTTCTTCTGTAACAATTTATTGTTAATGATATTTTTGTTATAGAGAAAATGGTATGGCAAGGAGTTAACACTAGAATTACCGAACAATCAATCCGACCGATGTATATTGCTTTGTAAAAATGACAAAATTACATCCATTCAGAGCTCGTACAATTTTTATTGTAATGTATGCGTCAATGAAGAAATTCATTCGAAACTTTCTGGTGAAAATGTTTTTATAACTTCAGTAATTGCAAACGAAAAACTCAGTCATTGTGACTGGTTCGGTAATGTTAGAAGAAGTTACGCATACTTTTGACATCGTCTATATCTATTTTCCGACATGGTTTTCTTCCACCTGAATGACCGATTTGTCCCACTGCGTTGCCGAAAGAAAGATTGTTCAAATGTCTCGCGTTTACTATCGCCGGCGAACTGGTTAACGCTCTATCGAGGTTCCGTTTCGTAATGCGAGTGACACGAGCAATCTTGACAGTCATCGGGTACGCTTTACCTCCTCGGAAGCAATAAAAGGGAGTGATGTAAGCCTGACAGTGGATCGTCAGTCGACACGGTTCATCAGCTTCCGTTCCTTTCGCCTTCCATCGCGTCGGTCGAAGCCAATAAAAGCAAACGACTGTAATCCAACGAAGGGACAACGTATATAGTGATTGCATATCCGATCGCGATCGTTCGATTGGATCAGGGAACTTAATTTGCCAGATGAGCCAATGAGGCAATCGATATTGTTATATCGGGAATGCGATACCTTCGCTGGTCGAGCCCGAGAAAATGATCCTCTTCTGGTTTAACAATAACGGGAGAACGAAGGAGGGCGGGATCAATAATTAATCACGGCCGGGAGGTTGACACAAACGAAATGATTATCCTCCCGGCTCTTCGTGTTTCTTCCAATCTTCGGTCGTCTAAGCTTTACAATTCCGAGTCTTAATTACCGAGCGATTAATTTTTCCATTGAACGACGCAATTAGCCAATCGTCTTCAAAGCTCATCTCGTAGCCGAGGTTCACGGCATCGTTCCCACGATCGCGACGATAGAAACGATGCAAATCGAGTTACGAGACTCGTCAGAGGGGCTCAAGATCGTTTTTGTAAAATCCCTTTCAATGTATAGATAACAATTTATTCGAAATTGATTTAGGAAAGAATTTTATCTTACGAATTTCTGCTCTGAAGAAAAGTTTGATCGTTTGCGAGCGGTCAATACAGTTTCTTAGAAAAATGTATCGTTACATTCAGACATACTACATTTTTTCAATGATCTATTTCGCAATATGCGGTTCAATATTGATTTTTGTTCAATAATTATTTTGCTTCACGAATTTGCATTGTATGCATTTGCTAAAAAACGAAACGAACCGATTAAAGCAATTCATATAAAACAGTGTTTCAACGTTTTATCGTGCTGTTTAAATTTCTTCGTAATTTTCACGCGGAAGTGAAGAGCTTATGACTTCGCATTTAGCAAAGTGAACAAATCTATGCGCTTTAAAGCGGTTTGCACTGCGTCGCCTAATGTGATTTGACAGTGCAAAAGGAGGCCAAATAGCGAAGTATTGTATAATTAGTAAAACAATGTTAACAGCGAATCAGATTTTTCTGTAATTTTCGTTGAAAAGTATAAAACGGTGTATCCACGCAGATGGTTAAAAATCATCCCGAATTCAATTAACCCAACGATGGGCCAGACGATACCTTGCAAAGAGGAAGCATTCTGTGCAAATTTTCAACTCTCTACTTCAACCGGGTAGTTGCACAGGAAAATCGAATTACCAGGTTTTGCTCCGTTTTTCCCATTCATTCGCGAGCAAAGTGCTTGAAAAACATCTGGCATGTTGCAGCTATTGATACAAACATTACTGAATTCTTGCGAATTTTTCACATTTGGGATTTGCAGCCTAGAAATCGAGAAAAATCAACGAGTTCAGCGTCTGGTGTTAAGTGAAATTTGTTCGACGTTGTTCAAGGTTGATCGTTTGCCGGAAAATCTTTTACCCTTTCACGATAACGCTGTTAGCTGCCGACTCTTGGCCGACATCTTTAAACAAGGATACAGGATTCAATTTACCTATTGTAAATAGAATCATTTACTCTCTGCTTACGACACGGCTATTTCCGCCGGCAATAGTCGCGTGGACGCTCGTTGAACTCCAACAAATTTTCAACTGCTTCCCGCAACAGCGTACTGAGTGAATTTTCACAAAATGTTGGGGAAATTCTGAAAATGAAGCTTTGTAGAAAAATATGTTCCTGCTTACAGCCCGCGACAAAACTGTACGGCACAAAAGGAAAGGAATGAAAAAGGTATTCTAATAAAAAGTTTTCCTTTTTCATACTGTTATTGTTTACATAATACAGTAATACTTTAAGCGGTGCCATGCCCTTCTTTGTAAATGCAACAAAACTGTAGAACACATAATATTTCTTAGAAATAGTCAGATCGTAAATTTTAGTTTATTTTATTTTCATATTTTGCAGCGTTACCTTTCTTTTACACGACCGCCGACATTCTTTCCGGGATTAATTTGTATTTTTTTAATTGTCTTTTAATGTATCGATTTCAGTCCTCAACGTTATTAAATTATATAGAATGCACCTCTGTAACTAAGTAAGTACTACCGCCCTAGGTGGCAACACCGGGTTTTGGAGGTGGGTTCACCCTTCGATTTTTGGTGCTGCTCCCTTTGAGATTTTTAAGGTTCTGCCAACGGCATCATCAAGCTAAATGTTCACAGTTAACGTGAGAATTTTGTCAAAATGCTATCATTACGGGTGCACAATAAGATTGGACTAGCGTAGGACCCAGAGATCTCGGGGGTTGTCGTCGGATTGGACGTTGAGGGTTGCCCTTTTTCAAAATGGCATTTTCCGGGGATAACGAAGGGCTAAATACCTTGCAGAATGTCTACGGAAGAGATTTCTGTCTCAAAAGTAAAATTCGCAATCGAATTGCGGTCGCAGCATCATGCCTAAGTACACCTCGACCGAGAAGGCGATACCGAGTTTTGGAGGTGGGTTCAACCTTCGATTTTTTTTGTGATGCTCCCTTTGAGATTTTTAAGGTTCCGCCAACGGCATGATCAAGCCACATATTCATAATTTACTTGAGAATTTTTTCAAAATGGTATTATTAAGGGTGCTCTTTAAGTTTGCCCTAATGTTGGACCCAGAGATCTCGGGGGTTGTCGTCGGTTTGGACGTTGTAGCATGTCCTTTTCCGAAATGGCATTTTCCGGAGACCACGAAGGGCTGAATACCTTGCAGAATACCTAGAGAAGAGATTTCTGTCTCAAAAATGACATTCGCAATCGAATTGCGAAAATGGCGTCACGCCTAACAATAAGATTTCGGCTATCATGGATACGATTTTTGGTGTTGTTTCTCGATTTTGCAACAGTATCTTTTAATGCATAGATTTCAGCCGCCAACGTTATTAAATTATTTCCTTATTGAACGCACCTCTGAAGCTAAGATTTCAGCTATCGCGGAAACAATTTTGGTACAGTTTTTTGATTTTACGACAGTGCATCATGGTCCAGTGTGGCGAATGTTTTTGGCACCTGCAGATTCACCTTAGCCGGCATGATTATAAAGAAATAAACTCTGCCGGCAACCGGGAAGAGAAATTTCGTCTCGGCGGGTTTCCGCGAACATTCAATTAAGCCGTTTCACAAATGAATTACGCTTTCGTCCCAGAAATTTATGGCGTGTGGCCGAGTCGTAAGCCCGACGGAAATGATTACAAGGAGTCCGCAAGGGGAAAAGAGAGAAAGAAAGGGAAAGAGAGAGAGAAGGAAAAAGTTTGCGGAAGCACGTACCCGGTTTTTTTCTTCTGTTTTCGCGAACCACGATGTACCATACAACGAATCTAGATGGAAAAAGTTCGAAATGTTTATTGTTTCTTCTTGCATCGGCTTGTTCCCGTCCTCAAATTCCTATGGATCATTAAGCGCAATATTATGTACGTATAAAATATTTTTAAATCTCTACAGATCATTAAGTATCATGCTATGAACGCATAAAAGGTTTTTAGATTATGTGCTCAAATATGTATATAGGATATTTATGGAATCTCGATAATTATTTACTAAAGAATTCTGAACAACTTATTTTTATACATGTTAATCCTGCTCGACTTAATTTCCTAGATATATTTGTATATGTTTGTAAGAAACTTTTAAATCTAGGTTAAGTTTATCTGGGAGGATTTATTGAGTGGTGGTGCAGGGAGAGGGGTGGAGTCTTTCCATCGCCATGAAAGATAAATTCAGTTAATGAAAAAAGAAGTTTGTTCCAATCATCCTACTGGTTTTTTGGTGAATATTTAAAAGGTCGAGTGGCGGTAACGTGTATAGGAAAAAGATGGCGTCGACAACATATTTCAAGATTATTGATATTGAAACATTTTCGTCTCGTGACTTAGGCAATACTTTCATAGAAATTCCATTTATCTTTATCAATGACATTAAACATCAATGTTAACACTTTACCGACCGGCGATTATTTAAGAATATTTTAAGTTCATAATCCATCACTAAAAACTTTTTAATAGACCCTCACCGTCGACACCAATTTTTATTGCGAATCAACAAGGCCTCCGAAGTAATGTTATCTAATAGTTTCGTTACAAATTACAATATAACAGCAGTTTTTTAAGTCTCATTTTGTTACTGTTAGATTATGTTAGTTTATTAAAGAAAAACACGAGGTTATTACATATTAATATTACATATTAGTTTATTAAAGAAAAACACGCGCTCGCCGTACACCCAATACGTGGAACGGTTACTCTCAGAATTCGTCGTTGGGGAGAGAAAAAACAAAAGAGAATCAGAACGAAAGAAGGTCTACGAATTTTCTACAATAGAATGGCGCGTAATTTGAACATTCCAACAGTTACGGGGCAATTATTGAAAGTCCTATTAATAGGCTTCCGGTCGGTAAAGTGTTAAACGTAGCGTCCTCGAATTCGCAAATGCGTATATCGAATTTAGCGACGTCAATCATGCGTACATTCTGCGCCGATACCAAAAATGAATTTTTGTGTAACCCGCGTCCAGAATCCCTGTCCGCGCGCGTCGGATAGGATTTTCAATCTCTAAATCGAGAATGATCCTCGAGTATGTATTCCGCTAAGTGAAGTATGTTCGACGTTTCAGATTCCTCTGGGTAAAGCTAAAGTGTTGATTGTTTAACGCAAAATGATTTTCCTTTAGACAATACCGCATGCGTACATTCTGCGTTGATAACAGAAACAAATTTTTGTGTAACCCGCGTCCAGGATCCCTGTCCGCGCGCGCCGATACAAAATGCAACAAGTATGCGCCGCATTGAAACGACCGTGACGAGCACGATCATATCTGTGAAGAATTCATGCGGTCGATCCGTCCGAAATGTTCCCTAGAATGCCCCTTTAATGACGAGAGATCCGATCCGGGTATCACGCAGAGAGAACCGACGACCGAATATTCGCCGCGCGAATCCTTCGAAAGGATCAACAGGTATACCCTGTCCATTGGATATACGGTCGATTATCAAACCTTTTCCGTCCATTTTCAATCCTATAATTCGCTGGTCGACTTCTTCACAGCAAATCAAGCGATCCTCTTGTTAACTCTTTGCGCTCCAAGCAATTTTAATTCCTAACTCGAGACATCTTTCTTTGCTAGAATAATTCCATTACACGTGCTTCATTTCCTTCCATGCATATCGAATTAGTTACCGTTAATCATACGACAACACTTTAATTTTTACTAACTTCTTAATTACAAACATTTGT
>CM052097.1:16871378-16900857 GCA_028453745.1 Agapostemon virescens | reverse complement strand
AATTGCCGTAGAATAATCGTAACTGCGTGAAGCTTATACGGAAGTTCGTCGCGAGCACGCGGATCGGGATTTACGTGTTCGCGAAAATCGGTATACGAATTTGCAAATTCGAGGACGCCACGCGTAATGGTCGCTTCAGCGTTCGACAGGTTCAGTGTCAATTCAGCGAGGTTAGAACGAAGATGAATGCTGTGTGTTCTGTTGGGATTCCGGGTGAAGAATTTACACCAGTTATTATAACAATAACTTTATTTTAAGTGATACGTTCGTACTCTCGGAATCAACAATAATTATTTGGAAAAACTTCTAAGATTAACGTGGTAATTTCGGTGAATTTTTCAACATGTGTATAACTAACGCAGTTCTGAAAAACACATATTTTAAATTTTCACTACAAGTTGAAATGAAAATGTTTTAAAATATGTCTTTTCAAAGTCAAGTCAAGTCGTTTGGTTCAATTTTGAAAAAGTTATTTAGATTTAAAGAGAGTCCGAATACTTTTGTGAGCAACTGTATATGTTTATGGTATATGCGTATAGAAGAGTCATAGTAGGTGACGCCACGATTCTCAGAATGAATGTTTAGATTACGGTCTGATAAAAATAATATTAATGAAATCTCCGTCAGTACGGCGAGATCTGTTCTAGTCGAGAGAGAAAGGATATACCTTCTAGATTAATAAATCGAGATTGGAGAAAAGTATAAAAGAAGGTGTACATTAACCTCTAAAGCACTATGCGCCACTATAGTGGCTTTCCGGATGTCATCTTATACAATTATGATGCGTCACAATAGTGGGCTGAGCATATTCAATTGCATTATTAATTATTAAATTAAATTATTAGAGTTAAAGTATATGCATCATATCTTTAAGAAAAATTATAATTTAATTATCAAAAACTTAATTCCAATGGCTCTGCCGTACAGAGAAACAGTCCCATGCAAAATTCAGCCGTGCCTAAGAAGTTAAGTCCCATTCGTTAATACTATGTTTCTCTTTGCGTCCAGTTCGCGAACGCGATTGCCGCGAATTATTTAAACTGCGTAGGTTGAAATGATGCGCTGATGTTTGCAACGATAACTTTATTTTATTGTTGAATTGCCTCGGCGATTTGTTACAGATCGACAGTGATTAGTTGACGTTTGAAGTTAGAATGCCGACGGTCGAGTCTAGTTTTTTTACTGATAACGAAGTGAAAAAGGGTGCAGAATTTATATATTTTTTATTTATCAGAATTTATATCCCTCCACGCACTACAACTTAGTGAAGAGGATGATGTGTCAAAGTATTTTTCCCTCTACCCGAAAGAAAATTAAAAAAAAGGACGTCTACGATTTGCATAGTCGAAAACATGGCTCGGCGTGTGATCAACGTAGTAAGCAACTATAAAATCTTTTCAGTTTTCCATAACTATCGAAAACCAAAACCGATATCATAACTGTTAAGATGCCTTTAGGCATCGTCTACGTTTGGAAAATTATTTAAGTTAATTATTTAAGGAAAATTAATTAAGTAGTAAAGATCGTAGAAAATGTTGAGTATTGTCGTTGAGTAAGAGTCATGTGGCCATTTTCAGGATTCTTATTTTTCAATTATTAAAGTTACAATATTGCTTTCATAGGAATCGATTCAATTATACTTTGTGACGGAAATCGCAAATAATCCAAATGACTTAGATCTTGGCATTTTTATAAGACAATATACACCGGTCAATTTTGATGCACGGTAGGTTTAGCGTTGAAGAATGCTCGACTGTTAATGAAAGCCAATATGCCCGATCATGCGAGGGTACTACGATTTTACCTGGCTGTGTAAAGTCGCCGGTGCGGGATGGAAGATTTTGGAGGGAAATGGTTGAAAAAGGATCGCCCCGACGGGCGGCAAATGCGAAATCGATGGCCGTCGCTATCGGACGACCCGATCCGCGAATATTCGATTGAAAGCCCGGCACAAAAGGGCGAGCGTGCTAGCTCGCGAATACCAGCGAGGACACGCGTGCACTCGCGCCCACGGAAAATCTGTGTTATCACGCTCCGTTGCCTGCCTCTCTCGCCTCGATCGAGAAGTCGAGACCCAAGGCTCGCAGGAAATCGATATTCCTTCGTGACGATAAGACTTATCCAGTGACATATTCGTTAACTACTACTGGGAGTTCAAAAAATGAGCGCGACACTTCGTGACGCGCGCTCAGCTGTTTCTATGAAATAACTGAAATTACTTTTAAAAACGTCCATGTCAGTTATAGCAATTAGTTTTGCGAATCGTTCGTTGAATTCTGTGCGGGCACAGAATTATTTAAATTAAAATATCGTTTACGTATTTCGACGGAAACATTTAATCAAAAAATGACAAAAATCTCTCAATACTTTTCCGAGTATCCAATATGTACAAAAGTCATCGTTTGAGAAAAGTAAAGAAAACACCGTAAAGAAAAACCCAAAGGAATTCTCGTTTCGATGAATCTTTGATGGGAAAAATGATCCGCAGTCCTTGCTGCCACCCCCCGCGTATGCCGCTCCCTTTCATCCCCGCCGTTAGAGAGATTATCCAGCGAGCAGTTTCAACTCGAACAGATGGAAATGAGTTCAGCAGGCTGGTGCGGTCCACCGATTAGATAAACTCGTTAATGGTATAATTCGCTGATTAATTAATTTAATGTCCTGGACCGGCAGGTAGCCGAGAAGAAAGGCTGCCGCTTAATCGTCGGCTTTCGAGCGATAACGACGGCTGGATACTAAAAGGAATCGTTCAGCATGATGAACAATTTGTCGAGAACGGTGCTAAGAATTGTGAGATATACTTCACCGACGATCGAGGCTTCGCCGATCCAATTTTTTAGCAGATAATTCTTTTTTCGTTTCTCAAGATAACTGGATCGCTTGACAGACATCTCGAGTAACTGTCCGTTGCATTTCCACATTTACGTATAACAGTGAGATGACAAAAAGAGGCCCGGGGGAAGTCAGAGGAAGGAGGGTTTATTGTTTGCTCATTCTTCCTCTTCGTCAGTCGATCCGACCAGTGTGCAAGCAAACCAATCGGACACTTACTTCGAGCCTACATTACTGTATTTCTCTCAGGGCTCTTCTTGTAATTTCACTACTTCGCAAGGCCGTCGAAATAATGCCTGAATTTTTCGAGCAGCCGAACAAACGTGATTTCTATCAAGAGAATGTAAGCAAGTTACAATTTAACAAGTGGAAAAATATTAGTCATTAACAGAGAATACGAAAACGAAGCAGTACTCTTACTAAGAACCCCGAGTGTATATTAACCCTTAACGCTCCAATGGCTCCTCTGAGGAGTCACTAAAAATTGCCATACTATTACTTGAAACAGCTTTTGCATTGCTAGATTTGCGTTTGAGAAGTCGGTAAAACTTCAAGTATTGCACGTACGAGTTACAGTAATAAATTTTCTGTGCACGAAAGGGAATAAACCAAGCACAAAGGAACTATTGTACATTAACACTATAAATACCAAACCAGTCATTTTGACTGGTCTCTAGTTTTTTCTTTCGCAATTATTGAAATCATAAAAATGATTTCATCAGAAATTTTCGGATGTACTTCTTTGATAACGAATACGTTACAATAAGAATGGTATGAAGTCTTAATAAATGCCGTTGGATTTCTTATTAGGTAGTTTTAGTGTTAAAAAGTATTTCGATTTTGGAATTGAAATCGCTTGGAGTGTTGAGGGTTAAAACTAAAACTGATTCCCTGGACCTGAGAGTCCCAGCAACGTTGCACGAAAGCGTAAGAATCGCTCCGAACACATCGGGGCCAGATCAAAGTCAAAACAAGCCATCCCGAGCCTTACGAGTTACCTCGGCTGGAATTGAGACCACCGCTCTGACGCAGCGACATTCGATCGGAGATGGGTTCTTGTGGTCTGATTCCAGTCCTGAAGGTTCCAGCAACACCGCGTGGCGGCTTAGGAACCGCTCCGAGTCTATCGGGGCCAGACCAGATCCAAAACTGGCCATCCTGGACCTTACGTGTTACCTCGAATGGAATCGAAACAGCCGCTCTCTGGTGCAATCAGATTCGACCAAAGATTGGTTCCTGCGGTTTGATTCCAGTTCCGAGGGTTCTAGTCACACTGTGTGGAAGCTTAGGAGCCAGTCCGAGCTTACTGAGGCCAGATTGGAGCGAAACACGGCTATTCGTGGCCTCGCGGAATATAATAATTAGACGTATGCATCAATATATAGAAGAGAAGTAAGAACCCTAATCGAAATAGGTATTCCCTGGAAATTTTGGTTCGGTGTAACAGTAATTCGAAATAGAGGTTTTTCGTAATAATTTGAATCGAGAACATTTAGATAAATGTTTCAATTCATTCTCGAAATCATTTCAGATCTCTTAAAATCATTTCAGAAACGTGTTTAAAGCACAAATGACAGAAGGTATGTGGCAATGTAATTGTACAATATGAATTTGATTGATGAATTTCTATTCCGACGGATAATGTTTCATTCAGAGGACACGCAAGGATTAATTTGAGAATAGGGACAAAGGGAGAAACCATTTCTACGTCGAACAAAATATACTCGAGTACAATATCGCAATGTACTTGTTCTTTAATCAGAACACAGAAAATCGTTAGGCAATCAACACAAAACAAATGAGACGCGAGTATCCCGGGAATGGAAAACAAAACGACCATGCTCGAACAACTGGTTCAACAGTCAGCTTCAATAAAAAAATGTTCACTTTTACTGTTCGGTATCGTTTCCCCTTCGTATGCGAAATTTTCTGGAGTCGGATGCGATGGGGGGCCGGTTTATGGATGAAAGGCGGGACGCGAGCGTGGATCCGCTGCGTCGAAACAAAGCCTCGTTTCGACGACTATCCTTTCCGCTCGTTCCCCGGCGTTGCACATCCTCCCCCGCACAAATTGAGTTTCCCGGTTGACGATGCGATCGATTAACGTTGCAAATCGGCGGAGGAAAAGCGAGCGACGCCGCGTCGCCCGGCGACCGATTGTTCGCGCGTGCTAACTTCGTTTGCGGCGCAGATTCACACAGGAGAATAATTTCGTGGAGCAGTTACGGTGGCGTGTAATCATGTTACATCCCGTAATCTCGTTACGATCTTGCGGCCAACGATCAAGTTTCCATCGTGCGCGAAGTTGCGCAATACACGAAGTCGAGACTAGTTTTCTTTTCCGTATCCTCTTCCGCGATCAGGCAAAGGTAGCTGTGCCTTTTTTCAAGTGCAATTTAAACAAATCGTTATTGCAGCCAACAATGCGCGATTGAACAGTATCTGTGCTAACAGGTGGAATCCGTATCTCCTTTGAGCTAGCAAGTGAAACTCCGGCACCGTTCTGAAGATCATATTATATTTAGTCCATTGTACAAAACATTATTTCGCATTCCATAAAGCCCAAACTGCTATCTCTTCGATTATAAACGGTACGCAGCTTCAAATTCGCGAACACGGCTACAATTTCATCGGTATTTAGTTTAAATTTAGTAGGTAAACTGGCTTCATGTCTGATAACATATATAAATAATATAAAAGAATCGGCGAAACTAAATTTTTTGGCCCCATTTCAATACCTCCTTCGAGAGTTCCACTTTAAGGGTTGCAGGACTGCACCCGACCAGAGAATTTGCCGCAATTCCATCCCGATCGACCTGAAAATTGGTATACACACTGTCTATGGGTCTAGAAACGCGTAGCCAGAGTTAGAGAAGAATTGGCGAAACTAAATTTTTTGCCTTTTGCGGATCGTGAATTCCCTTTTCAGAATCGCAACTTCGGGAGTTGCCGGGTCCACCGACCAGCGTATTTTCCGTAATTCGATTCTGATCGACCTGAAAATTGGCATGGACACTGTCTACGGTCTAGGAACGTGTATACAAAATTATTTGATCTAATAATTTTTCGCGATTTTTAAAAGGGGCGTATCCCCTCAATATTAGTCAATCTTTGAAGACGTGTCCTGACCAAACTATCAACTCTATCGACATGATTCAAACGCTAAAATCTTCCGCAAACCTTCCTCTTTAAGCATATGCGTCCCAAAGTGGCTAGCTTTTCAAGGGAATCCAGGAGGCTACCTTTTATCAACCCCATTTTGCCCATTTTCGCGATTTCGGGTGAGCGGAAAAATTTCAAAGTGGCGCCACGGCCGCAATTGGATTCCGATCGACTTGAAAATTGGTATGCGTATTTCCTCCGCGTCCAGTTCGGTGCAGCCAGAGTTGCAAAAGAATCGGAGAAACTAAATTTTCTGACCCATTTTTGCCCTCCCTTTTGTGGGCATCTCTCCGTAAGTGAAGGGTGGGTAAAGAGCGGTTCGTCGAGTTCTTGTCAGTCCATTCCTCAGTAAGGTTCACTAACAGGTCCTGTATTAGACGTTAGAATATCGAGAGGCCGCTTAGGGCTGTATAGGTATAGGTATTGGTGGAAGTATTATTAACAGATCAAGTTGTAATAGCGAAATACGTTCGATTGTCCATCTATACTGCTACTGTCGATCGTAGGTGGTGATGCCGTTTCAAAAACCATCGAGCCTTTCGAAACTTTTCAATTCTTTTCAATATCTTGCAACTGCACGGAATTTATTCATCTCCATTTGCCGAAGTTTAGATCAAGCTCGATTGTTGCCCCGTTCTGTTAAAATTACGTGGCACAGTTGGTCATTTAATTTCTTTATAGATCGAGGTTCCCTATATCGTTTTGACGGAGAAGTCTATTAGCGGGACAGTGTTTCGATATTAAATTCGTGCTACATCGTTATTTCGCGTTTTACTCCCGCGGAAATGGGGTTTGAATATGGCGAGTGAGTGAGCTCTCCGGTTGTCGACTCACGGGGAACATCAAAGTTAACTGTCTTGCATTCTCGGCGAGTATGTACGACGCAACACGCGCGCTTCACCCTGCTGCACCACGTGTTCCAGGGTACAAGCAAATCACCGTCGCGTCGGTCCCGAGCTCGTATAAAATCATTCTTCCGGCTGCACCGGGGCGCGTTTTAATTGCTGCTGACGCGGTTAACCGGCAAATCGGGTGCGCCCGGTTAATCGGTGTTCACTGAGCCGTCGATTTATCCGAGTAACACGTTTTTGACCATCGAATTAATGGCTGAAAGTGCTTCGGTTCCGCGCCGCTGTCCATTAAAACCGGACAATATATCGCAGTTACAATGATTCGCGGAATCCCTGGTTGGAAAACACAAACTACTTGGCCAAATGGACACGGGGGCATTCTGTCGAATGCGGTGACGATCATTTGCGATAGAGAGATCGCCTTGTTGGCTCTTTGTTTGCCTCGCACGATACCAAAACGTGTCGGACAGTTCAGTCCACTTTCCCAAGGCAAAATGAGAAGCATCGCTGTGAGTGATAACATGCCGAATAGTTTACCTTACTCTCGTTACGAGACGAAACGAAAAACTTTGCTCTTAGCGCCAATTTTTCACTTAGCTCATTTGCATCATAGCTCTCGATAGAATAGAATGTGAAAGTAACGACTACAATTATTTACGAAAGAAATTATAGAAATACCAATATATGCGATGAAAATTTGAAGGCGTCACATTCAACACTATTTACAAATTAGTTTTTAATTAAAGAATCAACATTTTAAGGCTGTAATCTGGTGTTTTATGTTACAAAAATATTGTTTCGTTTTACAATTTCTTTCAGTGGAAAGGATTTGTTTGAATTTCTAAAATTGACGTAGTTATAAGCGTTTGACGCTTTTTTATTTGTAGTTCAATATTTAAACGTGCTTTTTGTATTCAATTGTTTTTTATATAACTTTTTAACCTTGAATCAAAGATCCATTTCTACGATTACATTGCGAATGATTTAAAGCTTTATATTTTATGTTAGCAAACTTTTCTTAGCTGGTAATCGGTTTCAAGAATAGTTTGAAGAAAACTAGAAAAAGAAGAAACGGAAAATTGTTTAATTGGGCGTGGAGAGACGATCGATAGATTCGGATTCAAGAACCGCTAATAGTTTGTTTAAAAAAGCTCATCTCTGCAAACATCGAGATCTCTTACGTTTCGAGCATCAATGCAAGCGCATGTTCAAAATATCGAATATTTCTTAGCAGAAATTCATAAGCTTTCTTATACTAGTTTCTCTCTGTACTATCAAAGGATTTATCAACTGTTTGAACTGTGCATCCCGTAACAAGAATAACGATAACGATGAAAACGAGGATGAGAAAGGACGGAACATGCGCATACAGACGCAGGAGCTTTCACGGAGTTTGCATGATAAGAGATAGTAGAATAAAGAGCAATGTAATTTTTAGACTGCACACGTTTATGCAAACCTCCGTTTTGATAGTGAACCTTAAAAAAAGAAGATGAGTTGAGTGAGATAGAATTTTATTCCCCGTAATAATAACTTCTGCAAGTATGCATGAAAAGGTAACCTAAAACTCGATTTAATTCCATTCAATTTCGCTTTTTATCGCTATTTGTAAAACTTTCATGAAACTGAGAGAAGTGTCAGTTTCCCAATTTTTGGTTATCGGTATCGGTATCGGCTATCTCCAACTTTCTAGCAGATCAATTCGGTCATTTATTTAATCAACTGCTCATGATCCAATCATACTACATTTTATCACGTTGAACGCAATTTTTCAACTCCGTTTAATTAACAAAACCAAAAGTATGAAGAACAAGTTTGCACTTGCCAGAGGAGTTTAACTACTCTCTTTCAACCTTTGCGGATCATTCAGTGTTACAGTAGCGTCACCAATAAATAATCAACGTAGCAGTTAACGCGTTAATCGGTAAGCTGACGATTTTACGCCTTCATGACGCAAATGAGTAGATCAAATGGAAAACAGTAAGGGCATTTACAAAAAAAATTAAAAAATAGGTCTATATATTATTTCCAAATCATTCAAACTACCCTAAACTCGCGTTAAATGCCACCATCTCGGATACAAAACATTGTATATAATTGTTTCTCGAATTCCCCGAATAACTACAGGATAACAGCCACAGTATCATCCTCACTACCGTAGAGTAAACCCTCGAGGAGCCAGAAATTCCGATTCACGTCTATTCGCGATACAATTTGTTAGATCCAAGGCGGTCAAGTTTAATGCAATTTGACTGCGCTCAGAAATTAAATAAATATCTATGCTGCACCTGTATCGTGCGATCGCAAAGAATTTTCGTTTCCCGTAAAAATCCACAAAGCGTTGATCAGTTTTCGCTGAACTATTCGTATCGGAAAGCTGTAAAATTCTTAGAAAGTGAAGGAAACTTGGAGAGAGAGAGAGCGTGGGCTGTGTGTATCGCAATGATGATCCTATTGCTGTAGTCACTTGTATTCTTCGGTCCGTGATGAATCGAGGGGAAGAACTGAGAAACACTCGACGTGAACTCATACGCGGACAAGAATCCGTTCGGACTTATTCTTTATGGAGCGAATCCTCTTGAACAGCTCGTTGAAGTTTGCTGCTTGAAAGTTCGGTTCGAGAACTGGACTCTGTGTAGGGCACTCAATTCAATGGCCCGCATCCTTCACGGCTGCGTGTTCGGCTGCTTGTCACGTCCGCGCTCTTGTCCACTCTTCTTTTCCCCGCCCTTCTCCCTTTCTTGCACGACCCCCTGCGAACAACCATACTGTCGTTAGGCTTCCTCGAAAGTCCGTCGAAATTAACATACTTAAGGTAAATCTATCCGATAGTTGTAATTTCTGTAACCATCGAAGCCGCCCACTTTCTATTATTTTTATAAACTTCTAACCGGAAGAAAACGGTGGAAGAATATGTTCAAGATGGACACACGGTACGGATTGCTCATAACTGCAGCACGCTGCTGCACTACATTATAGCTGGATATTTATACCTGGACAAGCAGGTATACCTAAAAAGAACTCGGTACTAGAACTACCAAACCAGTCAAAATGATTGGTCCCTACTTATTTCTTTCACCATTACTGAGATTATAAAAATGTTTTCATTAGTCATTTTCCGATGTACTTCTTTAACACTTTAACACGGTGACTGGCGCTATTGATTTTCTAAAAACGATTTTCATAAAATTATTGGCACTAAAAATTAATTTATTCGTTCTCGAATAAATGAAATTCTAGCATACAGTGCAAACTTCGTTATCAAGTACTTTACAATAAGTATTAATAATTCTGACCGTTTGTATGAATAAAATAGGCAAGGCTCGCATGTACCACGCAAAATTCGTGCGGCAGTCAAGGTGTTAATGAACCACATGTTACAATAAAAATTGAATGAAGTTTGAATAGATGGAGTAATTCTCGTGTTAATAAAACTCCCGACTCTCTTACACGTATTACATTCAATTACGTTCGACCTTGTTAAAACCAACGGATGGAAAGTAAGATAATTTATCCTGCTTTAAAGTCAGCGTAAAATAGTTAAGCCGCTACCACATGAAGTTAGTTTACTCCGAGTCGTCGTAAGTCTAGGGATTAACACGAATAGCAGTGAATCGCAGTCTCGCTGGCTGTCAACCAAGTAGTATATCAGCTTTCGAGGGATCTCCCAAATTCTTCCGTCAGTCTCGAGCATGAAAGCGAGTAATAGGGAGATGGAGAGAACGAGAAAGATAGAGAAAAGGAGAGAGAGAGAGAAAGAGAGAGAGAGAGAGAGAGAGAGAGAGAGAGAAAGTGTATGTGTGTGTGCGTTTTTTAATCAAAGGGGAGCGCCGATCGCGACTCGGCCTGCTCCGTTCGATCAAGGAAGAAATTCCGTGGATCGACTTGAAGCCGAGCAGTTGAAGGCTACTGGTTTTCGATCGGTTACAAGGCGGCGGGGAGGGCGGAACGGAACAAAAGGGCGGTCTGGTTTCTTTGTACACACTCGTCGGGGTTCATTCGGTCTGCGCGGCCGTGATAAATTCTTATTCCCACGCAGCCGCGGAAGTAAATTTTCGTCGGGATTCCGTGGAAGAAGTGAATCTCGTACGACGGCTTTAAAACGCAGCTTCCCTACGTGATACGACTTCCCTTGCGACTTTCCTTGGCGTTTGCCCCTCCCTCACCCAGGTTTTCGCGAGCGAGGAGGGAGGGGGACAAAATTATTCGCGCGACATGCATCTGCAAGTCCTTCTGCCGGCTGCGCTATATTTAAAACGCGATTTAAGCGTTGCGCGCGGCAATTTCTTCTACCCTTAGCCCCCCGCCCCGCCCACTCCCTGGTTAATACTGTCATTTGCGTGGAATTATTAAGAAAGGAAACTGTAGTCGTTTTATCGCCGGTCTCTGTGCCCTGAATGCGTAATGCGTGCACGATGAAAGAGCATTTGATCGCGTGGCTCTTTAACGATTCTCGATTTCTTTTCCCTTCAAGCGAAGGATCGCGTTCGTTGAATAGTAATTGTCGGAGTGGACTCCGACGTTACAGGTGTTATAATTACGTACAGCTTACCGGGTCGGTTAACGATCTCGAAGCGTCGATGACTGGTTGTCGTCGGATCGAACGCGACAATTTTCAAGCTGAAGTCGGCGATTCCAAGCTGCGGGGAGTGTGAAAATAATTAATTAATGCTGTAATTAAGCTGTCGCGTTCGAAACGTCAGATTTTTAGGATCAAGGGTAAACGGGCGCAGCAATTTTAGTAAGAAAGATTTTTAATTGAAATTATAATTCTGCCTATCGCGTTTCCAGAACTTGCGTATCACGGATTAATTGAATACGCAAACCGAGGAATATTTTATTCGAATAAAATTTCACTCGATTGAATATTTATTCTACAATGACAAATCAAATACAATTCGTTGCTCGTATACAGTGAATCACTTTAATATTCGGACACTATACAATGTTCACTTTGCCACATTGTAAATTTGTTCACGATGAAGAAAAAAAACTAATTCGAATATTTAATAATAATAGAATATTTAATAAACACTAGTAATTGTAATTTAGAATTAATTTTCTTTTCCTTGATCGCGAACAAAATTACAATGCGACAAACTAAAAATGTTATAGTGTCCGAATATTAAAGTTACTCACTGTACATTACGCGTCGTCCGAATCAAATTCGTCCGAACATTGTTTATATTATAACGGACAGATCGCTCCGTTCAAAACTTTTAACGTCTCATTCATTTCGAGCTTCATTTTCGTTAATTAATTTCAATATCTCCTGGCTCTCGCGTTATCCGCTTTCAGAATTAAATTCCGCCTACGAACTTTCTCGACGCAGGGCAATCGACGTGAAATTTTCTTTTCCCCACCGACGAATCTACACGGAGAAGAAAAAGAACTTCTCTAATCGCTGTAGCAATGAAATAAATGTTACGGCAAGGGTTTTTCAAGAGACGTTAAACAATTTCCACGTGGTCTCAGAGCTTCCGGCGGAGGGTTAATCCGTGTCCGCCGTGCTCGAGCTCGCTGCCGCTCTCGAGGAATTTTTTGATTGTTGTATTTCCTTTTTATTTTTCCCCGGTTTCGGGTAGCGCGACTGCTTTTCACCGGCGCCATACGTGGAATTATGTGCACGTAGCCGGCGGCACTTTGCTTCCACGCTCGCGAGGGCCCCGTTTTGCGAACGAGTACTCTTCTCGCCTTCAGACGCGCCCTCGAACTCTCCGCTTCTCTCCGCTTCTCTCCGGTCCTTTCCGCTCGGCAACGTTCCGCCCTTCCGTTCCTCGACCGCGTACGTTTTGCTTGTCGAAACGTCCTTAAGCGTCGGTGTCGGCCATTAAGATCTAACGACATCGTTGCACCAACGAGTGGCTTCTGCAACCCCTGCCGTCCCCGCGCGAGGCTTCCACCTTTCTGCAAACCCACTCTTTCCGCAGGCCGACCCTTCGCTTTTCCACGGTTTCGTGTTTCCTACGGGCGAGAGATGGTGTGGTACGTCCGTATTGTTCCGTTAACGAGGTTATGATTGATAATATTGTAGCTCGGATGGGTTCGACTCACGTCGCTGAAGGATCGGCCGAGGCTCGAAGGGCCGTCGCCGACCCGATCTCCGTGGCTCGCTACTCTAATTCCGTGGGTAATTTCGAGTAAAAATTGAATTTCGTTGTACGAACGTTTCCCATTGTTGCAGGTGTGGGTGTACTCGATCGGGTGAAAAAAATTGGAGGAGCGATTGATGGGGGTTCCATTCGTGTCGATCCGCGTTACTAATACCCTGCTGATCTTTAAGGTGAAATTGATTTCACTCTTTGCTGAGAGGTTCGTTCGTAATAAGAAATCATTGTTCGGCTAAAAGGGATTCGCTCGCTCGGCTGCTTCTGGCTTCGTCTTTGTCGAGGCATACTAATAATATCCTGATAATTTATGCAATAAAATTGATATTGATTTTTGTACAAGTTCTTTTTGTCTCAATGGTAAGAAAGAATTCATTAATTTATAGAAGATTCATTCTAGAGATTTTTTCAGGACTTGTTCTTATGGATACGTATTACTAATGTTTCAGTAATTTTTGGCATAACGTTGTTATTGATATAGAAGATTCAGTTGATAAAGTGGAGTCTGTTTTAACCCTTAGAATTTTAATGGCGACGTAGAAGCTACGAACGAAAAATTGCCAGTCTATTATTGAATATTTTAACTGCTCAAATAATAGTCTTAAAAATGCCACAAGATCAAAGTAATTTATTTAATGGAGCAACAATTGAAAACTGAAAATGTAAGACACATAGTTATCCTTTAACCTTCTTGCATTCTCCGGATACCGACTACATTTAGTGCAACCAATACATTAACGTGAAAATTTATTTTTAAACATGGTCAAATAATTCTATCATCTATGTATGGGTGACGTGGCAGTCATAGTGTTAAACGACTCTTACGTTGCTGGGTTTGCGGTAAAGAATCCGATATAAATATTAATGTTCTAAATTCGAGTACTAGTAATTAATTTCATATGTATGAAACGAAATAAATTATGTACAATGAAGCTATTATAGGTAAAAATATTGTTTCGATTTTGGAATGGAATTGCTCCGAGTGCAAAGGGTAAAAGTTGTTTCTGGTCTGACTTTTACCGAGCTGTACTACTGGTACTCAGGTAAATACAAAAAAATTGATTCTTTTAAGGTTCAGTATTACTAATTGCTTCACGCATTTGAAAATAAAATTGATGAGCGAATAGTAAATGTAATTTTGAAAACTGTCTGTGGAGACATTGTTGACGGAGCATACTAATTTTGCCCTAACGATGAATACGATGTCGATATTAACTTTTATATAAAATAATTTTGCTTCGAACATGTAAAATCGAATGTTCGAAAGAGCTTGATGCTGAGACCGTTTGAATTTTATTGTACCGTATAAATTGGTAGTACAAAGTGCAAGATAGAAGCGGGAGGTGTTGAATCTCCTCAGGATAGTTAGTAACGGATTCGTAGTCACTGTGAAATTGTGGAATCCTGGGAAACTGGAAACTAATGAAGTTTCTTGAGGTGGTTACGTTAGAATTTGATTCGGAAAAGGACCGCAGCAGCAAACGTGGAAGTTTAGAATTACAGCTTGTAATCAGATCGTGATGAGAGGTATAATAGGGGAATTGACGTTCCGGATTTATTACAGTAACCGGTGATGACGTTAGAAGGCATTTATGTTCACGGTTGTAGAAACGTGTCGTTGGCTGCGCGATACTTAGCGCGATGCTCAAACATAATTACGAGCATTCTTAAAATATTAAATAATCTCTTCGCTTCCCCAAATCGTATATCTAAACAATTTTACGATTCTTCGACGAGTACTGGAGATAAAATTATTTCCAATAATTGTACAAAACTTAAAGAGGTCCGCAAACGATTTTGCTTCAGTATGAAAACCACTGTACGCCTCGAGGAAATTGTATCGTTACACATTTTTTAATTGGAAATCCTCAAAATAAAGGAATCGCCTCTACGATAAGAATTGAACTTATTTTGTCCGCATAAATTCGGACAATTTGCCTCATCTAAAATCTTTTTTATTTGCCAGCACTGTATTTCAATTTTTTAGTAATTTATTAAATTCGAAGTTGTGTAACCTTCAAGTCAAGATTTAATAAAATATTCAATATTAATATTAATAATAATTAATAATAATCAAATATTAATATTGTTCGATAGAATATGATGAAACTTTATATTTGCAATTTTCTGACAACGCATCGGAGGAGAATACTGTACAGAAAATTTCTGATTTGCTGCGATTTGAAAATTGCTTTGATTTGTGATAAAATACTTCTTAAAAAGGCTTCATAGGGGACGGTGGGGTTTAAAGGGTTGACAATCGCATTTCGAATATTTCGGTCCGATTCTGGAGCAATTAGCGGACTTTTTCGGTGTGTCCGGTGTTGAAGAAAAGACCGGGTTGTCAGCGGAACTCGTTGCACGTCGGTTCGCCGTTTCGGCGACCGTTCGTTGCAATTTCGGAATTCTATCGTTCAACGATATGCAGTCAGCGTGCAACAAACACGGACGCGCACTTTTGCGGCAATTTGTTGAAGCTCCGAGTCGGCCCGCTCACTGTGTTACATAGCAAATGCCCCGAAACGATATCGTAAAGTTGCTGTTTAAAGAGGATGCATATTGCACAAGGGGGATCGCGGGTATTCGTTTCTTCCGCCTCGTTCGCGAACGACGATAACTGCCGATGCAAATTTTTAAATGGCGTGTCGCTCGCTCAGCGCCAACACCGACATTTTTAGGAGCTTTCGATGTTCTTCACTTCACGATCGCGTGTTCTTTAAAACGCTCTCTCCGCTGCACAGTTATTTCTGCCTTGCAAGTTGTACAGGGTGTCCTATGAAACGCGACCCGCTATTGTTCGGCCATTTTTAGTCACGTAAACGGAAACGTTTCGTTTCGAACCGTACTTCAATATCAACCGTATCGACAACAAAATATGACACAATCGAATTGAAATCGAAAAATCAAATATTTTTGATAAAATTCTCCAAAGAATTTTAATTCCAAAATCGAAAGATTCTTTTCACGCTAAATAGTTCTATTGTACATGGTTCATTTCCTTTCGTGAATATAAAGTTTATTGCCATTACTCGTACGTGCAATATCTCAATTGTTTACGATTTTTACAATATCTCAATTGTAAAAGTTGATTTAAATAATCAAGGGCCATTTAAATAATCGAGGCACCATTTTCCGAAATTTCTCTCATCAAATTTTAGTTTGTCCGTCGTTCGCTCCCCTCGGATAACTGTTCATCGAGACTCGTAGACGTAACGCACAAAAGTATAGCATTAGGTAAAATTATTCATCAATCACATCTGGTTTCTCATTTTCCAGAGATCCTGTTTTTCGCTACCCATTGTTTCACCATTATTCCGTTCGATCCTTTTGTGCGGCCCTTATAGACTACCGTTCCATCGTCCTGGGTTTGTCGAAGACTATTGTTCACTCTTGCGCGATCCTCTAACTAGTTCCTTGAGGTTGATTATTCGAATGTTTCCCGTTCCACACCCGGAGACCCATTGTGCTTGTACTTCGCTAGACTCGATTTAATTTACGTTTCCCAAAGGTCGGAAAGGTATAAACAAAGTAAGAAAAAGAAGGGCGGGGGCACGGGAAACGAAAATACCGTGACATCCTACTTGGCCAGCCTTTTTCATCCGCTTCGGCCCGAGGATCCACCGATTCTCCTTCCTTTTCAACGTTCTATTCAGCATCGTCAACTACCCCGTCCTCCCAGCCAGTACCCTGCACTTCCTGCACCCCCTACACTCCTTCGCAAAAAGGTAGCCCTTGCTAAGGTTCGCATGGTCTCGATTCCTCTCCTCGGCGCAACCAAAGTTGGATATTATTCGAATAACGAACGAAACTTTATTCGTTCATCAACTCTTTTACAGCCGAGCGAAAGTATCGTACTCCTACAAAGAACACCGGACTAATTTAAAGAATTTGCTAAGGTTCATAGAACGAACTTTATTTTCTAACAAGTTAAAACCGAAAACAATTTTTATATTACTTTTGTAAAGAAATTAATAACGTTTTCATTTATAACGTTTCATAAATTTATTTTCAGACAGAGTTCGCTCGCAATGCGAATAGTTGGCACTGAAGGGGTATTTATTTGGCCACATAGTTCCTCGATGTTTATTCTTTCGAAGAACCCTAACACAAGAAAAATTTTAAAAGCTCTGAATCTAAAGTTGGGAATTTTCTTCTGGCACGGGTCTCGTGTAAAAGTCTCGGTACGCAACAATATCGACGACAACAAAGTTGCAGTTTATTTGGATTCGAAGGAAATTAACGACACACGTATTTAGTTCGTTTGAGCATTCGCTCGTCCGAGAATGCAAGACGCGGCCACGGTCTTTTCAGTTCGGAGTGTACAACCTTTACGTTCTTCGGGCTGCGTTTGTCCAGCGAACGGTGGTCTCTCTTACCCTCGCAATCCGCTATTTGGTCGCAACGGTGAACGAGGACGCTCGAAACCGCTCTGGAAAACGATTCAAAGAAGCGGACGCGTTTGACGGAATGAAAAGTTCGCGTCACACGCCCCCGCGACCCCCGGGGCCCTATGCAGACAGGGGAACGGTGTACAGTGACGATCGGAGCAGGCGGGGAACAGCGAAATCAAAGGGCCGGGAGCTGCGCGCCAGCAATTTCAATTCTTTCGGGGTAATTTCTCTCTATTCAGGCGTCGACGCCTCAACGCCCTTCTACGGATGCTCGTTCTGTCTCCGTTTACGCCCGACCCCGTACCGACCAACGAGAAAGTCCCCCCTCTCCACGTTTTCCGCTTCCGTTCTCCTACAACCCCCTCTTCCTCCCCTTCCCGTAATCCCACTAAATTGGAATTTTATTAAGCTCTGGCCTTTTCCTTCTTCCGTCGTCCCGTTCGCGCAACCATCCACCTTTCTCGTTTGCTTTTTCTCTTTCGCTTTCGCCCTTTTTTTCCTATCTCTCGCTCGCTTCCAGTTCGAGGCAGAGGATTTTTTTTTCACGATCCCTTTGGTTTTCGACGGGCCACCGGGTTGTCGGTGACCTCGATCTACCCGGCGAAAGAACGCTCCGACGAAATCGGATTGGTAAGTTGCACGAGAACGCCGATACTAGAGTAAGAACATAGATCACGCCGCGGAATATCGGGTTTTTCTAGGCGAGCATTTATCTTTTGGCAACGACTGTTGTCAGGAGAGCACCCGGAGGATACACCGGAGCAGCGAGAACAATACTAGTTACTTTGTGATTGTTCGAGCAGTTGAAACGACTTTACTGTACGACGTTGGTGGACTCGAGGTGTGTTCAGTGCCTGAACAACAATTTATAGGATTTTACTTAGAATCCTTTTTACCGCCGAAACCTCCTACACGAGCGACGCCTTAAGGCCAGGCGCGCAACCTGCAGACTTGGTTTAATATTCGGACACTATGGTTTTTGCGAAATTAAAACTTTATTTAAAGTCCAAATTCTTAAGTTTTAAATTCTGTGCGAAGCGATACGTGCGCGATGATCGATAGATAAAACCGAGATTTTGGTTCACTGCTCGATGGCGACGGCAACACCGAAGGTGGTTTCCTAAGAATTCCCTAAGAACGCATGAACGAAAGCAGGCAAAAATTTACACAACCGTTTGCGTACCTCGAGCCACTTTCGCGCTCTTCAGATTCTCTGTTGAAAAAAGCCAACGCATTTCGCCGATACAGACAACTGACGGCGTACACACAATTTGTCGAAACGCGCTCAGTCTTTCAGACGCATGTACAGTTACTCGTTTTAGTATTCGGACACTATGGTTTTTGCGAAATTAAAGCTTTATGTTACTTACTTCAAATGTGGTTATCGAATTTTCTGGTCCGTAATGGGTTCAAGCACGTATTCCAGTTTACAAATGTGTAAAATTAATAAATCAATAAAAAATAAACCCATTAATAATAACGTATTATAAGTATATAAAGCTTCAATTTCGCTAAAACCATAGTGTCCGAATATTAAAACGAGTAACTGCACCTGCGACCGCAGCTTTCAACGACACAGTGCCGCATGCCATACAGACAGAGAAACGATTCGATCACTGCAGGAGTCATTTTCTGATCGTGTAATTTCCCGTTTTGATGCTCAGAATTGACCTCCCAAATCATGCGATTTAACGCCATTGGACTTTTTTTGGGGTTCTTCGAAGTCTAAGTTCACGTCAACGAGCCTACGACCACCCACGCCTTCAAGAAGGAAATTGAGCGGTGTATCAACGAAATTCAGTCACATTTATGCAAAACGGTCATGGAAACTTTCATGTCATGGAGGCCATTTATCCGATATGCTGTTACATACATAATCCTTTTTTCTTGTTGCGCCAAATTTGGGACACCCTTCACCCCTGAACTCTCTCAATTCAGCGATAAAATAAAGTTATCGTTGCAACACCAGCGCACCCATTCATTGCACACGCGTTCAAGTAATCTGTGGCAATGGGGTTCGCGAACTTGACGCAACAAGGTGGTTGCAAAGATAGAAACGTTTCAGCGCGCACATCTGGGCTTCGACGACGACGGCCAAGAAAATTCCACGAGTTTACGATGCAAATGAGTTGAAAGACGGGTTCGCTGGATCGAGATGAAACAGATACCCTCCACAAAAAAAAACCTTTTAATGCAATTCCGATCGGCAATAGCAGCCACCGCGGAATTAAGATTTTCACCGTCACCCGATCCAAAGTGCTCCGCGGGGTTGCAACGGTTCCAGCTCGGGTATCGTAACTTATCACTGCGGGGTATCGCTGTTAAACATTTCTTTCGAACGAAATCGGTCCAATAACTGTAACGAAGCTCGTCTTATTACGCGGTTAATCCGATTCCTCGAGTAATTTGGTCGTAGCCGTTGCGCAACCCCTCTTAATGTTCCCGCGAGCCGCGCGGTAACCTTCCGCGGATGACGATAAATCGCAGTTTGAAATTAGAGCACACGGATGCACTGCTCCTGAAAGATTAAACGGTACTCTGCGCGATGAATATTTGAATATTTAAAACGGCATAGTGGCGGAGGTGTGACTTTATTTAACGGGCGAACGTCCTGTCGGCTCTGCTAACAGCAGGAAAAAGAAAGTCAATGGGACGCGATTGAAAGATTCATAAGGATTCCGCGCCGTAGTGGAACATGAAAAATCCGTGGACAATTTTCTTCCGTACCGTCATCCGTTGTAATTTCCAGAATCAACTGTACCTGTTCTACTTCCGCTAACCGACGACGATCCATATTCTACTTGTCCGCCCATTGGCCATGCATACTTTACCGACCACACTCTCTGTCACTTCATTCTACTTGCACTGGTAATTGCATTACCCCGTTCTGCTGCTCGGACAGGGCCGATGGCTCAATTAACTAGTCCACTTGATTCTATTTTACTTGTCCTTGCCATTGGTAGTCTTTGCTTGATGATCGACGACAACTTACGATGTTCAAGTGTCTCGCCGCTCCCAGATTCTACCTACCTATGTAGTCTAGTTTGTTTCGTCAACAACCTCTATTCTGCTCGTTCGACAATTAGCCCTTTCCTTCTGCTTGCCTGAATGTCGTCAGACTCTCTTAACGAGAAATTAAATGGATTTTTGATTCTTCGTTTATGGACAGCTCGCTTTGCACTTCTTCGATGGCTTGGAGGATCTAATTTTATTTATTTAACCGCATCGATATGCATTTCACTCGTCTCGTAACAACTATTCTACTTGTTGAACAAAGAAAAAGCGATATTCTATTTATTTGAAAAGTAATCCCCATTTTGCTTGTCTGACTAGTAACAGTTTCCTTCTACTTGTCTGATCATCGACAGACTCTGTTTACGAGAAATCTCATGGACTTCTGTGTCTTCGTTCATGGACAACGTGCTTTGTACTTTTTCAGTGGCTTGGAAGATCTAATTTTATTTGTTTAACTAGATCGTTGTGTATTTTACTTGTCTCGTAACAAATGTGATCTTTCTACTTGCTCGAGAACTTGAGAGGTCTATTTTATTTATTAGCAATCAGCATTTCTACTTGTTGAACAAAGAAAAGCGATATTCTATTTATTTGACTAGTAATCCCAATTTTGCTTGTCTGACTAATAACAGTTTCCTTCTACTTGCCCGAACATCGACAGACTCTGTTAACGAGAAATCTCGTGGATTTATGATTCTTCGTTTATGAACAACGTGCTTTGTACTCTTTCGATGGCTTGGAAGATTTAATTTTATTTGTATAACTGCATCGATATGCTTATATCGCACTTATATCGTAACAAATACGATCTATTCTATTTGCTCGAGGACTTTAAAGGTCTGTTACAGTCATTAATAACGAGCTCTTCTACTTGTTGAACATTGAAAAGCGATATTCTATTTATCTGACAAGTAATCCCCGTTTTGCTTGTCTGAAAACTAACAGTTTCCTTGTACTTGTCTGATCATCGACAGACTCTGTTTACTAGGAATTCAATGGACTCCTTATTCGTGGCTTATTAATTTTCTGGCAACGTCCATTGTACTCTTTCGATGACCTGGAAGATCTAATTTTATTCGTTCAACCACTATCGATGTATATTTCACTTGTAACAAGTACGATCCATTCTACATGCTCGGGCTCTTCTACTTGTTGCACAAAGGAAAAGGTATACTTATTTAAAAATTATTTAACACTTTCTACTTGTTCGACAAGCAGTCTATTCTATTTGTCAAACGAATAACAAGCTTACTTTTCGATTTATGTATATTTTGCTAATTTTTGAAAATCGTTTCTTCTATTTGTTGATGTAATTTCGCGGTCGCAGGCAATTCTAACCTATGGCAGGAAACATTCCACTGTCCCCATTGTGTGCTCTAGCCATTTCCGTTACAAACGCATAATCAATTGTGCCCACTTTATCGATTCAGAGATGGCTGCTTTAGTTGCCGGGCATATTTTTCGGGAAATTTGTTCGCGGCATAATTTATAATATATTTTCCTATGTTTCTTCTCGAATGCCGTTACCACAGCATTGGGAAGTAACATTCCAGCCGGACCGCGAGACGCAATTAATAATTTCCTGGCTGGCCGATAATTAAACCCGGCGATCGGCACTTCACAGAATTATTCATAATTCACCGAAGTCCGTTAACCGAGTTTTACCGGGACAACATTCATCAAGTACATTCTCTATTTTCGCGCGGCGTGGCTCAACCGTTACCGGACAAGGGACTCCCAGCGCCCGAAAATCCATTATTCGTTTCGCGGAGACAAAAGGCCTCGAAACGTACGATAGAACGGCTTTCACCCCTATTACGGACGTCGAGACTTCGTACTTTCAGCTTGGGTTATTTAATGAAGAGGATAATCGTCCGTTCGCGCGACGTGATGCAGTCGCCGGGAAGTCTTGATCGTATTAAAGGTAAGACGGGTAATGTAATTACTGTTGAGGCCCTTGAAATTGAAATCGCAAGTTCAAGGCCGGACTTTCGGCAACTTTGATTATTTCTGAACGTGAACCCACTTGTAACCTCCAAGTTAGCTCTCGATGGTTCCACTTTAACCTCTTCTTTTCCGTAAACTTTAAGATGATACAGATAACAGGATAACATTTCAACTATTTTTATTATTCGGTTAGATACAAGCGGAGGCATCTAAAACAACCCTTCTGCATAATTCGGCATTGTTGGCGATAGAAGCAATCGTGCCTGTCGAAACTTGCTCGATTTCGACGGTGATATATTTCCATGTTAATCGCTCCTTTGACGAAAGTCAACTCCGTTTTTTAAATTTGAATGATACTGTTTTCTATGCACTATTTCATAGGGCATTCCAAGACACATGTTAAGGGTACCTATAAGTAATAAATTATTTTTAAGTTTAAAATAAACTGTGTGGTAAGATAAAGTTATTATTTATAATCTATTATATAGTCTCCATCATTATCAAGGGCAGTTTGCCATCTCTCCCGCAAATTTCCAATCTCCTTCTTATAGAAATCCAGGATCCGTGAAACAAATCGTGACTTAAAGTATCGCCACTTTGAGGCCTGTTAGAGAAGTCATAATCACCAATAGGAAAACTGCTGACCAATATTGACACCAACATTATCTGCATAAAAATCAAAAAGTATGCGATAATTTATTACAGGGCAGTAAAAAATGTATACTGATTAGAATATTAAGATCACAGACTGCTTTACTAATAATTGTAAAAGAATACGCGCAAATCAATGATCAGTACAGAATTAAAGACAGAAAATTGTTTCTAGATAATTTATTACTTACAGATATCTCTAGAGTTCAGTGTTGCTGTATAAGTTTAGCTAAGGGCATTCAGTCATTCGAACTGGGCATTCTGGCAGGAGCAGCCTGGCTCCGAAACCAAGGTCCTGCTTTGGGGTCGAACAGTGATCCTCCGAGTTTGACCTGAGTTGCCTTGCCTGTTTTGGGGATGACCAGTGGACCTCCGGTGTAACCTTCTCTTGCTTGCAGGTTGGTGAGTCTCTTTTTATATATTTGCCTACTTCCAGTCATGTTTGTCAAATGTGAATGTGTGCATTGTTTTATTTGACTTGTCTGTGTATTGATTGTGGGGAAGGGGCGGGCCGCACTCGTATGTGGAGTTAGATGGGCTCTCGTGAGCTGAGGACATACTCGTGCATGGGGTTTGTAGTTGTGAATTCTTATCGTTGCCCTATCATCGCTGGTTCATCATTATTGGTTCTTCATCATTGGTTTAACATCGTTGATCTGTCATCACTAGTTCATCATGATTGGTTCATCATTATTGGTTCTTCATCATTGGTTTAACATGGTTAGTCTGTCATCATTGGTTCATCATGATTGGTTTAACATTGTTGGCCTATCATCGCTTGTTCATCATCATCGGTTTAACATCATTGGACTATCATCGCTGGTTTATCATGATTGGTTCATCATAATTGGTTGATCATTATTGGTTCTTCATCATTGGTTTAACATCGTTGGTCTGTCATCGCTTGTTCATCATCATCGGTTTATCATCATTGGACTATCATCGCTGGTTTATCATGATTGGTTCATCATAATTGATTGATCATTATTGGTTCTTCATCATTGGTTTAACATCGTTGGTCTGTCATCGCTTGTTCATCATCATCGGTTTAACATCGTTGGACTATCATCGCTGGTTCATCATAATTGGTTGATCATTATTGGTTCTTCATCATTGGTTTAACATCGCCAGTCTAATTGTCGCTTGTTCATCACCGTTGATGTGCCATCGTTGTTTTCATCATCATTGGCTTAACATCGTGGGTCTACCATTTCAAGTTCAATCATGGTCGACATAACATCGTTGGTTCATCAGTGTCAGTCTATTATCGTCGCTATAACATTGTTAATTCATCCTTGCACTGCTTGAAATTGCATTCACTCATTCTCGTTACGAATGCACAAAAGTCACAGTCTAATCTAAACTTGATATTAAACAATCCCATGCCGAGACTAATCATTGAATTTCCATTGGCACCGAAACAGTACCGTTTTTAACCAGCCAGAAAAAGAAACTACTCGATTCGCAGTCTCATGTGGGAGGAAGGGTGTTGAAACCTAATCTCAAAACTCGCGTAAGGATAATGTTCATCCCTCGGTCGTGTATACCCGTGTAATCCACCCTTAGTTCGAACAACTACCCGGTTCCCTTTCACGTGTCGAGCTACTCGCAGCATCTTCCCGTGCTGACATGGGGGTACTTTGACAGCGAAGGGTATGGGGAAAGGATGGTTCCCTAAACACGTCGTTTGTATGCGCCACGGCTGCATAAGAAATTCGAGCGAGTGTTTGTCTTCGGCGTTAGCGCGCGTGGGTGAATGGGTGACGGAAAACGGGGGTGAGAAAGAAGGGGTTACTACAGCGTGGATGCATTTAAGCGAAACGGCGCAGAAAAGACGATCCCGTCAAAGAGGAAAAGTATCGCTGGCAAATAGAAACGAGTCGCGTTCATGGAGAGTGGGGATGGAGAATAAATGAACTTTCAATCTTCCGCAAGATCGCATTCGCACCGGCGGTGCATGTTTCGATGCATCGATTGCTGCTCGGATAATGCTGGGAATTGTGTGGAATACGAACACGCAGGGCATGTGTGAATTTTGCTATTGCAGTAAATAGATCGTCGACCTTTACGCTAAAGATTCAGTTTACTGCGTCGACTACGCTCGAGAAACGAAAATTTCCTTGATAAATTATAATAGCTTTAGTTGCAAAGAAAATGATATGGCAAGGGGTTAATTTTTATCGTAATATGAATTCCAGTAACAATTTTCCTCAAAGGATCTTTTGCGCTTGCGATAAATATCAAATAAGAATTTTCAAATCAATTATTTTCACTCGTCCGACAATTTTAATGGTAAAACTTTAGAAAATGCGAATAAAAATTTGTTTATTAGTTCGCAGCAGTGTAGCAACACGGTGGTCAATGTAATGTTCAATGATATATGAAGTACGTGTTGAGATAAATGGTACGATGCGAACGGAATATTACGAAATGGGGTGGAGTAGCATCGGGGTGAAAATGTGTCCTAGTGTTCATTGCGCATAGATAGTAAAGCATTAATATACAAGCGCTTATGCGAACAGTTCGGTTTCAGCTTGCGGCGACCGTTGCAGTCCACAAGGGGTAATTTCTAGCAAAGGTAATAACTCTATTGTGATATACCATCTTCGAATTATCCAAATCACAAAATAGCCATTGCGAGGATGAATCGTAAAGTTCTAACGATTACGAAATCATTTCCAGCAAAATCGAAATATTCGATAGGAAAAAAACGCTGTTCATTCATATTTCAGAATGTCTAAAGAATAATTACTAATTTTCCAGACCCGAAATAATAAACAATTTAGCTGTGTCAGCCGTTTTAATTTTCTGGTATGCATAACATCTTACGCGTACCACATGAAATTCTTATACGATACGTACTGTGAAGATAAACAATAAGTAACCCCGTCGAAATACGTACACGATATTTTAATTTAAATAATTCTGTGGCCGAACAGAATTCAACGAACGATTCGCAAAACTAATTTAATGTGGAAGACTGGCGCGATGGTCGTGTTTTCCTACAAGCGAGCTTGTAAAACGAACTGAAAGAGGACAGAGAAATTCCTTGTCCTAAAAAACAGAAAAGGAAAATACATACCTCTCAATAGAACCGTTTTCGGAGTAAGTCGTCGTCTGTGAGGGCTTTCAAACGACCGGCCTTCAAAATCTAGACTTTGACATATTTATGACCCATCCTTGAAACCCGGTCGCATGTGGCACGCACTCGGAACGAAGCCCAGTCGAGAACAATGTATCGCGTTAGAATGTAAACATTTGAAACTCTCTAGGGTCAAAACAAAATTGTCACGACCATCGTGTCAGTCTTCCACAGTGTCTTCCGGTGGAAAGGTCGTCGCGAGCGCGTTATTGTATTATAATATCTTTTTAAATGTTTTTGTTCGGTGTGAACAACGGATTGGTGAAAATGTGTGAAACGTGTGTTTTAGACATTGTGTTGGGTATTTCATTTTAAAATCGGCTTTTTGCAGAGTCATAAATTTAAACGAAAGAAACATCGTCTTAAATATTATTAAATAAATTATGGTATCTGTGTCTGTGATAGTGCAATGAAAGTGAACATTGGGATATCCTGCCTTCGTCCGCTACCTGCGTTCGTCGCCATTGAATAGGAATCAGCTGATCGGTTCAGCATACTCTGTACGGGGTCAACGCACTGTCCTGCTGTCCACATTTCCAATCGTGCAGTGGATTTACAACTGAATGGGTGAGTTTACTGTTAATGACACTGTTTAACAATTCTTAAACACACATATCCTGCCTGTTCTTTTACGCGATTATTTATGATTAAATTAGTTTTGCGAATCTGTTCGTTGAATTCTGTTCGGACACAGAATTATTTAAATGAAAATATCGTTTACGTATTTCGACGGGGTTACTTATTGTTTATCTTCACAGTACGTATCGTATAAAAATTTCATGTGGTACGCGTGAGATGTCGTGCATACCAGAAAATTAAAACGGCTGACACGGCTAAATTGTTTATTATTTCGGGTTTGAAAAATTAGTAATTATTCTTTAGACATTCTGAAATAAGAATGAGCAGCGTTATTCTTAAAATCCTAAAAGTTCGCGCTCTCTGACTTGTTCTTTCACTTCTGATCGCGCGCCTGGTCAGTAGACGGTTCGAGCACGTGTTAGTTCGCGCGCTTTTCTTTCATTGGCCAGTGATGTTTCGTTAATAATTCGTAAACGCAGCCGCAGATTGAATCTTCGCAAAAGAAAGAGATGCGTGTAAGCGTTTGCTTCATTTATTACGGTTTTCGACAATTTTCAAAGCGAATGGCAAACGACTGCGTGGCGAGCTCGTTTTGTAGGAAGTAACGATATGTTTCCGATGGGTCGCGCCCGAATGTAATCGATCGATCGGGACCGATGTACCCGTGGCCGTGGGCCCAGGACTTTTCAATTTCATCGGATCTGGTAGGTATTCTCGCGATCATTATGCATGGGAATCCTGGAAGTCCGGGCTCCGGACGGAATAAAAGGGCGCAGGGATGGGCAGGAAGCATCGTTGGAATTAATAAGATTCTGTGAAACGAGAGAAACGGGAATCAATTTTAAGGATAATGGAAAAATATCGCCGCATAATATTTATGACGCGTTCTTGTATCCCCCAATAGCGAAGATCACTTAATCGCCTAAAACGCATGCTAGTTGTTATACTTATTGTTAGCTCTCTGACGGTCCAAACCAAATTTCTGCAAACTAACTTTTGTTAAATTTATGTTCCAGACTTGTAAATATCAATATTATTTATCTTCTCTCGAGCAATTGAATGAAACAGCTTTAAACCATTTACCGAAAGGTATTTAAGAAAATTCATGCAAAGAACTGGGAATATCTAAAATTTAACCAAAGGAATCACGACTTATTAACGTGCTAGAAATATTAGTTTTCTAAACAACGGGTAAACAAACTGTTGAGAAAATGATCATGGTTACTTTCCTGGTTAGACTGCATACAATCGAACAAAATCTATAGAGACTGAGAGAACTGTAGCAATTTTCAATTTTTCCAAGTCAATCGACAGCGAATACAAATTTTCCTTTTGAAAGCGGTTCCATTATGATCGGGAAGCTATATGCGCCGTTAGGATTTCGCTAACGCACTGCTCAATTATTTCGTCGCCGAGGATTTTCTTTGACTACCGCGGAATAGAACAAAACTGTCCGTCGGAACGGGTCGACGATTTGTTTAAATGAAAAACGAGTGGGAATAGAAGAGAAAAAACTCGGAACTCGGTTACAGTGAAATCAAAACCGGAGCACGGCGAAAGAGGGCACGCAATTAAAAATAAATTGATTAACACTGGGGCGTAAATATCGCGGGTATTTATAGTCGAAAGTGTTTCATTTTTCAAACGGTGACAAACGCGCGCTCGTTATCAGAATTCCAGATTTACGATCAATTTCTAACTGCACGCAAACAACGCCGCTCTATGCAAACGCGGGGAAACTGGGTATGTCGAAAATTGTACGGTTCTTCGCTATCCGGCGTGACCATTATAACAATTTGGGCCGTAAGCCGGAGTTTCGTTAAAAATTTAATTGGCCCGCGTTTTCACGCGAGTCACAGTCTATTTTTTCGGCTGCCGGCGAGGTTGGTAACGAACGGGAGATTGCGACTCGCGTCATTGGTGGATTTTTATTTAACAGAGAAAAAATGAAAAAACAAGTGAAACGTGAGTCTATGTGCACATATGCGGAACAACGGGCGCCCACTGCCAGAGAGTCTATCATTTTGGCCAGGCTAGTCTTATGGCTGGCCGGGATTAATAATGTTCTTAAATTACACGTCAGATCGTTGAAACCTATTCTAACCCTTCCATAGTACCCTGAGATTTCTCATAACTCCGCTCCCTTTCGCTAATGCATTGCAACGTAATTTAAGAATAAAGTTTCCTTCATTTCTTTTAACACTAGAACTACCAAAGCAGTCATTTTGACTGGTCTCTAGTTTTTTCTTTTGCAATTATTCAAGTTATAAAAATATTTTCATCACACATTTTTGGATGTACTTCTTTAATAACGTATACGTTAGCGAACGATTAAGCCATCGGTCGAAAAACTTAGTTTCCCAGATTCTTTTCTAAGTCTGGCTACAAGTTACTGGACCCATAGTAAGGGTCTATTTCAATTCACGGGTCCATTGGAAGCGAATTGTGGCAGTGGCACGACTTTGAAATTTTGGGTCTGGCGAACCTTGCGAATATGGGAAAATGGGGTTGATAAAACGAACCATCCTGCAGTCCCCTGAAATGTTAGCCTAAATTTGGGGTGCTCTTCTTAAAGAGGAAGGTTCAAGGAAGATTTTCCCGTTGGGTTCATGTCGATAGCTCTAATCGTTTGGTCAGGGGATGCCTTCAAAGATTGCCAAATATTGCGAAACGCTGAAGGGACGACTCATGACCTGTCGAAAATCGCGAAAAAATGGGGAAAAAATTTCTGGTCTCCGATTGCTTTGTAATTTTGCATACACGTTTCTAGACTCGCGGTCAGAGTTCATTTCAATTTTCAGG
>CM052097.1:16842490-16870978 GCA_028453745.1 Agapostemon virescens | reverse complement strand
AAGCCATCGGTCGAAAAACTTAGTTTCCCAGATTCTTTTCTAAGTCTGGCTACAAGTTACTGGACCCATAGTAAGGGTCTATTTCAATTCCCGGGTCCATTGGAAGCGAATTGTGGCAGTGGCATGACTTTGAAATTTTCGGTCTGGCGAAACTCGCGAATATGGGAAAATGGGGTTGATAAAACGAACCATCCTGCAGTCCCCTGAAATGCTAGCCTAAATTCAGGGTGCTCTTCTTAAAGAGGAAGGTTCAAGGAAGATTTTCCCGTTGGGTTCATGTCGATAGCTCTAATCGTTTGGTCAGGGGACGTCTTCAAAGATTGCCAAATATCGCGAAATGGCGAAGGGACGACTCATGACCTGTCGAAAATCGCGAAAAAATGGGGAAAAAATTTCTGGTCTCCGATTGCTTTGTAATTTTGCATACACGTTTCTAGACTCCCGGTCAGGGTTCATTTCAATTTTCAAGTCGATCGGATTGAAATTACGGAAAATGTGCAGATCGGTGAAACCCGACAACCCCCAATCTGCAACTTTCTGAGGGGGTAAGCCATCGGTCGAAAAACTTAGTTTCCCAGATTCTTTTCTAAGTCTGGCTACAAGTTACTGGACCCATAGTAAGGGTGTATTTCAATTCCTGGGTCCATTGGAAGCGAATTGTGGCAGTGGCACGACTTTGAAATTGGCCGGTGTGTTTGGAAATCTCGAGTGACTGGGAAGGTGCGAATGATAACAATTATGTACGTTTTTATAGATTGATTACATTTAACTGTTGTATACATGTTTAACTGTTGTATGCGTGCAGATATATGTGCAGTACGCACGTGGTCGAACAACGCGCGCTTATCCACCGTGAAATCGGTCTTTATTTGGCCGTGCCAGTCTTAAAGCTCTATCGCGCTAAAGCCTTCGTATTAGGCGTTCAATGGCCGCGCGTTTTCCGGCCGGAAATTCCGCCATTGAAATCCGGCGGGAGCGAAATATGGCTGCGCTCCGCTGTACCAATTAAATGCTCTATCGGCCGGATCGACGTGGCTTTTTTACTCTGTTCGCCTTGTGAGTAGCGATGGGTATTTGATTCCTTCCCCGGTAAACTTTGAAGAAACTTTTTTTGCTAACCGAACGACGGGGAACCCTTGCAAAATTATCCAAGGCCGTTCACGTTCGATAATTTGCCTCGACATTCTTATTGATCCATTTACAAATTTTCATGCACCACTGTTTCACATTCCTCAAGCCTTTTCCCTTCCGATCGTATTTCTTCTGCATTTTTGGAGGCCCTCAGTCCTGATGGAGTAAATTCAAACATTCTACATATTTATATTGTTATTTCTCTACATTATTTTACACTACTGTACGGTATTACATTATAAATCATATACCCAGTTTTTTGTTTTAAAGATGATTCTACTTTACGTTAAAAAATTTTTTCTATTTTCCTATCTACATATTGTAGATTCTCATTTCTATTACGACTCATGTCCCGAGTCCTTTACGATTCCACTTTACGTTAAAACATTTTTTCTATTTATATTTCTACATATTTTATATTCTCATTTGTATATATTTTTTAAGTATTTTTTGTAATTTCCATTCGAAACCTGAGTCTCTTGAAGTCCCGCATATTCAAAAAATGTTTTTACTCTTTTAACTGTACGTGTTTTATATATTTACTTTCATGTAATCACCATTATGCGTCGTGTTTCAATTTTTTAAAAGGCTTCACTTTTCATAAGATGTTTTTGTATTTTCGTTTCTACGTATTTTATATTTCTATTGCTATACATTCTGTGTACATTTCCAACGTGCTCATCTTTTTAATGGGTGTTTTGGTTATCAGAGAAATATTTTCATACTACATTTCTATAGAATTTGTGTACTTTTATATCCGTTTTAATTGACTGTTTTTCCGAAGCTAACGTATAGCTGCGTAATTTTTTTAATACTGTTTCAAATGTTAAGTTAATGTAGAAGGTTACACATAGATAAATTAAGCAATGTAAATTTAACTTAGTTACAGGTGAAAATTAATGTAGAAATGAGAATTAAATTAAATTAATTTTATTGTTGACAATGGAATAACGTGCATGAACAGATTAATACTTTTTAGCAGAATGAATTACTTAAACTAAATTGCTCAGGGATTTTGCAAACTTTGAACTCATCCTCGGACTTTAATACAGCCTTTTTAATAAAGCTGACCATAATTATGTTTGAAACGAAGTAGATAGTAGCATCGACATATTAAAACGTGATTAAAAATTCGAGAAAAGATTTTGCAACGACTTTAAAAAAAAAATGTCAATATTACAAAATTTGCACTTCGCAACCATGCGATAATTAAAAAATAATTAAAAGGTACATCGAAATATCGAACTCGTCGAGATCGTTTAATAATTTCATTCGAAAAATATTATTCAAATATTTCGCGTTGTACGACTCGAAGTATATCGAAGCTATCGCTACAGCTCGCGAACAATTATCGATTTCGGGGAAAAATGGAAGCCTCTTTCGTTGGTTCGCGGCTCATTAAAAACGGCTGATTGCCTCCGCAGGTATAGTCGAAAATTTCGACCGAGCGTTCGCGTTTTTTTTTTATTTTCTCTTTTATTTTTCGAAACCTTAAGCCTTTCATATTAGCACCGTCGAAAACCAATGGCCGTCGCCTTTCTCGCGCGAGATTTCGCGCGTTCGATTTTGGTTTCGCGACAGATCTGATACCCGGCGGTCCCCGCGATTAATAACGCAGGACACCTCGAACGGATGAAAATCGAAATTTAACTAGCGAGTATTAATAGCGCTCGAGCGAGCGTAAAAATCTAGTGACTTGCAACGGGACGAAAATAAAATTGTAAACATGTCACAAACAATTTTACAAAAATATTTACCAATCGTAACTCGCCGAACGGTTTCGCAGCTTTTGTGCGCCCGATATTCTTGGTCGTGTATGTAACAGATTTCGTTTATGCACAGTTCGGCACGTAACGTTCGTACAACGTAACGTAACGCGGAAACATTTTATTTATTTATTTAGCCTCGAGATTATCCCGGCGAGCTGCGAATATTTTCGCAAAATATTTTATAACGGAAGACAGCGTAGCTCTGCAATCCGCTTACCGAATAGATATTTTCATCGCAACGCTGTTGCATTGACTTCCGTTCATTACGAAAGACAGGAACAGGTCCTTGTTTTCTCTCGTTAGCCAACAGACGATTACTTCCTGCACGAACAGCATCTCGCGGTCGTTAAAATTGACTGGAGCAACCAGCTAACGAACTCTTTATTGTGTGAACTACAAACGCCTGGCCAATGTACCTAATCCAACGCGAGTTGATAAGCGATGTTCATCTCAATTTTCACTAAAAATCCTCCGCGATCCCGGTGTTCGTTCGTACATTTCGTCGCCGGAAGTTGTAAATCTTCGACTAAAATTTCTTGACACCGCGAAACGATTCCCTAATACCCTTTCAGATGACAGGGATGATACTTTGTTAACACTCTGCCTGCCACGGTGGTCACCGGTGACCGGCGCTACTGATTTGCTAAAAACAGTTTTCATAAAATTATTGGCACTAAAATTTAATTTATTCATTGCGCTACACTACACAGTGCGCGTAGTTTCTGTATGTACGTTTTTCTAAGTTTTCAATAACAACTGTGCTGAGTAAAACAAGAGCAATTTTAACCCTTAGCACTCCAATGGCGCCTCTGAGGCGACACTAAAAATTGCGACAGTATTTTTCAAAATGACTTTAACATCGCTACACTCGCATTTAAAAAATCGGTAAAATTTTAAACATTACATGTACAAGTAACAGTGTTAAACTTGATTTGCACGAAAAGAAATGACTCTTGTACGATAGTATTATTGTAGGTTAAAAAGTGTCTCGATTTTGGAATTAAAATTGCTTGGAGTGCAAAGGGTTGAGAAGTGATTAACCCAATATGTCAATAAAATCAACAGAAAAATATTGTCATTGACTATAAATGGCACTTGTGTTAATGCTGAACACCCGGAAACAACCAACCCTCCGCCGCCTTCAGAGAATGCGCAATCAAAAATATGCGAGTATACTGCAACGTCACGCGAATGAATCAAGTACTCTTATGACCTACAACTTTCGTCTGAAATGTTTGTTCGCGTCACCTATGATATATTCAAGTGATGCAGTTTCGTTCGGAAAACGGGCTTTCCGACTCGCTGCGGCGTCGTAGATAACAGTTTGACTTCGGGAAACGTAATATACACTCAGCAACTCGTTCTTCTCGCGATACATCTGTTCGCGCCGTTGCGGAATAGCGAATCAACAGCGTACGTCCATTTAATTTGAAAAAACTGCGCTCCGGAGAAAACGGAAGTAGATTTTCCGGGTGCAGACGCCGCTGCCGCCGCCGCCGCCGCCGCGCTCGGTGTTTCATATTCATGGTTTCGGAAATCCATGCGGTACATATTATTTATGTGACGCGACGCGGACGCCGGCCTGCCGCGGCAGCTGCATTTAGACTAGTAATATATTGTAATGAGACCCGGAGTGTTTGGCACGCGTTAAATCCGCGTATAATTTACTGCGAACCGTTACCTCCCAGCGTTCCGCTCGGTTTCCGAAAAAATTCCCGATTATTGTTTATCTTTTCCACGAGAAAACTTCAGCAAGTGGCCCGCGAAGTCGTATCTTCGGCAGCACGACTCGCAGAAAAGTTATATGGAACTTCCTTTTCCAACAAACTTCTATCGCGTCGGACACCGACGGACAATTTCAAGCAGAACATCAACAATTTCTCTGTGTTCCACTGACATACTATTTTTCACTTACTAATAATTAATCGGCAGAGTACGCATTGCGTCGAATTCCGTTTACTTAGAATATGGGCAAGAGCCAAAAGAAAAGTTTAAAAATTCGACAGAGATCGCAGTAGCGAAAGTGTCTCTTTACGTTGACTGTTGTGCGAACAAGGAACACGGTATTTTTAACCTTTTGCACTCTAAGCTATTTTAATTCCAAAATTAGAGATACATTTTTACCTAAAATAGGTCCATTGTACATGGTTCGTTTCCCTTCGTGCATATTAAATTTATTACCATTACTCGTACATGCTCCATTTCAGTCTTTAACGATTTCTTGAATGCAAACATAGTGATGTAAAAGTTGTTTTTCATAATATCATGGCAATTTTTAGTGTCTCCTCAGGAGAGCCATTGGAGTGCTAAGAGTTAATATAGAATGTCGTATTATTTTCTTCTTAACATTAAATCTACCGAACATTAAGATTGGCGTATATTGTCTCATAAAAATGCCAAGATTTAATTTATTTGGATTATTTGCTATTTCCTTTACAAAGTGTGATTAAACAAAGAGATCTATTGGATTTCTGTGGAAGCAATTTTATAACCTCGATAATTATAAAATGAAAGATCTGCATAGTTTGGCGTGAAACAAATCGTATCGAATCGAAGGACGACGGATTTAGTCGTGAATATGTCGCGAAGCAGATCCGTTCGTACTCGCGTCCGCATAAATTTGCGAATCGCGGATTATTATACCGTAGAATTTCTGGATCGACTGTTTCGAGTGCAGTGCTTGAGGTGTCTTCTGTTATATTGAATTCGTGAACGATTCGTCATGTTATAAACCTTTCCGAAACGGTGCACTCTCATAACAGCACGCGCGCTGCAATTGGAAATAGACGTTGTCCTGAATTCCGGAAACAGAGAAAACGAATCAACGGCCGAAATTGCGAGCGGCATTTTTCGGATCGGTCGAGACCGGATGGAAATCACCGGAACGCTTCGAACTTCTCTCGAAAATGATAACGTTGGAAATTCTCTCGGAATCGAAGCTAACTCCCGAGATGTCGGCGGCCATATGACCGTCCCTCAAACGGATATAAATCCAAATCCGGATTAAGCCTGAATTTTTCACCGGTCACGAGGACGAGCGACGCGAAGAACGACCGTGTTTCATCTTTCTCTTTCCATTCTGGTCTCGAATCGTCGCCGCCATTACGCCGTCTTACCCATACTTTCACAGATTTCCTGGTTTCGTGCTTAAAACGCGTAATATTAAAGCATCCAACCAAACTGAAAACACTCAAATTTGTAACCTGTTGAGTTCGGTTATTAGTGGCAAATACCCTACTGTGCGTCGTCTGTTTTACTATAAAGTCAAACAAATACATTTTGTTCATCCGTTTATCCGTCTGACTCGGATTTTCTTCCAGTTCCGTCCTTAACGCGTCATTGTCTGAAGTTGCTGAACTTCCTGATCGATACGAGTCGGAAGGATCAAGATTACCGGATCCGAACGTAGAAAACCACAAGCGAATGCACTCGGATGAACGGCGCAAATGTTTTTGATAACGACAGTTGCGTCACTACCCTTATGAAACTCAAAAAGCATACAATGCCGGGCGTGCAATTGTTCTGGTATTTTTCTGGTCATTTCACGGCAATGAAAATTTCAGATTCAATTATTTGCAAGCACACATGTCACTTTAATCTTAAAATGTCGTTAGCACGACTTTGAAGGACATGACAAGGTCATAAATTAATTAATTATTTAATAATGACGATAATGACGGTGTTATCGAAGTTTGTAGGTGGTATCGAAAGTTTGAATGTGTCCTTTGAATTTTCGCATTCCTCCACGTCCAAAACAAGAGAAAAACGGTCAGCCGGTATAAATCAAACGGTCTCGTGATGTGACGAGCAAATTAGGGCAGAATTTGTAAAAAGTATTCGAATATTTCGCAATGACGAGTGAACGGAAGCTGCGTTCGTCACGGAACGAGAATGACGAATAAAACAGATTAGTAAATGATGCATCTTCGCGCAGTGTTAGCAAAGTGAAAACGTGCGTTAAAGAGCAGTGTATTAACAGAGCATAAATTATTGGCCCGGCGAGCCAGGCAGCTGCCGCTCTGAAAATAATTGTTGTTCCCGGCACGACCTAGTAGTCGTAATTATTGCCGCGACATCGATTTATAGTCCTGCTCGCTGTTTACCAACTGTAGTCGCGTCCGAGACTCGCAGTCGCGACTCGAGAACGACTCGGCCGTGTCGTGATTAACTTCGGCCCAGGATAGATCCCATGTCGCGGGCCATTACTACCAACTCGTATAATTTATTTAAAAATGATAAGCAGGATTTCCTCTCCGACCGTATAATTCCCCCATTCGTTATCTCTTATCTGGCCATGCTGCGATCCTATAATCTAATATCCATTGCCCCCAGAGACATATAATTTACTTAACGATTTATTGCCTGTCAACTTGGCGAATCGTAACTCCGCGACTTTCTACCAGCTGATCGAGCCGGCCATGATCCGATCGCCAGCTGTTTATCACCTGAGAAAATTACGATTTATCGTTTGTCACGCTATCGCACGTTATTTCTGTTACCAGGAAAATTTTTTAATTTAATATTCTTTTCCGAAACGATTTCTCTCTCTCTCTCTCTCCAAGTTTCCTTCACTTTCTAAGCATTTCACAGCTTTCCGATACGAATAGTTCAGCGAAAACTGATCAACGCTTCGCGGATTTTTACGGGAAACTAAAATTGTTTGCGAACGCACGATACAGGTGCAGCATAGATATTTATTTAATTTCTGAGCGCAGCCAAATCGCATTAAACTCGACCGCCTTGGATCCAACAAATTGTATCGCGAATAGACGTGAATCGGAATTTCTGGCCCCTCGAGGGTTTACTCTGCGGTAGTGGGGATGATACTGTGGCTGTTATCCTGTAATTATTCGGGGAATTCAAGAAACAATGATATACAATGTTTTGTATCCGAGGTGATGGCATTTAACACGAGTTGAGCGTAGTTTGAATGATTTGGAAATAATATATAGACGTATTTTTTAATTTTTTTGTAAATGCCCTTACTGTTTTCCATTTGTTCTACTCATTTGTGTCATGAACGCGTAAAATCGTCAGCTTACCGATTAACACGTTAACTGCTACGTTGATTGTTTATTGGTGACGTTACTGTGACACATTGGAGAACGTTAATTGATCGAGACTGAATGATCCGCAAAGGTTGAAGGAGTAGTCAAACTCCTCTGACAAGTGCAAACTTGTTCTACGTAGTTTTGGTTTCGTTAATTAAATAACTTTAATTTTGTTTGGGATTTTCCGAGGGGTTGTCATTTTGCGTTCAACGTGATAAAGCGTAGTATGATTGGATCATGAGCAGTTGATTAACCGTTCGAGTCCCAAACAGCGCGATCACACTGTTGAGATTTCACGTCGAGAAAACCCAGCACATTTCGAACATTGTGGACAACTGACGGTGCGTTACCGATTGTGGACGTCGCGCGCTCAGATTTACTGACGCAAGTACATCACACAGCTCCTTTTAACACGTTGAATGCCACGGTGGTCACCGATTGTCATTAAATTAATGGCATCGAACAGCACATGCAGCATAGATATTTATTTAATTTCTGAGCGCAGTCAAATAGCATTAAAATCGACCGCCTTGGATCCGACAAATTATTTCTCTTTCTCTCTCTCTCTCTCTATGCATGGTAAATGACAAAGATCCATATACCTGTCCGAACGTTTCATAGTACGCGAGTGACGTCAATTAATTCGGGTTTACTCTTATAGCGGCGAAAATCTTGCAAACCGTCAAATTGACACGGAACAAGCATCGATCGCGGGTCAGTTCAATTAAAACCTCACACTCGATGCTCACAGCTGTGTTCATTGCGCAGTGAACTTTAAACAAACGAAACTGTCGATCGATCGAACTGTATTTCAAGAATAGAGTGGTTTTTACGAGCAGATTCGAGTGTTTTTGTAGCTTTCAGCCGCTCGACGAAATGGTTCTAAGTGCACGATGAAGTTCAGGTGTAAAATCTGTTACGGCCAAGCGTTTCGGAGTAAGAACAATCGATAATCGGTGAGTAATCGATGAGTAATCGATGATCGCTGGCTATTTAGGAAGCCGTTCGATCGGCTGGATTTTACACTGTGGGAGAAAAAGATAGTACTTCTGATATTTTCCTATATTTTCTGTTTAAGAGCTGATTAAGATACATATTTTCTTTTACCGATAACTTAGGCCACGTCTGTTTACACAATTTACGAAATATCGTTCACATCACATACAGTTACTCGTTTTAATATTCTGACACTACGGTTTTAGCGAAATTAAAGCTTTACATACGTACTTCAAATGTGTTAATCGAAAATTCTAGTTTACAAATATGTAAAATTAATTACTTTATTTTTTATTGTTTTCCACATAATAAATCATAAACGAAATCTTGCCCGAGCTGTATATGGAAATGACAGACAATTTGGAAATATTGCCGAATTAAAAAAATGTATTCAAAGTGAGTGGGAGAAATTAAAGCAAAAAACTATTAAATAACTCTATAAATCTTTGCCAGAGAGAATGATGGCTGTTATTAAATGTAAAGGAGGATCGTTGATTTGTCGTTATACGTAATTTTAAGTTAAATGTGCTATCCGTTTGTCCCACTGTATTTCCTAAAAAGTTCTTTTTTCTTAATAAAATTGTATAGACTGGCGAAATTCGATTCAATTTCATTTATGTACATTTGTAGAAGTATTTTACAAGAATGTATAAAAACAAAATCTTGGTTGTAATGTTAATTAAATAAGAATTACGTGAATATTAAAGTGTTCTATCTGTTTGTCCAGGAGTATACGTAAGTTGAAGTTACCGTTGTCTGGCAAACGCAACGTCGCGTTAACTTATCGGCGATCGGCAACATATCGCGTTCGGTTTGAAGCGATTGTTCAACTGAGATGACTCTGTAAGTGCCGAGGCCGAGATCGACAGGAATTTTTCATTTCTGACGAGACACCTCGTCTGTGACGGAACACCGTCCGAGAGTTTTCCATCAATCACTAGTCCATTAAGTTCGGGCCAGGTAATACCTTTGAACAGAAGCCCCATCCTAACACCGAATTCCCTCCTGTTTAAGATAGGATCTGCCAGGTAATCCTACTAACGAGTTTGCTGTATATAGTGACTCGAGAAACTAGGCCGAGACGAGGCACTGATCGAAGTGTTTGACTTTGATGAGAGTGTATCCTGTTCAAGTAGACAAAAGTGGAAATCCAAGATTGCGCTGCTAACTTGGATTTTAAACTCCAAATCGTGCAATACCTGCTTGAAATCCAACATTGCGGTACCGATACTTCAATCTTTAGCTGGCAAACACGTTGTCGGTACAACTTCAGCGAAAAGGACTCTGATAAGTTTGTTCCTTAACAAAGACAAATGTGGTGATCAATCTCGGTACGTAAAAATAAAATATTAGGGGGATGATGACGACTTGGTTCGTACGCCTCAACTTTTTTCCTGTTTAGGGGCCGGAGGAATTGCGAAACTTCAAATGATACATTCAGACTTTCGATACACCTACAAACTTCGGTAACATCGTCATACGTATACGAAATAATTGTCGTTCCTGTGCATATCAATACTTGTTTATTATATATCAGCTGATCGTCTGCCATAAAATCGTGCCAAAGACATTTTAAGGTTAACGCGAAAACCTGTGTCCATTCTTCCGCTGAAAGACAAGTACTCGATGAAATAGACTAACACTTTAGGGAAATTCAGAATAAATCATTATAGCAAGGCAGTTTTGCTCATTTTCGCGATTTTCACCAGCCCCAAAATTTCAAAGTCGCGCCGCGACCGCAATTCGCTTCCAATGGACCCAGGAATTGAAATACACCCTTCCTATGCGTCCAGTTACTTGTAGCCAGACTTAGAAAAGAATCTGGGAAACTATTAGGTCAATCGGAAAGTTCTGTCCATCTAGCGTCGAGTAGCCGTAGCTCGAACTGTGGGTAACTATAACCTCTAAAGTAAGGCTAACTTTTTAGTTTGAACATCTGTTAATAAAACTCAGTTCACAACAATTTACGCTTGCATTAATAACTTCGTTTTTTTCTACATTGAAGATGTCGGAATTTGAGCCGAATAAGCGTCATTTGCGCGAAGTGTTAGTCTTTTGTTTCAATTGGAAGAAAACGGCAGCTGAAGCTCATCGAATGATTGTAGACGTTTATGGCGATAATGCTGTTTCCGATAAAACATGTAGGGAGTGGTTTCGACGTTTTAAAAATGGTGATTTTTCTTTGGAGGACAAAGAGCGTTCTGGACGGCCACGAGTATTCGAAGACGAAGAATTGCAGACGTTGGTGGATGAAGATCCATGTCAAACGCAAAAACAAATTACAGAAGCGTTAAATTGTCCTCAATCTGTCATTTCCGACCGTTTAAAAGCCTTAGGGAAGGTCTACAAGGAAGGAAAGTGGGTCCCATATGAACTCAAGCCAAGAGACATTGAAAGGCGGAAAACCATCTGCGAAATTTTGCTTGCTAGGCAATAAAGAAAGGGGTTTCTCCATCGTCTTATCACTGGGGATGAAAAATGGATTTATTTTGACAATCCTAAACGTCGAAAAACTATTTGTGATCCTGGCCAACCCTCAACATCGACGCCAAAGCGGAATATCCACGGAAAAAAGGCTTTACTCTGAATTTGATGGGATCAGGAAGGTGTGGTATACTATGAACTGCTAAAAACTGGTCAAACAGTCACAGGAGATCTCTACCGACAACAAATTATCCGTTTGAGTCGAGCATTGCACGAAAAACGACCACAATATGAAATGAGACAGCGTAAGGTGATTTTGCTGCATGACAATGCTCGGCCTCACGTCTCAAAAATTGTCAAGGAAACGATAGAAGCACTTCGCTGGGAAGTGCTATCACATGCGGCTTATTCACCAGACTGTGCCCCATCTGACTACCACTTGTTTCGGTCGATGGCACACGCACTTGCTAAAGAACGATTTAATTCGTACGAAGATCTCGAAAATTAGATCTCCGCCTGTATAACCTCCAAAGATGAATCATTCTTTCGACGAGGAATTCGCTTGCTGCCCGAAAGATGGGAAAAAGTCATCGCTAACGATGGACAATATTTTTATTAACGTACTTTTTCATTTTCTTTCATGAATAAAGCTATACTTTTTGTAAAAAAACGGACGGAACTTTCCGATTTACCTAATAAGTTTTTCGACCGACATCTATCCCTCTCAGAAAATATCAGCTTGGGGGTTAGCGGATTTCCCCGATCTGAACATTTTTCGTAATTCCATTCCGACCGATCTGAAAATTGCTATATGCTCTGCCCACGCGTATAGTAGCTTGTAGGAAAAGTTACAAAAGAATCGGTGATCCAAAATTTTTTTCCAATTTTTCACGATTTTCGACAGGTAGGGAATCGTTCTTTCACTATTTGGGGATATTTGGCAATTTTTGATGGCGTCCCCCGACCAAACTATTAGAGCTATCGACATGATTCCAACGCTAAAATCTTCCCCAAACCTTCCTCTTCAAGCAGAGCTCTCAAAATCTAGGCTAGCATATCAGGGGACTTCAGGAAGCTACCTTTTATCAACCCCATTTTTTCCATTTTCGCCATTGAACGCCCCGAAATTTCAAAGTCGCGCCACGGCTGCAATTCGATTCCGATCGAGCTGAAAATTGTCATACACTCTGACCGCGCGTCTAGAAACGTGTAGCCAAAATTACAAAAGAATCGGAGACCTAAAGATTTTTCGCGATTTTAAGAAGGGGGTTACCTTCAATATTTAGCGATTATGTGGCAATATTTGGCAAATCTTTGATGGCGTCCCCCGACCAAACTATTAGAGCTATCGACGTGATTCAAACGCGAAAATCTTCCTTAAACCTACCCCTTTAAATCTAGGCTAGCATATCAGGGGACTTCAGGAAGCTATCTTTTATCAACCCCATTTTTCCCATTTTCGCCATTGATCGCCCCGAAATTTCAAAGTTGCGCCACGGATGCAATTCGATTCCGATCGAGCTGAAATTTGGTATACACACTGTCTACGCGTACAGATACGTGTAGAGAGAATTTATATGTTTCATATTAATAAAAGAAGGAGACATTACTTTTCAATCCCCGTGGTAATATTAAGCTGTCCCGAATGTTTCATACGAAATATGGATTCTTAATATTGTGAGATAACATGAGCATATAAACGTAACACGATTACATATTCGTTAATGTCTTACTCCTTCCTGAACTGCGTATTATTTAACCCGCCATATGCTTCTGTGAAAGTTATTGTAAACGGGGACTATGCTCATCAATTGAAAACAAAATTAACTTTTGGGACATGGAACAACCTAATAGTACGAAACTTAGTTAATATAAGTTTATGTGGACAGCAGATGGGCTTCGGTAATTGATCATGATATAATCAATACAGCAGAGCTAGGACAGACTATAGAAATTAATACGTTCGATATAATTTATCAAATATTGAGGGAAAGCGACAATATATTCAAATACGATATAATGTAATGTTTCGCCACGTTACGTAATAATATAATATTTACTGTTTACATAATTTAGAATAATACAGTCTTGGATACATCTTTAAATGAGTATTCTATCATGTGTGTATACTTTACAAAGAATACTATTTTGTAATGAACACCGAAACTATTTTTTCGAGTATGTTATCAATCAGATTGAATATTTACTGTCAGGCATAGTAAATCGATAGTGCAATAGTTCATAATAGAAACTCCTTTTTGAAAACAAGAAAATATTATGTTGCTATTGTCTCATTGCAGTTTTGGCTGTACAAGTAGAATAACCCAGAACTCGATCAGACAAGTACATTAAATCTTCGGTATACGTGAAACAATTCAGATTTTAGCTGCGCAAGTAGAATAAGTCGGCCATTTATCGACCAAATAGAACGAATCGACGTTTACACATAAATTGGTGGATTGTCGTGTGAACGGACTAAGAAGAATTGATTAGAATTAACAAATAAGTGAAATAACCAGTTCACGTGCGTGCAAGCAGAAGAAATAGATCGTTGGTCAACCGGCCAAAATAAATCAGAAATAAAGTAGTCGCCTCTGATCAAACAACTGTAGTAAATTCACATTGCCGGCAAAGGGAAATCGTTTGTTTGGTGTGATTCACACGATAAAAAAATAGTCATTGTATTTTCAGATTAGTGTCCATTCGTAGTGGCACAAAAATAGAGCAGAACAGAGTCCGGCCGTCACGAGTAGTAGGTTTGTTCATAAAAGTTCGTCCGCGACTGCGATTGATCACCCTAAAAAGTGATGTCAATCAAAATCTCAAATTAGATTATACCGACGCCAATGGTCTGGCTGTTTTATCTCGTTCCACATTCGAGTTTCTCATAAAATGTTTTATTGCTCGACATGGCATCGAGGATCTCGACACGGTATCAATTCCGGCGAAAGCTTCGCGTTTTCGTGCAACTATGCGCCCCGGACTCGAACGTCCGATAAACGAGTCGACGTTTTATTAAGTTCAAGCAATTTTGCAAATCAGTTCCAGTGAATTCTGCCAGGCGAAGCTGCCAGGTCTGTAAAATATAAAATCGGAATTTGCCCAAAACGCGACGATGCCTGTCAACCTAATTACCGTAAAACCACGTTATCGACGCCATTTTCTTGTTTCCACATCTGATCTTCGACTCACAACCTTACAATACATTTTTCTTCTCGACCGTGCCATGGACGCCTCCACCTGGAGGCACGTTGTTCCAGAACAGTGACGTTTGTCTCCGTAGAAACGGTAATCGGGGATACAAGCGTTCAAAGTCGATACGTCGACGTTGGCATTATGCAGTGCGGATAACTATTCTTTTCTATGCATTGTAACTTTCTGCTGTAAGAGAAGCGGATCTCGGATTCGGTTCCAGGTCAGCGACTTATTCGATAAAAATATCGACGCGAACTGAAACTGGAGTTCGGTCAGAGAGACGGATGGTAAAACGGTGTCTTTTTCGGCAACGCTCGAAATTGCCACGTTAAAGCTCGAAAACGGCAACGTGCTCATCGCCGAAGGTCGTTAGGTTGAAACGAGGACGCGTCGGAAGGTGTGAACGGCGGTCGACGATACTTTTCGGCGTTCGCTCGCGGCCGCTTTCGAGCGAGATTAATAAGTTACGTTCGTAACGAATAAATTACAACCGGGGGGTTAGAACAGCCGGGTGTACAGTCGCCGGTTCGAAACGATGCCCGATGGCCTTCCATTAATCTCGTTAAATGAGAAAAACGTGTCCCAAGAAGGGAAACAGATTACACCGGTTCCCGTAACTTCCATTTGCGGACGTTAAAGAGGACGCGACGGGACACGGCCAGAACGGCGCGGGGTGGATGAAAGAACTTCTGATTACGTTTACGTGACACGTCTACGTTTCCAGGTGGTAATCGCGTCCCGTTTCCCCCGTGATCCACAGTTTTTCCGCCTGTCGTCGTCGCAACGTTCGAGCGGCCCGGGAACTTAATTCTCATGATGAAATGGAAATTGAATCGTCCGCGAGCGGCAAACAGTTTCACAGTGATTTGAGAGGGTTACGAGTGTCAGCGAGAGCTTAACGTGCTCCCTGTCTGCACTAGCAGTGCAGCGTGAAGGTTAGGCTTGCAGCTTAGGCGGCTTCCACTCGCGGAAGAACAATGACTTCTTTTAAAGGCGGCTTTAGAGGCATATGAAAACTACGAAATGCCATCCGACGATGTTCCGAGTCCGCTTTCAATGAAATTGCGCAACATGTTATCGTCAAACTCTTCGCCTCTTTTTAGAAACGAAATGTTAATGTACACAGTATGCTCGCTGGTCTGCAGCGAAAGACTGCTAGAATTTTTTATACAATAAATTTGATTGTTCGCATCGCTTGTTTCGCGCGATTTCAAAGCTTTTTGCGTTGCTTGATCCGTCAGCGTTTGAATAATTTTTCGAATATCTCTTATTCGACTTCGCTGCTTTGATTAATAGATATTTAACAACCGGTGAAACAGAGGTAGACATAATGTACCGACGTGCACGCACATTTAATTCTATCGAAGCTAATACAGTATCGTACATAGTACGATCAAATTATCATGAGTATTGATTCGACGAGATCAGAGGCAACTGAATATTCTAGCACGATCGAAGAATGCTCTATTGCAGTTGCTTCGTTGCAGAACAAATCAATTAGTTTATCAAATCGGTAGCGGTAGTTGATTAGAGATCGTCCTGTTCTATTTGCTTCGCTAAAAGGTAAAATGTTTAGCCATACAACGCTGTTGAATCATCGCAATTGTTTGTTCGATCGAATTAACAGCAAAATTGTCTTTTACTGTTGTCTAATAACATGTTGCCACCGTGTCGGCATATTTGAAATTACTTTACTCAAGTAATTTTGAGTAATTGCGTCTCCACTCTTCCGTCAGTCGTATTTTTAATTCTTCTTTTGTTTTTATAGGCGTTGTCGTCGATCCAATAAGTCCCAGAAATTCTCAATTGGATTTAAATCCGATGATTGTGGTGGAGGATGTAGCACTTTCGAACAAGCATACAATAAATATTCCTGAATTATTCTCGATTTGTGTTTCGGATCGTTGTCCTAGTAGAACTTAAAACTGTCGCGTATACCCATTGCACTTTTTAGTAAATTTTGCTTTAATAAGTCTAAATATTTGTTCTTGTCCCCAATACCTTCGATGAAAACTAACTCTCCTACTCCAGCAGTTGAAATACAGCCACATACCATCGAGCCTCCGCCACCGTGTTTCACCGTCGTTATCATATTATTTATTATTAATTATTTATTTAGTTTACGCCACACTAATTTTCGTCTACTGCACCTAGAAACACTAAATTGACTTGCGTCCACAAAAATCACATCATTCAACCATGATTGTGCTTTAGAAATAAATTCTTTAGCGCATGCTATACGTTTCTTTTGATCGTATGGTTCATGTATGGTTCTTTACGAGCCACTCTACCATTGTAACCAGTATCTTTTAAAACATTGCGAACTGTATCCACGTGCACTTTCTTCCCAATTTCTGCAGCCAATTCTGCTGTTTAATTAGGGGCACTTAATCCTGAATTGATCTTTATTTTTCGAATAATTACAAGCTTATCACGATTGTCAAGAAGACGTGGACGTCACTTTTGAGGAATAGATTCAATGCGATCTTCGTGTTTATATCTTCTTATAATATCCGCGACGGTGCTTTTACTTAAATTTAACAACTTCTCAATTTTCCGATATGATTTTCATTTTTCGCGGTGAAATATAACAAGTTGTCGAATGTTTAATGAGGTATTTTTACTATTGCAACCCATTTTCACAAATGCCTGTAGAAACGATGAAATTCTATTATTAAACTGACTACCAGAAGCTAACCAAACTGTTTCGCACTCTTGGAGTTTAAAAACGTACCTCCTGAAGCGAATAAACGGCGAAATATGCCAGATATCCGAATATTTTTTCGACTCCAATACTGCTTCTAATTTCGTTTATGATTTATTATGTGGAAAACTAGAATATGTGCTTCAACCCATTACGGACCAGAAAATTCGATAACCACATTTGAAGTAAGTAACATAAAGCTTTAATTTTGCAAAAACCATAGTGTCCGAATATTAAAACGCGTAACTGTACATGCGTCTGAAAGGTTGAGCGCGATTCGACAAATTGTGGGTGCGCCGTAAGTTGTATCGGCCAAATGCGTTGGCTTTTTTCGACACAGAATCTGAAGAGCGCGAAAGTGGCTCGAGGTACGCAAACGGTTATGTAAATTTTTGCCTGCTTTTCGTTCATGCGTTCTAAATTGCCGAGGACAGGGTTAGGGACGGTGCAACCTTCGGTGTTGCCGTCGCCATCGAGAAGTGAACCAAAATCTCGATTTTATCGATCGATCATCGCGCACGTATCGCTTCGCACAGAATTTAAGAAGGCCGTTGGACTTTTCGTCGAATTCCTTCGCTCGGCCAATTTTCTTTCCGTTCCATCGTCGCGGCGACCCTCAGAAAACGATCTCGTGGCTCCGTAACTTTTCACGATCTCGTCACGACCGCTCGATCAAACCGGTGGTTCGCGGGGGATGAGCCGGTCGAGGGATAAATGGAGGATCGCTGTAAACCGATCAGCAGCCGATATAATCCACAACGATCGACGCGACGCAGGAACGGGCAGAGCAACTGTTTCAAATATTCGGCTTCCGTGGCACGGACGAGGTGCAAATGGGATTTTTCGGCCCCTATAGAGCGTGTGTCGTTTGATCGCAGTGTAATTGCACTCGGAAATTACCGAGGGATCCGTGTGTATACACTCTGATGCCTCCAGTCGTCTGGAAAATGAGAATCCCTCTGATCCCACACCGTCGACGGATATTATCATACAGAATTTTAAATGGCCGCGATTGCAGTTCCACCCCGGCAACTTTTAACCCGGGCAACCCGGTTTTCATGGTAACCGCTTTCTTCCGCAATTTATGAAGTGCGCAAACCGCTATCCATTATTCTTTTTCGTGACGATGAAACATTACCGAGACTGACGGTAGTTTTCGCCGCGCCCCATTATGCGCGAAATAAACCGAGTTATTTTTAATGAATCTGCCGTTTCGTCATAGCGTTGGGAGGGGGGGGGGGGGGGGGTTAGATTGATATTTGCGAGTATACATAGATTTCGGATATTCAGCGCAAAATATACATAACAGCGACCGCTGGAAACAGTGGCCGTATAATTATATCTTTCCACGGTTAATAATTTTCGCACGTTCATAATAATGCACTCATACTTCTACGATCGTCTATTATTAGTATCGTCTATGTATATATATATATATGCTGTAGTTAATTCATCTTTTGTCAGATTTTAATTTACGCCCTTTTATTTTTAATTAAAGGAAATTGGTAACTATTGTATTCCTATATGTTCTCCAACGGGTGTACATTAACCCATTAAGCCACGCCATTTTCTTTGCGATTAAAGTTATTACAACATTCCCATCGCTAGAAATGTTACGAAAGAAAAAAGACAATTTTTATCTTTTATACTGCTACGTCCACTTCGATGCTTAAATGTTGGTCACAAATGGACAATATTTGGTTCCGTCTAAAAAGAAAGGCATTTATAACGTTTTATAAATTTATTTTCAAATAGAGCTCGCTCGTAATATAAATAATAAAGCGTCATCGGATACGCAACGATATATCCGTCTTTTGCACTTTTCGCAAGTGTTGCAAACTACGATATATCGTACTTCGACACTAAAAATGGGTTAAAGTATATGCATCACATCTTGAAGAAAAATTAAAAATTAAAAATGGTATTCTCGGTCAGACATAGCACTGCTGTATCGTTTACGCGTGATTCGCGCGAGATTCTACATAGTAACAGCCCCGGGGAAAATTCAGCCGTACCTAACGGGTTAAGAAGAAGATAAACATTTGCATTGCGTGTCTGTATACCGGAGGAAGTTCAAGGTCGAATAACTCGAAAGCTTCAGTGAAATAAATCAACTCCCAGGAAGAGAAGACGGAAATACGAGGATTTTTCGAACGTAGAATCCCCGAGCTGGTGCTTTCAGGAAATACCAGTTTCCCCCGAAGAAAATTTCATTCATTTCATTCATCGCCGTCGGTGACGGGGAACCGATGATAGAACGGTGGAAATGGAGTGACACCTTCTGTTCGACAAGCCCCAGAAGATCAAGGGCTGAATCAGCCGGGGGAACAAGATGTCTGGCGGCGATAACAGCGGCTCTATCATGGATAGGAACGAGCATAGGTAATCGGGTCACAGTCTGCCGGCGTCCTGGGCCACGTTTCGGTGACCAGAGACGGGGTACTTCTTCCATGGACGACGGATTATCGCCGTTTGATCCGTTTACATCGGCGCTCCATTATCGCCCGGGCCGATTCCACTTCGTCGTTAGAGCGGACAATGGTAGCCGGACGATGGATATGCAGTCCGTGGTGACCGGAGGAATCGATAGACCCACGAAACGGCCGTGGGGGTGCCGAAGAGGGATAGCTGGAACTGATCTCAATGGGAGGTCCAAGTGTTCGCTGCGCGAAGAACCATGTCCGCGTTTCCCAACCGAAACGTGTCCCAGTTTCCCGCCAACCCACAACCATGCTTCCTACAGTATCGTCGAGTTAACACATCGAGGACCGCGAAAAAAAATCTGTAAGACATACCGCTTCGGACTACATGTTTATGGGATAACTTGCACGTTACTAAAATCAGCGTAACTCTTTGCGAAATTTTCACATATTAAGCCCTTGCCCTACAACAATGAGTGAGACTCGTGGTCAAGATTTCGGACAGAACCTTTTAACACGTTAACTACCCAAATGACGACTTTAAAATGTCAATAAAATCAAATTAATTTATTTAATGAAGCAGCGATTGAAAACTTTCAATGTATGGCATATAGTTGTTTATCAATATTTCAACTAAATTGAATGCAACGAATGTATTTACGTACACATTTATTTTTAAACATGGATAAATAATTCTGTCACCCATATATGTGTGACATGGCAGTCAAAACGGATTAATATGAAATATATTTTAAGTGATATTTTTGTTATTTCAAAATTGAAATTAAATGATATTTACAATTGACTAATTGTGAAAGTGGTGTAAGTCCATTTGCAGTCTGGAAATATATATTATTTTAGTTAAATTCGCCTAAAAGAAATTTATATAATCAAATTACATATTGATAAATTAGTACAAAGATTCCCAGCCTTTACATAATTAACCTATATTTATTAATTGTCAGATCTGTTAACATTTAATTTTCTCGAAACAGAAGAAAATGGACTTGCACCACTTTCAAAATAAACGGCCCATATATTGCAAAGAGGCGAACAACTTCTTTGGACGTTTGAAATGAACGAAGGGTTCATGGTACGAACGTTTGTGCTCCGCCATTTTTGAGGAACCGTCCATCTGAAATGCTAGATGTTTTAATTAGTATTTTTGCCAGAGCTTGGAAGATCGGTTTATTAGGGTTGTCCTTTGTAGGCACGTGCGCCACTGAGACTCTGACTTTTGCACTGAATAGCAATTGACGTAGCATAAACCCCCAGACGTGAACCGCCAGGTATTAGCGAGGGTGCAACCACCCTCGGGCCGGTACCTGAGACGCTACTTTCGGATGTTACTCTCACCTAACCAGTGCGAGTTGGGCGGCGAATTAAATAGCCATTAAGAATATACAAATATTATTGCAAGTGTTCATTGGTGGAAGACGTTTATGCCCCATCAATGAGCACTGGTATATATATGGGTTCGTTGCAATGCTCACGGCAGTTTTTAGTAACACATTACGTTAGTCGATTTTTTTCAAGTCATTACGTTAGTTTCTGTTTAAGTGTTTATGTAAGCGTCTCTACGTTTTACGCTATTCTTTAGGTTCTTTCAGAATCTTTTACATTCATTCATTGCACTGTTGTCTGTTCCTACGCCAAACGCTTCATCCCCGGCAAAGATTACACGCGAACCCCTTTACACCTTCTTCTCAGTGTGCATAAAATAACATCGAGTAATAATAAAACGTCGCGTAATAAACAGTGCGGAATAAAACTATGTACAATTTATTACGCTAAATTACAATGCTTGCGATTTAAGTGTTTTTCGCGATTCCTGAATAACTATGTGTTCGCATTTTGATATTACGAGTTGGTTCTCTTGGTTGTTCTCGATTTCTGTGGTATTTAGCGTTTACAATTGTTTTGTTGCTTCATAAGCATTATGGGATCCGTGTGCAAACGCCACAATATTCATAACAATTTAAACTTCGAGAAAGGCTTTAAAAAACCAATGAAGAATAACATACACTGCAACGGCGATACTTTGGAGATATAGCTTCGATTTTTGTGACAATATTTTGTTTTTAAAATATTGTGACAATTAGGGATATACGTATTTCGGCGAAATTGTGGTAAAAGCTTAGAGCTTGCGTTCGATTGGCACAATAGTTTTTTAAATATTTCGAAAAGCATGGTATCGAGAAAGACGCGTTCAGTAAAATTTACTTTTTCAGTTTCCTCCGAACGTTTCATTTCATTTGCTTCAATCTACCTGTCCCGCGAAATGTTCGAATCCCTTGCCTGCACTATTCTAATCTTCTCGTCAAATTATAGGACGTCATAATCCACGTGTCTGACCAAACGACATTGCAATATTCATGCCTGACCGGTGCCTGACCTAAGCTACTTGTTTGGCTAACGACTGTTCCATTCACCTGTCCGAATAATATATTTGCCAGCTCAAACACTGTTTGTAACTTTCTCGATTAAATGACAGCCTCTCTTTCGTCCGATCGATGCTTGATGTAATCTACTTCTCTGACGAAAAATTCGTTCTAATTTCCTGAACAATCACAGAAAACAATGTAATATTATTTAGCACATAAAACGGTATTCTACTTCTCCGGTGTGTTAACGTTGATTAATCTGTGTTACGTGTTTTGACAAGGCTCAGCGTATTTGTTGTACTTGAATTTACCTAGTATCGCAGATGGTCTAATTTTCGACAAACACTATATTCCTCTAATATTTGTACCGTATCTATTTCAATTCACCTACTTTAGTTGTAAATGTCCAAAATCCATAATCGAATTGTGTGCCACCCACAATTATTTATTTTGAAATTATTAGAATTGCAAAGCTGCCTCTACCGAAGATAATTGTACATGTTTGTTTATTCGAGAATGTATTATTATCAAATTATCGCTAAATATCTAAATAGATTGAATGGTATCGGCTTTATTAAGTTAACAAATATTAGTCGCTTTGGTGCTTGGTAGATTCAGCGTTAAACTTCTAACTTCTGTGCTTGAAAATATGCGATGTCAATTCTCGGACGAGTGAATAAAGTACCTCTCACGAACTCAAATAAAATCCACGTTTCCGACAAACTTTATTTATCGTTAAACTGTCGGAAGACTGCGAGAGTCCTCGGATGATATTTTATACTTTCATAAATTTTCTACGAACACTTCTGGTAAAATCTGAAGATTTTTCGCGAGCAGAATGATCGCGCACGTTCGCGCGTTTAGCGCAAGAGTCGAAACTTTCGGGGATTTCACTCTCCGCCGAGTAATTCTTTTCCTTAACGGTAATCTTAACAAACGCTCAGCCGAAGTTTTATGAAGCTTAATCCGGAGTCTAACTTGACCCATTCCGCGGCCATTTGTTAGATCCTATCACTGTGCTCCGTCCACCGAATCCATGGTCCGGCCATTAAAGAAGCTACTGTTTTCTGGACATTTTCTTACGCTACCGTCCTCGCTAGCAAAGAAAAAATAAAGAGAAACAACGGTCCTACGAATTCCATTAGCTTTTTATAATAATCGTTAAATCTCCCGAAGTATAATCGCGCGAAGTTCATTCCTTATGAATGCAACCGGACGAAGAAAAAACAAAACGGACGAAGTTGAAGAACAAGTTTTCAATTTCCCGGCCGATAACTTTGTTCGATCTTCGATTCCGTCTCTGAACTCTCGTCCGACTCTGTAAAGTTTCTTAATTCTTCCGGGAGCGAATGGATGGCAACAAAATAAACGTCTCGCGCTATAAATCTTCCATCGCGAGATCCTCGACCCTATTAATCTGTATCGCAAAGCGGATCATTCGCGAACGACTCACGGGGATATCGATGCAGAGGCAACGAACAACTCGAGCACAATCCTCTAATTCACGAATGCAGTTCGAGACGAGCGAATCGGGTGACCCATCGCCATGGTTGCTATCCGCCTCCGCACAGAATCTCCTCCGGCCGTAATTATCGACATTGTGGCTAAACGAAATAAATTGAACGCCGAACCCGCGCGCGCGCGCCGCTCGCCCATTTATCCGTGGCCCTTTCATTCCGTTTTCGCAAATGGAAAAATTATTCTCATCGGGACGCTGTTCCATTCGCTCATAAATCATCTTCTCCCTTCATCTCCTTGCGAAACTTCTTTCGAGTTCGTTTGTATCGCTCTCAATTATAGAAGACGAACGGACGGACCGAGTAAAACAGTCTCGGGTAAATCGGGGTAAACAGGCTGAATGGAGGAGAAAAGTGTGGTATCACTATTCTAACCTTAACTTGTACCCTTTCATTATCATCGGGTCATCGCAAACGTCTCGCAACGATTTTATCAAAATATAATATCATTTTTTTTTTATTTATAAAAATTCCAAAATTCCAAAATCCATGGGTTAAGTAGTCACCACACGCTTTTCTGTAAAACTTGCTAAATGTTCTCTTTCTACGTCAACTGGACCACTTTGCGTTGTAAAAACAACAGACATGTTTGACAGTCTGAATTTCTAGTTTTATGCAACGTACAAATTTGTTTAACTGTAAGAAACGGAAATCACATAGACAGTCTTTTCAATCTATGGCCTAGGAATAAATCATATTGCCCTGCACAAACATTATCAGTGAACAATTTTGAGAAATGTAAACATTTTTCAAGAATGTTGATTAAGAATGTTATTAAGTCGTTAACTAAGAGTAAGATGTATTGCAATACTCAAACGTTATCGATGATACATTTTATGCAACGTATAAATTGTTTGTGTTAATTGTAAAAACCAGTAATGAAATAGTCCTTTAACAGTCTGAATTTCTAGTTTTCCTTTTACGAACGAGCGAAGAATTAATTGTTACTCTTTATAGAAAATTAATATCTTTTTTTTCGATTTTCTGGACAATATTAGGAACGTCGATTGTGCTCTAAAAATTCATGTGAATTTAACTCGTTGGCCTACGATTTATTTTACAATAACTTTGTCCTACGTAGAACGACAAAAAGAAAAGACAAATTTGTAGTTACCGTTTACGATCAACAATTAAATAAAATGTTGTTCCCGTTTAAAGAAAATTAAGTGAAATCTTGATCACGCGTCTGACTCGTTGTTGTATGGCAAGGGGTTTAACGATGCTGGACTAAATGTGAGAAAGGGTGAAAAAGGACATCGAATTTTATGCTCAAATAATACGAATGAATGGAAAACGATAGGAATAGAAATTCCATATTTTATTTTCAATATACTCGAATCGAAAAGAAATAAATTGTTGGGTCGTTTCCATATCTTTCAATCGAAACATACAGTATTTATTTTACACACGGATCCATTGTCTAGTCATTGCTTACATTCGCGGAGCACTCCCGCGGTCCAACAATAAAGACCAATTATCATTGCAACGATAATTACATGACAGCGCGAATAATCGCAGTCGATCGTCGTCCCCGAATTTTTCGACATAACTCTTGAACCAGTTTAACATCTGTTTAACGTCATTACCTCGCGCGAGTCCTCCATCATTATCAGCGGAGTCTCCACTCCGTTCCAATTAACAGTAAAATCGAAACATGGGAGAATTGAAACGCGGCGCGGGACGCGTCTGACAAGTTTTCGTCGGTTCGATGAAAACCGGTGCATTAAATAACCAATTAATTCCGCAATCGGTCTCATTACTAAAATTAATGCGCCATGGTCCCGTGGCCCCTTCGAGTCGTCCTTTCGGCGCGTGGCTACGAGTCTCAATGAATTTTTCATTAGTATACCCTCTCCGCGAGGGTGTCGGAGTGTAAAGGCGAATTTATACTTCGCTTTGGGCAAATCGTCCATAATTAACGTAACACAGGGCGATCTGAATATTTGTATAAGTAAAAGATACTTTCTAAATTGATAAATATTCTAGGACAAAAAATATCTCGAGTTAGAAATTGAAATTGCTTGGAGTGCAAAGGGTTTTAAAAACGAATGCACACTTATGGTAGTACTATTTGTTTTTACAGAATAATCGCAACTAACATTTCGACGATTTGCCGAGAATCGAAAGTCTATGCAGATCAGAACAGAGGATTTTGAAAATGAACGATTTGACGATTAGAACGAAACGGTCAGAACGATTAGAACAGCGTTAGACTTTTCGTTGCCGTTTCGCTGTTGCGTTCCGGGTGAATCGCAAATGCCACAAGAAACAGTTCCGCGGAGCCAAGCGCGCGGAAACCGTTTGCAATTTCGTTTGCGAGCGTCTGAGACGTGTCGATCGGCGCAGCACGTTTAAAATTCGCGAAACGCTTTCCCGGCCGCGCCGGGGCTAAAGATAAGCGCCGGCCAAGAAAATTATGAAAGCACCAGGTAACGAGTTTACCGTGAAGTTGGCTAGCACGATACCTCGAGCCCGGCGTCCTACGAACTTTCGGTTACTGCAGGTATCCACGAAACGTTTCCCCTCGATCTTTCGGAAAACTATTTTCCTTTCGCATTCGAAGTCAATTTTTCCCTCCGTTCGCCACCCTCTGCCTTGCAACAATCTCTCTCTTCCAATCTCTTTTCTTTCCTCTCTTTACTTTATTTCTCCTCATTTTGTTTCTATAGTCCTTTTACTTTCCCCTCTCAAACCCATTCCGATCTCCTTCCTGCCCGTTTCAACCCGTTCTGCTCTTTATATTCATTTCCCCCTCTATCAATAGCTTTTATTCCGTTTTAAGCTTCCCCCTATTAATGTTCCCATTCTGTTAACACTCTTGACAAGTCCCCCGGTTTTCGATGGGGTTATCCAAACAAGATTCTATAGATCTTCGACGGTTTACCGCAGTTATACAGTGGCTAACAAAAGTATTCGAACGGTCAGATTTCTTATCTTTAGCGCATGAAATATGTATGTTAATCCGAAATGTTTAAAACAATCGAGTCTCTATGTTACCCTTCTTTATTTCCAGACTTTCCAAGTTGTGAGTATTGCTTGCGATTATATTATGGAAAAGTATATAGTCGCACAGCGTGTAGAAATTACTAAAGGTTACGTGAAAAATAATGAACCTGTTCGATTAATGAGTTTATTATGGGCTTGATTACCTGGTTCATCAAGTAACATAACAGCTTTGGAGATTCTGTAGCTTTTTCTGACATTTATGCTAAATCGTCGATTCAGTTCGATAAACCGACTAGATTATAAATCAGGATTAATCGTTTAATCTTTCGAGACTTTCAGTAAATGAAATTATTTTAACAATGAAAATAATATTGCAAATCCTGTCTTATACTGTTACGTTTTAATTTCAATATGAACGCGTACAGTACTTGCCTACCGGTTATGAGTTATTTGAATCGCGTCGTTTTGCGGTATGCGAAACGTATGAATGTTTCGTTGGAAAAACATGAAGCGTTGTTGTTTCAATGAATATTCGACGGAACAATGACGAGAGAGGCTGCGTTATAATCCCAGAACGAAATCCAATATACCCGGCTCATAAATCGCTCAATCTTCGGGCAGGAAAGAACAAGTGAAAAGACCAGCGACGAGCTCGGCAGCAGATTGTATCGTCAACAACCTGTGTTGACACTGTCTTAGTCCGATGTTCCGCGACAAGTTCGCTCGAACTAATCTCGTGCGACGGAATTAGTTCGCGAGTGTACTTAATTCATCCCGACGAATATTAATAAGGGAGCTGCACGGCGGCGATTGATACACGAGCTCGCCTTGTTTGCCGACGACGAGGGTGATAAAACGGGGTCGGAGAGGGCAACAAACGAGTCACAGCGAAGCCGTACTGCAATACTCAAACATTATCAGTGAGACGTTTTATGCAATGTACACAGTTTTTTTTAACTCTAAGACACGGAAATCACATAGACTGTCTTTTCCCGAGAAATAAATCATATTGCCCTGCACAAACATTATCGGTGAACAATTTTGAACGATGTAAACATTTTCTGCGTTCACTGTAAGAGGCAGGAGTTAAATAAATGTTTAAGAATGTTATTAACTCGTTAACTAAGAATAAGTCGTATTCCAATACTCAAACGTTATCGGTGAGGAGTTTTATGCAATGCGCAAATTTTTTTAACAGTAAGAAACGGAAATCACTTAGACGGTCTTTTTAACACGTTAAGCTGGACTTTCCGTTCAGGCCTCGTCGATCCCTACGGACGGACGACAGATTTTTCGTTCTGCTATCGCGGCGCGCGTTACATTACCCGACTGTTTATACTCTGATTCGTCTATCGGCGAGCTGTCCGGCAAGACCCACCTGACGACTAACCGTGGCTTGAACGAAACGGCACAGAAATTTGGTGTGGCGCTTAACGTGTTCAAGAGGAAGGTTTGGGGAAGATTTTCCCGTTGGAATAAAATCATGTCGATAGCTCTAATAGTTTGGCCGGGGCACGACGTCAAAGATTTGCCAAATATTGCCAAATATTCATAAATATTGAAGGTAACCCCCTTCTATAAATCGCGAAAAAATGGGGAAAAAATTTCAGGTCTCCGATTGCTTTGTAATTTTGCATATACGTTTCTAGACTCGCGGTCGGGGTTTATGGCAATTTTCAGGTCGATCGGATTGAAATTACGGAAAATGTTCAGATCGGTGAAACCCGACAACCCCCAATCTGCTACTTTCTGAGGGGGTAAGCCATCGGTCGAAAAACTTAGTTTCCCAGATTCTTTTCTAAGTCTGGTTACAAGTTACTTGGCCCCTAGGAAGGGTCTATTTCAATTCCCGGGTCCATTGGAAGCGAATTGTGGCAGTGGCACGACTTTGAAATTTTCGGTCTGGCGAAACTCGCGAATATGGGAAAATGGGGTTGATAAAACGAACCAT
>CM052097.1:16807173-16818434 GCA_028453745.1 Agapostemon virescens | reverse complement strand
TCTTCATTCCCACAAATTTCTAACATTTCCCCCACCTTTTCTGACACACCCTAAAACCAATCATACGCAATTTGCCAAAGACCACAGTTAGACCCGAGCTTTCCTAGAACGCTACGCGACTCTACCCAACTCGAGCTTTCTCGACCACCGATCTTGCGAATCCCTAATTACAGCCGACCCTATCGTACCTTACCGATTAACGAGCTCTCCTCCAAGTCCCCTGTTTCGAGGTGACCGATCGACACCGCACGATTCGAATCAAGGATCATTACGTTTCCACGAAGCTAAAATTTGTTTCGAACAGGAGAGACCAAAAATCACGCGTCTGAGTAACCGTCGAATAAGTTGTTCGGGCTTCGTGTAATTTTCACGAGGATCGGGCGAATGTCAACGAGCGTGTTAAAGGATTAACGTCGAAGCAATTTCATGGCGAACAGCTTTTTCGTATGGCCGTTCCACGGTAGGATCGGCGAGCAGCTCGCGCTTGTTCTCGCCGAAATTCTCAAATTCTGCCGGTCCTGCAATTGGTTAATTTTGTTCGCGATAGTAATTAGAACAGTGGCGCGCGCGTTGCACGCAAGTGCAGCAATTCTCAAATTCGTCGAAGTAAAATCGAGGCAAACAGCCATGACGGTGGTCGTGATTAAAGTTAAACTGACAGGTTTCCCGCGGCGTCCGTGAAATGGGATTGCGCGCACGGTCTCGCAATTAAACGCATGTGAATACAAAGTAAACCGCTGCAGTCTTGTAAACGTCGTTACCCAGAATTCATTCGTTCTGTCGAATCGCTATTCGATATGATTCGTTCCATCGGGGATGGATATCCGTTCATGCAAATATACCAATCGCCGGGAGTAATTTCATCGGCTGGTGAATCGATTAACCGTTTCGATCATTCCCCCCCCCCCCCTGCCGCCCTTTCTTTCGAAATTTATTCTGGCCCGACGAGCAGAAAAGAGGCGTAACCTTCTCTCGGGATTACCTTTTGCCCGTTTCTCCACGTTCCCCGCCTAATTATGCAGTTATTATTTTTCATCTCGGTGCCAGTTCTCGTTCCAGCGTTTTCGGAGACGTCTTCGCGTCGCACCGTCGGCTGATTGATCGGAAAATGCGGGGAAAGCTCGTTTTCAAAAGTATTCGAAGTTTGTACGCATAGTTGATTCGAATATTTCAGCTATGGCGTAATTTTTTCATGTTCGTTCACTATTAACCGAGTTAATCAGCTTTTAAGAAGTCAACCGCAACGTTTGTCAAAACTGAAATCATTATTCAGAACTACGTTGCTTATCAAATGTTATAATTCTGAAGCGTTATTAAATGCAATAATACATTTTCAAATATTCGTATTGATATCAATTTTTAACTGCCCAACCAACAGCCTCAAAAAATCCACAAAATCAAAGTAATTTATTTAATGCAGCAACTATTGAAAACTTAAAATGTCGGACACATAGTTATCTCTCAACCTTCTTGCAGTCTCCAGATATGAACTAAATTGAGTGCAACGAATATATTAGTGTCAAATTTATTTTTAAACATGAACAAATAATTCTGTCACCCATATATGAGTGACATGGCAGTCAAAGTGTTAATATGTAGTTGTCATATAAAAAATGTTTCCAGTGGAATCCAGTATTTGTGCAGATTTTGCGAGGAAGAGTTAAGTTTCTTTTTTAAAAACAATTCGCTGCTTCGGAGATAGTTATAGCGATTTTTTAGTAGCATTGACGCGTGTACATGTACGTATGTCCAAACAGCAATTACTTTTTTTGCTACCGTGCATCCTCGATGTTGAAAAATATTTCATTAAAAAATTTTGTTTTGTGGATTGCAACGCAAATTTGCTAACTGTGCATGCGAAAATTACGTAAGTGGTATAAAGTGATTAATAATCTTTTTCAGCGAGGTGGAATTTTTGTCGGGGTATAAACACCTGGTTTCATAAAATAACATTTAAAAACATGAATCTGCATGAAACCCTTTGTCCATTAATTACATAAGCAACCTAGGATAATAAAGTTTTAATAAAAATGCATAGCAGACATTGTGTAATGCGGATCGAGTAAATGCACCATCGTTTTGAGCCACAAAATCTCGCGCGAAAGACGTATGCAAACATGTTAATACCTTTTCATCGAATAAAAACGTTCATTAAATTAATGATTTCTGATTTGATTAAAAAAAAATCTTGAAAATTATTAATCGTATCGAATATTGAATAAAAACTCATTTGGAAATTATATTTTTCAGAGAGCGGGGCAAATACATCGCTGATTAAATTAAAAACTGTTCAAACAAAGTAATATTTGCAAACAATATGGACTGATTAATAATCTACGTTCGAGAAACATATTTGTTCGAGGGGAAATTTTTGACTTTATGAAATAGCCAATACCAACACGAATCAGCATATTACAAGTTTAATAAAAGCCCTGTTTGGAGAAGCAAATAAATGCACCAACAATTTGATGTTCAGACTGTTCGTTCAGTATGGTACAACCACAGTTTATTGTGCATCCAGGAAACCGATACATACAGGAGGAGTCAATAAGAATTACTATTGATCGTATACCAACAGCATTTTATAGAAATACATAGCATATTTTAACCCTTAGCACTCCAATGGCTCCTCTGAGGGGACATTAAAAATTGGCAGAATATTATTCACAACATATTTTTACATTGCAATGTTTGTATTTAAGAAGCTAGTAAAAATGGAAGTGTTGCTCATACAATTAATAGTAACAAATTTGATATGCACGAAAGGAAACGACCATGTACAATGGAATTATTGGAGGACAGAAAAATGTCTCGAGTTAGGAATTTAAATTGCTTGGATTGCAAAGGGTTAAGAGACGCGTCGAATGACTACAACTTAATTCTTTTATCTCATTTGAGATATTAGAAGCTTCTTTATTTGTTCATCCATTGACAACAACGGAATATCTAAAGAATCCTGCAACGAGGTTGAAAAACTTCGAAACCTTGACGTTTTAGTAAAAATTCAATTAAACAAAATATTAAGTCCTCAACGCATCCCTTGAAATGTTACATAATCTTTTAAATACTTTTTAGATACAACGATTAGGTTACAGTTACGTTAGATAGTAATTCTCACAGACTCGTCTGCGTATCGAGGTTAAATGCTTCCTCCAAATTTCTTATCTTTCCGATGAACAGCTGGAGCCACGTATTCGCAGAAAAACTGGAAGTTTCGAAATGCGTCCGAATTACGATAACGAAAGCTCGAGAATAATTCATTGGAGCATTTCCCCTACAAAATGAAATAGCTGCTGGACTATCAGCCGGGAAAATAGTCTCCTTGAGACCCGGGCGCAGGCATTACAGCGCCAGGTTCATTGATCGTAACGTTTCTGGTACTCACTTTCTGGTGTCCGCTTTAATGCCCGCGTTACATTACTTTGAATTTCAGAAGCTGACTGGGAATGGGTTCGTTTCATGGCGAATAAGAAGAAGAAGAAGAAAACGAACAAGAAGGAAAAAAGAAGAAGAAGGGGGTACAAAGGGTAAAGTGAAGGGCGCACGGGGAGACAAATCAGGCAAGCACGAGGTACGTGCTCCGACGTTGTAACTCCATTTTTACTTCGCAGAGTAAAAAGAGCCGTCAAAGAGGTGCGGTCTCGGTTTGTTTCTGGTATTCATTAAATTTCGTGTCCGTTTAATCCGCGAGATAATATTTTTTAATGAATTATTCACGAACTTCGGGGAAGAAAAAGATAGGCGGAATTTAGCCGTAGGACACATCGTGTATCCGTTTCTATGTTATCGTCATTCGTAAACAAAGCCCGGGCCCGTCTTTCTAACTACCGCGTAATAATACAGGCCAGCTAGCATGCAAAAGACCTGGTGTTCGTTCGTTGCTGCGACACGAAAGAAGGCCAGCAACGACCACGCTGTGTACGTTTATGAAAATGTAAGCTTATTCGCGCGCGCCAATTTTCGGGGCAACAGAAACCTCTGCACCCAACAGGCGCTCCTTTTAACGAAAACATTTTACACGGGATTATACAATTCTCCATCGACAATGCCGATTTTTCTGCCGACCAGTATCCTTTCTTTGTTCGCCCCCTTATTGTTTCACGCATTTCCTAATAGACTTTCATCCTTTGTCCGTACTCGTAGATTATTTTCATTCTGAATTACCAAAAAAAAAATAGTAAAATAGCTTTTTGCAATTTTTTTAGATTCAGACTTGTAACCAAGGCTTGAACAAACGTGTTTTGTAAAGTCGCATAATTTATACTTGCACCGAATGTTTAATTGAAAATTGTTTTATCGGTTGACGAATTAAAAACGATTAGAAATGGTTAAAAATGTAGTCTTTTTTAATGATCAGTCCATCGTTCCAGCTTTATTCTATTATTCGTTAATTACCATCAGTTTTAATGATTCATAACTCGTAAACTAATTTCGATGAAATTCCAGCATCTGCATAATTTATGTAAATCAACGAAATGCATGTTTCACATTTTCATCAGCAGATCAAATAAAAATGTTACGGAAAGCAGCTGCTATTTATTTTCAGCAATTCGGTTTACCCCGTTTACTCATTTTTTCCAAATTCTTCTTTATACAGGGTGTTGCAGAAATACGAGGGAATAGTCGGATGCTGTGACAGTGCATCCCAGTCACCGAATAATAAAGAAGGTGTAAAATCTCAGGAAAAAAGAGGGAACCACAGGAACTGAACCCACGATTTTCTGGTGGTAGCCGATCGACTACCGCCCTTCCTAATCTTCTAACATCTATTTGGTCTGGGGGTTCCTGATCCCACAATAGTATTCTTTCGCCCACAGTCTACTTTACCGCTAAACCTACCACGGTGGGTCAAATGACCCTTTTTAAATTTTCTATTTCACAATTATTGAAATTGTTGGAGATATTCAGGCTGATTGCGCCATCTATTGAATTCAATTACAATTATGTTTAGCACGAAGCCTTCTTCGTCCGCGAGCGGTCAAATAAGTAACACGTGTCCGAAGTCTCTATACAAGAGTGTTGTAATTCTTTTTTGTTTCAATCTACTGTGCAAATATGTGCCCATAATTATGACAATGGTCTAAGTCATATCTTCCTTGTTTCAAGATATTTAATGAATTGCATTTGAATAGATTAAAAAGTATTTTTATATTGTGCAATATTTTAATTTAGAATTTTATTAGTCTTGAGTAATGGAAACTTATTTTGAATATGAAATGTTTTGTGAATTTCATATGAAAATGTTGTTTTTAAAGTTTGAATTGACTTAGATCATTTTCAAAATTAACTAAATGTCCTATAAATGACTTAAAGCAGTAAAAAACTACGAGTGTAGTTCAAAAACGTGCCAAAGAGGGCCACGTGCCATTTTAAGGTTATGTTTATATAATTTCTTTAAATTTTTTACTTAGACCACTTTGATAATTCACACTAAATGAATTCCATATAATGTTGAAATTACAACCACCATCTAATGGTACATTTTTGACAATATCGTAAAAATTACATTGAATTAATTTAGTTCAAAATAATGTGGTGTGAAATAACTGATAAACTGATTTCTTTTTAATTTTGATTTACACCACTTTCATAATTATGGGCTCACATATCAGAGAAGAAATAAATTAAGTTTTTCTGTAAGACAAAAGGAGACTCAACTATTTTTATGAATGAAAGCATAAACGAGCATACACTGCTTTATTTCAACAGAAATGATAAAATTGCTTTCGTAGGAATCGATTCGATAGATTTATTTATTCGATCATATATTGCAATAGAAATCTTATCATTTTCATGAGACAATAAATGCTAGTCAATTTCAATGCTCGGTAAGTTTAGCGTTTATGAAACCCCCGAACTCTTACACAAATAATTTATTCGAATTTAAAATGTGAGCGATCACTTATGACTGCAGTTCGCTTCGCGAAAACACGAGTATCGCCTAAATTCGTACTGCCGCCATGTTGCAGGCATAAATGCTAAGATGTTTTTACTCGGGGTTACCCATAGAATCGTAATCCGAGCATCGGCTATGGCAAGATCCACACCCCCAACGTAAAATCATGGCTTCTGACCACGCTTTAGCGATATGGATACGGTTTCACCGAAACGGAAGGGGATAAATAAAAGATCGATTAGGGGACACGAGATAAATCGCGATCAAGGCAGCCGAAGGGCACGACGGAGTATCTGAAAGTTCACGGGTGCGAGTAGCGAGACCTCAAGCTTCTAATTCCCAAGGAAACCTGGGGGTAGCCGGTTGTTGTCAGATAAATCACGGGGGCAACTTGAAAACCGTTCTCACGGGCTGACTGGTAGCGGCGTGGCGCGACGTGGCGTAGCGTGGCGTGGCGTGGCGTCGACGAACCACCCCCGTGCCCTAAAAGCCGGCTGGGATCGATTAAGTGGCACCGAGAGGGTTTCTTTAAAGAGGAGCCTCGGACGCTTAGTGGGCTCGTTGGATTCTCATCTCCGCCGGGTCCTCGGGGCAACTCGCTACTAAATTTGAAACTCGTGTCGCCGTCGTCTCGAGCACTCCGGGCTGTTTCGCAGGGTGCACCGACCTGCTGCCAGGACAGGATGTCGTCGGGGCTGCTGATGGCGTTGAGTTGCTGACCCGCTCGACCGCGTCGACGACGTCTTCCTTGACGTCGTTGTCTTTGTCGTCGTTGTCGTCCTCGTTCTTCAAGCCGCAACACTGTAAACGCGCCTTCGCAAAAACCATTCGACATGTTTTACTACGCTCAGTATACCGATTCTTGATCGATTCGATTCTTTTACATCGATACTCTTCAGGGGATGACAACTGGACGTACACTTCGGGTCAAAAAGATAGCACACTTCAAAATTAACGTGATTTTTATTTATTTAACGTTACAACCAAGTTTTCGTTTTTATATATTCTTGAAAAATATTTCTATAAACTTACACGGATGAAATTGAATTGAATTTCCAACGGTATATACAATTTTATTTAACACGTTGAATGCCGAGCGAATTTTGTGTACTTCAGACAAGTTTCATCTGTTTCATTGATAGAAGTGATCAATGTTATAATATTAACACTTTGACTGCCATGTCACCCATATATGGGTGACAGAATTATTTGTCCATGTTTAAAAATAAATTTATACACTAATATATGCGTTGCACTCAATTTAGTTCATATCTAGAGACTACAAGAATTTTGAAGGATAACTATGTGTCAGACATTTTAAGTTTTCAATTGTTGCTGCATTAAATAAATCACTTTGATTTTGTGGAATTTTTAAGGCTGTTCGTTGGGCAGTTAAAGTGTCAAAGAAAATTGTTGGTTACTGTATAATGAAGCTGCCACCTCATACAACAATTTGGTTAACTTCCATGATAATAAATGGATGTTCATTGCCATTAATGTAGTGATAATCGTTCTTAAACGACGCAATGATGCCATGGCTGACCACCATAGCAGTCAACGTGTTAAAAAAACGAATTTTTAAGGAAATATAGTGGGACAAAATGATAGCACATTTAACTTGAAATTATGTGTAAAAATGAATCAACGAATGATATTTTATGTTTAATATCTTGTGGCTTCTCTTTTACATTTAATAACAGCCATCATTCTCTTTGGCAAAGATTTGTAGAGTTTTTTAATAGCTTTTTGCTTTAAATGCTTCCACTGAACTTAAATTTCATTTTTTTAATTCAACAATACTTTCAAATTGTCTGCTATTTTCATATACAGCTCGGACAAAATTTCCCCAACAATTTTCAACAATGTTAAGGTCGGGTGATCTTGTTGGCCAATCCAAAATGCGAATTTTTTCTTGAGAAAAGTAAAATAAAATCTTTACCTTAATCAGCTTTTAACACAAAATAAGGGAAACTAAGGTGTGCTATCTTGTTGTCTCGGAGTGTATACAGTTAGAAACAAGAGCATTGACACAGCTAGCTTTCAATTATATGCACACGTATGAGCAAATGAAACTGCACAATGTCAGATTAATTTTGAATTAATCAAAACTACTGGATTAATAATTTTGGAATATTACAACAAATAAATAGTGTCGAAGCTATTTCTTTGCAACGTGTGTCCATCTTATCGAGCTCGAAATAAATTACTGAAGCAATTGGAATTTGACTGAAACGTTGGTAAAAATTGATGTACAAATGGACCAATAAGGACACTAAGAAAATAAGAACTGTACTTTAAGGACGAACTGATTAAAACGGTTTTAATCAAACACAATTAATATTTATTAAAACATTTCTCGCGAGATTTAATTAATATTTGTTAGAGAGGTTCCAATTATTTTTAATTGATATTTATTAAAACGTTGTGCGCCCTTGATCTCGCAACGACGGAGCTAAAGGTAATTTTATAATTAAGGGACAACGGTGCCTTTCAACTTTTAATATCTGTATCCTCAGGAAAAAGAGAAAGAACTTGTGCTCGAGCTTCTCTTCGTTTTGCGCGAAGGACAAGAAGGAAAAATAGAACAAAAGAGAGAAAGACAAGGTAGAAATAAGCTTTTTTAAGATACAGTATTACTCTTTGTTATACATCGATATTAAATAACCGGATACCCGAGACGCGATGAAACCTCTTTCGAGTAAAATACTCGGCGGTCGTGGAAACCGTCGACGGAGGAAGAGGACGTTGCAATTATTCGAGTGTTCGAAAGTTTGTCGAATCGTCGAATAGAATTTCATCCGGTTTTCGTCGGGTCGAGTCGAGACGAGATTCAACCGGTTCACGACGACCAATCGCGCCGGTCCGTGTTCTATGAATTAATGACGCAATTATGAAATGTATATTTGAAAGCTGTATCCATGAGCTGAATTATAACTCGGATTTAATTGACGCTGCGCCGGTGCGTATTATAAAGCCCCTCCTCTATCTTTATCTCAATCTCTCTCTCTCTCTCTTCCTCCCTTTGCCTCCCTCCATCTCGCTTTCTCTCACATCGCTTCGATCGTTCACCGGCCGGGAAATTCATTTTCCCTCGGCGAGAGAGAGGAAATCTCGCTACGTAAAAATCCCCGTTTTCCGCGGCATGACTCCGGGGTTTGGCAGCCTGGTCCAAGACAATCTTTCGCTGAAATTCCGACGGCACCGTGCCAGAATGCTTGTTGACGGGCCTCTATCCGCGCCCCTTTTTTAACCACGATACGGACGATTTATTTTCGCGTAACGCCGCAGCGAAACGCCGCTCGCAGGAGGAGAACGTGTTTACTTGTAATCGACCCGTTGTAAATTCGCAACCTTTCAAATCCGGTGCATTGAAAATCTGTCGGCTTCCAAATTCGACGCTCTCGAAATTCCGACGACTTTCAGATCACGCCCGTTAAGAATGCAACAATTTTTTAATTCACTGACTTGCAAATTCAACGAGTTTCAAATTCGACGCGCTCGAAATTACGACGACTTTCAGATTACGCCCGTTAAAAATGTAACAATTTTTAAATTCGGCGAGTTGCAAATTCAACGAGTTTCCAATTCGACGCGCTTGAAATTCCGACGACTTTCAGATTTCACTCGTTAAGAATGCAACAATTTTTAAATTCGACGAGTTGCAAATTTATCGCTCTCAAAATTCCGACAAATTTCAGATTTCTCTCTTTAAGAATGCAACAATTTCTAAATTCAACCAGTTGCAAATTCAACGAGTTTCAAATCTGACAAATTTTAAATTCAGCGATTTGCAAATTCAACGATTCTAATTCCGGTGCGTTGAAAACGGAACGGTGATAAAATTCGGCGCTTTATATATTCGATAAATTTCAAATTCTGCGCATTAAAATTGCGTTGACCTTTTAATTCAGCGCTTTGAAAATTCGACATGTATCGAATTCCACGACTTTCAAACGTATGCGTGATACAAGATTGAAATTTCAACATTTTTCAATTTTAGCGCGTTGCAAGTTCAACGATTTTAAAATTCGGTGCGTTGCGAATTTGCGGCGTTTCAAAATTGACGCTTTGAGTATTACAAGCCTTTACATAAGGTATGTTGCTGAATAAGTTCAATAAGTTCAATGATTTTGAAACTCGACGCGTTGCGAACACCATTCGTTTTATCTTAACCGCTTCAAACTGCATGTATTAAATTCTGCGTATTTACTGTTGACGCGTGTCAAGTTCGATGCGCGAAACTTGATTCCTCAGTGCCATTTTACAAACGTTTGAAAATTCAATTACACTTCATCCACGTGTCCAATGCATCTCGAATTTGACGCCATTTGATTCCACTCTTTATTTACCGTTTCTTCGTTCTCTTCTACACGTTTAACTCTTTTCACTCGAATCTGTTTTAACTAGAAAAGCAAAACATTTCTTCTGACCTAGGATATTCTCATTCTACATAAATTATTTTACCATATGTATATGGGTTTTTTTTTACTGTTACTCGTCCTTACAACCGTTCAATTTTTATCTGTCTCTTAGAAGTAAAGATAGCGACGTCAAAATTGTTTAAAATAATAGTATGCCAATTTTTCAATTTAAAATCAAATAGGACCAATTTCACTACGTACAAATGGCTCGGCAGCTTTAACAGGGAAAACAGAAACAAAAGAAAATGATGCCCCTTCAGGAACGAGGCAGAGATTCTTGAAAAGAGGACGGCGAAGACGTTGAACGTGTTTTCCGCGGCCATTTGTTCGTTGAATCTACAGAAGGATAGATTAGGTGTTTAGAACGTCAGCATTCGGGTTTTACTACCGGTGTTGACGAGGACGAAGAGGTTGCTTATGTCTGCGACGTATGCAAATAGTTGCCTACCTCGCCCTGCTATGTACGCGACGCAAGAGGAAGCATCATCTTTATGTCAACAATTATCTTCTTGTATATTTTACGGTTCGCTTGGAAGATTTGTTTTTCTATGTTTCGAGAGGCTGAGATTGTTTCTAGGTTCTCAATAACTTTCCTTCGAATTTCTAACATTATAATACCAGGTATATATGCTAGACATTGCCATTTTTGCCCATTTTTTGGACCCCCTATTCAAAAATTGCCACTATATGCGGAGCTGCCACGGCGAGACTATCAATGCTATCGACACTATTCCAACGCTAAAATTTGCGTTCATCCTTCCGCAAAAAGACAAGCACCCGGTCAATAGGCTAGCACTTTGGGGGAATTCAGAATAAATTATTATAGCAAGGCAATTTTGCTCATTTTCGGGATTTTGACGCCACGAAACTTTAAAATCGCGCCACGGCCGCAATTCGATTCCGATCGAGCTGAAAATTGGTATACACACTGCCTACGTGTCCAG
>CM052097.1:16790205-16802173 GCA_028453745.1 Agapostemon virescens | reverse complement strand
CTTCGGGAGTTGGCCGATTCCACCGATCTCAAGATTTTTCGTAATTCGATTCCGATCGACCTGAAAATTGGCATACACTCTGTCTATTGGTCTAGAAACGACAGGTACCTGTCGAAAATCGCGAAAAAGTGGGGAAAAAATTTCTGGTCTCCGATTGCTTTGTAATTTTGCATACACGTTTCTAGACTCGCGGTCAGAGTTCATTTCAATTTTCAGGACTATCGGATTAAAATTACGGAAAATGTGCAGATCGGTGAAACCCGACAACCCCCAATCTGCGACTTTCTGAGGGGGATAAGCCATCGGTCGATAAACTTAGTTTCCCAGATTCTTTTCTAAGTCTGGCTACAAGTAACTGGACCCATAGCAAGGGTCTATTTCAATTCCCGGGTCCATTGGAAGCGAATTGCGGCAGTGGCGCGACTTTGAAATTTTGGGGCTGGTGAAAATCGCGAAAATGGGCAAAATGAGGTTGATAAAATGAAGCGTCCTGAAGTTCCCTGAAACGCTAGCCTAGAAAATGAGGGCTCTTCTTAAAGAGGAAGGTTTGAGGAAGATTTTCCCGTTGGAATCATGTCGATAGCTCTAATAGTTTGGTCGAGGGACGCCTTAAAAAATTGCCAAATATTGAAATTGTTACTGTTATTGAAACGAATTCTTCGTTTCTAATCTCCAAATCGATCATTTTTGAATTTTTTAATCCACCCGAAGCACTGTAATTTGCAAACAACCTGCTCGCCGTAAGCTTCGACAAGCATTCGATGCGATTCTGCGGCAGTCTTCTTCAAATGGTAACGGAAAATCGATGCCGTCCGCAAATCGTAGTTTTCAGGCAGAAAATTCGAGATGTTCAACGTTATTGAAGACTATGCTGCCGCATAAAACTTGTAAGGTTGTCAGTTGAAAATTTTTATCGTTATCGACGTTAACTACATTCACAGCTAGCACCACGTATGGACCAATTCCGGTTTCACACTTACAGACCCGGTACTTACAATTGGCGTTTCTATCTCGAGTCTCCTATTCAATCTGTCAGTCAATGATTCAATGTTACTAGGTTACACGTCGCATAGAGGATCCTGCGAACTGTAATCCTTGCGCGAAATTACCAATTCGGCGATACTGCGAATCAAGTCGCCTATATAATTTAAGGAATCTGTGTATTCTGCGGTTCTATGATCAAGCTTCAGGGATTAAAGCGAGTGCGAAGACGTTGGAACATGCAGAAATTTGTGATTGACGGTGGAAGGGAATAGAAATTGAACGGGATTCTAGATTCCGCCTTCGAAAGACGAATTATTGAAAAATTCTGAAACGAAATACAGCGATAGCAGCGCCGAATGAATGTCTATATTTCGAACGGAAGATGCATCGATCTTGTGGAACTAGTAAAAAGTGTTTGATCCGGCAAACGAACCGTTCATTACGGAATTTATTGATTTTCTGTTGCACACGAACGCGTAGGATCTTAGGAAATGCTAATCGGCTGATCAAGCTAATCATATCTAGCTAACGAGCTGCAGCACGCACTCGCCGAACGCACTATTTCCGATTTCCACGTGTATTCAGTCCGGGTAATCCTGATGATAATCCTGAGAAATGCTGAAGTTAATGGTAGCGGACAAAACGAAATGTTATTTCTCTGCAAATGTAGTTTATCATAGATTTTTGAAACTCTCGCATCCAAATGAAACGGAATTTCATTTTTCGACAGAGGAATCGTTGCCTGTTCGTTGACCTCTTCGTCGAACATCGGCAATCTATTCTGCACGTTTAATTAATATAATACGTGACACAATTATTCGCACACGTATTCGTCGACATTTTATAAATATCCCGATGAATGAGACTTCGAATGTCGCAATCAAATCAAATGATTGTGAACTATGCTAAAGCGTTTTCAATGAATTCCGAGTAAATGGAAATTGTACAAAATTCTATGTTATTAATTTTAATGAAACACGTTCTGCCGGAGTTAGTATTCCGACTGTATCTCAAGGAATCTTCTCTCAGTACTGCTGCACAGGATATCGATAATACAACGACATGCCTGGCCACAAAAACTGGCAATCGATTAAGTTAAACGGGCGGCTCTCCCTTGGGGAAAGCAAAAAGAGCGTCAATTACTGTGCTCTGCCGAGAAAACATCGTCATCTAGTAACTAGATCGATAACGATCCCTGATCAGATAATTTGGACAACAGTCTGCCACCGAGTTCATCAATGTCCAATTCGCATGTTGATGTCGCTGTGTTAACAATTTAAGTCTCATCAACATTTTATTCGCAATGGATCACGGGAGGGAGGATTCATCAGGATAGAGCAGAAAGGAAAGAATTTAAGGACGAGAATAGGCTATAGGGGACCATCCAAGGTTGGAGGGTTCACAAAAGAGTAGAGGGTACTGAGGACGGGGTTGAGACATCAAAAGAAGCAATCAGGGAAAGTTAGGGGGATCAGGAGAAGATAAAGGAACTGGAAGAAGGTGAAAACGATCGAGCGAACGGATAGAGAAGGTGAGGGGCCATCAAAAGGTGATGGGATCAGTGAAAGGTGGATGGATCAGAAGGTGAGGGACCAGAAAACGATGAAACGATCGAGAGAAGAGAGAAAGCGGTCAAGGAAAGGTAGAAAACTAGAAAATTGGACAGGGATTAGGAGAAAATGGATGGATGAAAAGAAATTGAGGCACCAAGAAAAATTGAAAGGATCAGGAGGAGGTGGATGGATCAGGAAAAGATGGAGGAACCAGGAGAAGCACTTAGGACAGGATGGAGGAATCAGAAAAAATTGAGGCACCAAGAAAAATTGAAAGAATCTGGAAAAGGTGCATGGATCAGGGACAAACTGGAAGAACCAGGAGAAGCATTTAGAAGAGGGTGGGGGAATCAAAAGAAATTGAGGAACCAAGAAAAATTGGAGATATCAGGAGAAGGTGGATGCATTAAGAAAAGATGGAGGAACCGGAAGAAGCACTTAGGGGAGGATGCAGGAATAAAAAGAAATTGAGGGACCAAGAAAAATTGAAGGTATCAGGAGAAGATGAATGCATTAGGAAACGATGGAGGAACCAGGAAAAGCACTTAGGGGAGGATGGAGGAATCAGAAAAAAATGAGGCACCAAGAAAAATTGAAAGGATGAGGAGAAGATGGAGGAACCAGGAGAAGCACTTAGGACAGCATAGAGGAATCAAAAGAAATTGAGGCACCAAGAAAAATTGAAAGTATCAGAAGGAGTTGGATGGATCAGGAAAAAATAGAGATACCAGGAAAAGCACTTAGGGAGGATGGATTGATCGAGAAAAGATAGAGTAACCGCAAAAAGATGAAAACGTAAACAGAAGTTGGAGGGGATCAGAAAAAGATGGAAGAACTAAAGGTAGATAAAACGATCGAGAGAAAGGACCAGGAAAATATGGATGGATCAGGGTACGTTGAGAGATCAGAATGTGTTGGGAGCAGGGAAATTGAAGGGATCAGGAGGAAGTGGATGGATCAGGAAAAGGTAGACAGGACAAAAGAAGGTAGATTAGGAGCAGATAGTGGAATCGAGGCAGGATGGAAGGATCAGCGTAAGGTAAAGGGATTGAGAGAATGTACAGGGTTTGGATGTGATGAGACCAGTGGAAGATGAAGGGATCAAGAGAAGGTGGATGGATCAGGGTAGGACGGAGAACCCAGGTGAATGTGGAAGGATTAGAAAAGGGTGGAAGGATCAGAGAAGGGTGGTGGTATCAGGAGCGGATGAAAGGATCAGCAGAGAGTAGTGGCGTCAGAAGACAATGGAAGGATCTGGATTCTCGAAGATGGTCGAAAGGGGTCCGAAAAATCTGAGGTACTTTTAAGAATTCCAACAGTTCCTGCCCGACACTTCCGGAAGAACTGAGAAAACTTGACAGTGCACTGTTTGAAAAGATGCATACTCGTAATCATTCGCGATCATTTTAGTCGGTGTCTTGCCTTAAAAAAATCGATATCCAATAATGTTCAACTTTCGATCACGACGATGGGGGTGGGTTTTGACCGCACTCAAAAGTGGAGGTTCAACGATCAACGATTGTGCGTTGTTCTCGTAATTTCGCGAGTAAACAAACCACGATGTCTCTGGTACCTCTTCCTCCGTCGCGGGCCAGCGCCATAGCTGCGCCCTTCGATCCTATCCATGGTTACCTACCTGCATTAAATCCCAAATGGACGAGTAGTTCGGGTAATCTCGTAAACGAGAAGTAAGCGCGGTATTAATCCGCTCGCGCAGCGTTCCGAAGAGCCGAGCAGCAGCGCGACCTGGTCCCGTTCGCCACGATATTAATAAATCCCTGTCCTGACCGGAAAACGGGGAAGTTGCAGTAATCCGGGGCGGGTGTTGCTCGCGACCCGCCCCCGCACGTTATTGTTGCACGGAGGCGACTCTTTCCATCTCCCAGTTTCGCACACACACACACACACACTCTCTCTATCATTCTCTCTCTCTTCGCGCGAACTTTCGCCCGCGGAAACTGTCTCGGCGTTGTTTGCTTGTCCCACGTTGTTAACCCGCCTCGCCATTACTGGCGTGCACGCGATAAACCGTCTCTGTTTAGCGACGCCGAACGCGTGATACATTGGCAAAGTTGGTAGAGAATTGTGCCGGCGTCGACGTTACGTTGTCGCTCGGTTACGTCGACCGCCACCGATTCCCCTTTCTCGGATTTTCTCGGTGCTCCGTCGATGCTGCGGAGGATCTCTGCTCGGTTAGACGAGGCTCTCTTCTTGCAAAGAAGCTTAACAATCTGCTATCGTACCGTTATTGCGAGGTTTATAGTCAGGACGTTTATGCAAATTCAATTTCCTACGGAACTCCTCCCCGATACCATATCGATATCCATTTTTACATTATATATTATATACGTAGTATCGCAGAAAAAACAAGGAACCCAACCGGAAATCGAATCTGGGACTTTCTGGTCGTAGACGATCGCCTATCTCACTGACCCACGAAGTCCTCACCGTCTTTAGTAATTTCTAACGACATCTATTTAGTCTGGGGAGTCCTGATCCCACATATGTTGGACAGTCGGAAAAGTATTGAGAGATTTTTGTCATTAGATGTTGTTCGGTGTCGTATATCGGGCAACGCTAATCAGATTGCGTCGTACTGACACGCATTTGAGAAGTGACATTTCAGTCTACAATTTTCATGCAGGCAGTTTTGTATTTCGTCGATCGTGCCAAAAGTAATATTACTGTGAAAGTGAGTGAAATTTCTAGAACAATTAGCTATGTTTTGCAATTTTACCTCATGATTTAACAAAGAAAAATTTGATGGATCGAGTTTCTATCTACGAGTCATTCCTCGAACGTAATGAAATCGAACCATTTGTATAGTATAGCCCAGACCATGCACCATTAGATTATCGTTTGTTTCGATCTCTGCAAAACAAGCTTGATGGTAGAAAGGTGGATTCAAAAAGGGACTGTGAAAATCATTTGGCCATGTTTTTAGCCAATAAACCGCAGAAGTTCTATTTCAATGGGATTATGTGTCTACCATAAAAATGGCAAAAGATCATAGATAATAATTGCCAAAATATACTTGAATAAAATTCATTTTGAATAAAAGAAACATTTAATCAAAAAATGACAAAAATCTCTTAATACTTTTCGGACTATCCAATATACCATTTTTTCAGCAGTCGAACTGGCTGAAAGCGTTATTAAAAATTGTAACAATTTGTTACTCATTATATGTCCAAAGAAATTAATTCATCGACCGGCTCCTTGTGCACACAGCTTCGCCATCTTAATCGGTTGAAGTTGAATTAATATCGAAGCCGTCGCTTCGACGAAGTTCTACTATTCGTTGCACGTTTAAAGGCGATATGCCATTTTATTTCTCGTTGCAGTTTTGAAAAGTCGGTTCAGCTATTAATTCTAGCGTTGACACGATCACTATTATGATAATATAATTTGCGATTTATGTCTATCGAATTTAGAGTGATAATTACAGTCGACGCTGGTACCCGCAGACTGTTTCGTGTATGACGACCGAAGCTGGTGTTAGGGGTGATGGGATTAATGAGCCTTTGATGGATTACGTTAATTCCTCAACCGCGCCGGAAATCTCTATTGCGCGCAAGTATATATCCTGATACCCGAAAATATTCGTTCGCGAGCCCTTGATTTCTGAAAATTTGTTAAAATCGCGGGGAAAATTAATAAAATTAACTTCTATTTACTAATGTACATAATTAACTGATGTATTTTCAACCTCGAGAACGAGATGCACAATCCTGATCATCGACAACACCATCTCTTCTTCCTAGTCACTATACATGTATATAGTTCATAAACTCTGTTAATACTTCAGACAAGTTTGATCAATGGTATTAAAAAGAATTGTCAGCTACTGTATAACGAAGCTCTCACCTCATACTACAATCTGACTAACTTCCACAATAATAAACCGACGTTCAATGCAATTAATTTAACGATAATCATTCTTAAACGAAGCAATGGTGCCTGTCACCGGTGACCATCATGGCATTCAACGTGTTAAAAATAATCCTGATTCTTCCTTAGCCAAGTCCTACAAAATAGGAGCAGGTGGATGGATCAGGAAAACATGGAGGAACCAGGAAAAGCACTTAGGGGAGGATGAAGGGGTCAGAAAAAAATAAGATACCAAGAAAAATTGAAATTGTCAGGAGAAGGTACAAGGATCAGAAAAAGATGGAGGAACTAGGACAAGCACTTAGGGGAGGATGGAAGGATCAGAAAAATGGAAGCACCAAGAAAAGTTGAAGAAAAATGTGTTAAAAATAATCCTGATTCTTCCTTGGCCCAGTCCTACAAAATAGGAAGAGGTGGATGGATCAGGAAAAGATGGAAGATCCAGGAGAAGCACTTAGGGGAGGATGCAGGAATCAAAATAAATTGAGGGACCAAGAAAAATTGAAGGTATGAGGAGAAGATGGCTGCATTAGGAAAAGGTGGAGGAACCAGGAAAAGCACTTAGGGGAGGATAGAGAGATCAGAGAAAATTGAGGCACCCAGAAAAATTGAAAGGATCAGGAAAAGTTTGAGAAACCAGGAAAAACACTTAAGGGAGGATGAAGGGATCAGAAAAAAATGAGGCACCAAGAAAAATTGAAGGTATTAGGAGGAGGTGGATGGATCAGGAAAAGATGGAGGAACCAGGAAAAGCACTTAGGGGAGGATGGAGAGATCAGAAAAAAATGAGACATTAAGAAAAATTGAAATTATCAGGAGAAAGTACAAGTATCAGAAAAAGATGGAGGAACTATGAAAATGACTTAGGGGAGGATGGACAAATCAGAAAAAATTGTGGCAATAAGAAAAATTGAAAAAGAAAAATTGAAGAAAAATATGTTAAAAATAATTCTGATTTTGCCTTAGCCAAGTCCTACGAAATAATGTGAAGATTCGATTTTTGTTCGAGAATCCAGAAGAAGGATTGTGTTCGTCGTTCGGCCGACCGTCGCGATATTTGTCACCGATGGAGCCGGCAATTTCGGCACATAAAATAGTATAGACAAATAGAAGGAAAGCGGCGGGTGGATGATCGCGAAGAAACGGTTTTCGCAGTGGTCGCGCGCGTCCAACGAGATCGTTTCAGCGGGAAGAATTTACGAGGCGACGTGACCGGCCGAGCCGAACGGATACGCGGACGGGGCTAATCCGAAAATCCGAAATGTCCAGCGATGTACGAAGAGTGCGGCCAATTTTTATGGGCCGTACGCGGAAATCCGGCGGAATCTGTGCTCGAGATTCAAACGACCCTTCATCGTCCGTTCGTACGTTCGTTCCGAATTTTTATTGCGATTCCGTTAACGAAACGACGACAAGTTAGCAGATTCGCCGGCATCGTCAAACATTCAGTCACTGGCTTCTACTTTCGGACACTCTTAAATAAAAGAATACGATGACTTTTTTCACGGTAGACCAAACTATTCGGATTCCTTCGAGAAGTTGGAACAATTAGTTCGCTGCATGATGTAAGAAGAAAATTTTAAAATTTTTCTACGGGTGATCTCTTATGGCGACTGTACCTCCTGCGCTCACCGACAGAGGGACGGTAAAGCAAGAATTTCTCGCTAGTACCTATTTCTTTTAAGGGTGTGGGGGCAAAATACATTACGTACACCCCAAATGGGGTATTTTCGGGCTCTCCACCCTGTTGGGCAGGGATGCCTACCAAGTAAGAAACCTTACACACTCGAGACGATAAATGGCAAACATCCTTCTACTAACCTGTCTTGGGAATTACGAGAGCTCACAGCCCCGTTTTCCACAATTCTCAAGGGCCTCCCATAGCTGAGTCTGGGTCTCACCGGAACTTGACCGAAATACTTATTGATTGCATGATATATTAATCAGTTGTTGCATCCACTTTCGATTCGTATATAGGGTGGTCCACGCAACGTGTGCATCGTTATAACTTCCAAAATATGCGTTGCACGAAAGAATGTTATATACAAAAGTTACATGGTTTACGAGGGTACACTATGTAGTGCATTAATTTTTGTTATAGGTGGAGGCGTTTCGGATATTTGAAGGTCAACTTTGTTTTTTTTAACAGGATACTATATTTTTTATACCAAGATGTAGTAGAGTAAGTAAAAAAATATTGACCATTATTAGACCTAAACCTAATAGCTAACGAATAATTTCATGCTATCACGTAAACATCGCTGTCTTGCAAAAATCTGTGATATAAGGTTGAATCTCCAACTTGATATTACGCGAAGAAAATTTTCAAGTAATAACGTGAAATTACTCGTTAGCTATTATGTTAAGGGCTAATAATGGTCAATACTTTTTTAATTACAATTCCTTTTCTTTTTGTCGTTCTTTGGAGGATGGAGAACATCTAATCACCGTTACCACAAGATAAATCGTAGGGCAAGGGGTTAACACAAGGACTTGCTGGTTGTTTGCAGTTCACAAAAATGAAATAATGTATTTTTCCGAGCCGATCATCGCAGTAAACGATGACCAATTGGAAATATTGTTTTCGATGCGGAGATAACGAGAATTAATCCTCGCGGGATTATCAGCGTGTATAAGGAGGAACGTTATTTAACGTATCGTTTCCGTATTCGTTGCTTTGCGTGACCGTCCGCCTTTCCTCGGCCGAGCATAAACTTACTAAATCTGCCTTTTAATTAGCACGTAATAGTCGGCTTTCCGCTGGACACTGTTCGTGTGCCGATGGCGATCGGAACCCGCGCAGCGCAGCGGCCGCCGCGAATATAAAGCGCGCGTTTTAAACACGGTGCCGTTTCACAATTATCGGGGCTTTCGCCTTGTGAAATTGTTCGACTGATAAAAGCCCGGTTCCGAGCTTTCGATCCGTTCGCAAACGGAATTTCAACATTAAACCCACCAGCTTTGTGCCTGTCGAATGCTCCACATTTTGCCCGGGATCATATTCCCAAATGAACCGGCACAATCATTTTCAATAACCCTATCGACACCGACAACGCAAAAGAAGAATTGCAAATCGATGATTCAATTCGCAGAGAAGGAAATCTCTTTCTCTTGAATTTCAATCCCCGCCGTTCGAGCGTGCTGTGAACCGCGGAAGTGTTCCAACGCCATTTAAATCAGAATCATTTCTTGAAAATTTAATAAAACGACGCGAATTTTGTTTCGCACGTAAACGCACCGAATTCACTAAATTACGAAAGGGATTTTGCAAACAATTGCAATTAATTAGGATTCGATGAAAAATTAAGAAAACGCTTTTTCGAACTTCTTCATTCAAGCTAGTAACGAAGGTTTCGAACGATTATTTCGTAGAACTGTGATCATTTTATAAAACGTAATTGCACAGCGAGGAATCTAAACTCGTTTCGAAGCATAAAGCTTTTACGAGATACGGAGACACGTTCTTCGAAGAAGATGCAAATCGAATCGTCTCTGAAACGTTCGAAAATTCGTTTCGCGACTGAATCTATTGGAGATTTCAAGATTGAAGCTTGCCCTTTACAACCATCCCTTCAAACTTTATTTAGTTTACATATATAAGGTGTCTCGCGATAACCGTCATTCGAATTAACTACTGAACAGCATACACGCGATAGAATAAAAACGTTACGACACTTTCATTACTATTTTTATTTGAAAATATCGTGGAAGGAAATGGTTCAATTTTTGAAGGTCATAGCGAGGTGACCTTATATATTTTAAGCAGAGTGCTATGTTGTTATTGTGGCATTGTAAAAGTACAAGAAAAAATTTTTAGGTTAGGTTTAGTTAAAAGCCTCTTTGAGGTGACCTTGAAACAATGTTGCAAAAACAAACGACGATACATGTTTTTATTACTACAACTGTTTCTTTTCTATTCAATGTTCAAAACCTAGTAAAATGGTGGCAACTGCGATGAGAGAGACGTTTTTACCACATGAAGTACCAAACGGATCAAAACGTCTTGCTATTAATGTTTTCTTTCATGGCTAATGAAATTAGAAGAACGTTTCCTCAGAAACTTGGTAAATAAACTGTTTCATTAAAACTCACATTAACCTAAAAGGTGTAGAAAGTTTGAACAAATGCAACCTTGTTATTATTATAAATCACTGTTATACTAGTCTCTTTTAGTGCTCGGTCAATTGAGTGCAAAAGTCAGAGTCTCGGAGGCGCACGTGCTTAAAAAGGACAACCCTAATAAACCAATGTTCCAAGCTCTGGCAAAAATAATCATTAACACTTTGATTGTCGTTAAATCAATGCGATTCAACATCGATTTATCATTGTGGAAGTTAACCGGATTGTAGTACGAGGCGAGAGCTTCGTTATACAATAATTAACAATTCTCTTTAATAATATTGGTCATTTCTATGAATCAAATAATGTCTGAAGTACAGAAAATTCCCTTGGCATTCAACGTGTTAAAACATCATTTCAGATGGACGGTTTCTCAAAAATGACGGAGTACAGGCGTTCGTTCCATAAACTTCTTAATTCATTTAAAACGTCTAAAGACGTTGTTCGCCTCTTCGCAATATATTTCTTACAAAGGTATCGCCAACCCGCCATCTTCGTATGGAACAGTGTCGTTAAAATGTAGAAGAAAAAACTGTTTAATTAGTAAAAGTCGACTTTGTCCAGTTTATCGCGATTACCGAAAACCACCGTGTCGCGTCTTAACGCATTAAGTACTGTTCACGAGTTTCCTCGTGTTTCGCGCCTCATCTTTTACGGACCGATCAGGAGATAACTCTTGTTTTCTACACGCTGTCTTTTAGATGTCACCTACTTTGATAGATCGTATCTATTTTGTCTTGTTAAGCGTTTACATCAATACTCGATGCATTACGCTCGATTGCCTCAATATTCCCTTCGCTTACTTAATTTCTGAAAGTTTCAGAAAAATTGCTTCACAAGTGAAAAAGTTGTGATGATTTTAATAACTTGCAAACGTATATTTTACACATTTCTTTGCGGTCCTTAACACGTTGCCGCATACTTTTAATTTGACGATCGTACTCAGAAACACATTTGTCTCTAGATGCCCAAATGTTCCGAAGCGGTAAAGCATGAGAAAACGCATAAAAAAACAATTAATATGCTTTTGGCATGCTATGCCTTTTTTTCTCGATGTATTACTCAATAATTAACAAGTGTCTGCGTTAGTACACTTCGTACTAACGCTGTTCTTTTTTTTATTGATTAAAATGTGCACGACAGCTATAGCCGTCGTTTGCCTACATATGGCCAAAGATCGGACGGCTATAGCCGTCATTTGCGGCAACGTGTTAATGCGTTAAGGCATCTGACATTTCACATGCACGTTTCCTAAAAAATAGCACAACTCTGCCGTCCGCGCCATAAACCTCTCCGTTCATCTAAGACGTCTAAAAACGTTGTTCGCCTCTTAGCAATATACTAGGTGTATGCATAAGTTTTTTCCGGTTTTTTTTATCAAAAAGAACACGTAATTTTCAAGGGAAATTAATTTTTTTTTT
>CM052097.1:16762966-16785205 GCA_028453745.1 Agapostemon virescens | reverse complement strand
AGGAAGGGAGAGCGAGAAAGAGAGAAACGGGGAGGAGAGCAGAAGTGATACTGACAGGCTACAGTCATATGGAATATTAGATCTGTCGGGAAATGGGGATTTATTGTCGACCCGGATAACTCAATTGATTCCAGCCATTTTTCAGCGGGGAGACGCCTCATCTAATCCTACAGATTGCGAAAGAAGAATTCGTGCTCGCGCGCTTCCTTCCGTCCGTTTTACCAGTCGCTTTGATCCGCGGCTATGCGAGGGAAGGGACGATGTTAACACTGAGACCAATAAACCAATGGTAATCGATTTTTTGGGTCGAGTTCCAGCGGTCGATGAACTCGCAAAGGCATATTTACCAGCGATAAAAATTATTTTATCAAGAAATCCGTTAATAACGGCCCGGCGCGTGTGAAATACCGCTGCCACATCGCATTCCCGCGATGAAAGCCGATCTAATTTCACGCACGTTGTTATTCGAAATCGTATAAGGCGTTTATGCATCCGCGGCGTATGCGAATCTGTGGAACGCAATAAAACGCGTATGGTTGACGAGATTTAACGGCGCCCTTGCTTTATCCTCAGCTGCGAGGAGCTTTTTAGTCTGACGGTGCGAATGTTCTTCTTATATTTCTCCGTGTAAAGTAAACAACTTACTGTATCAATTAACTGCTAGTCTTCCGTCGAGCTTTCTTGTTTGTTGAAAAGCTCGCGACGCGTTTAATAAAGTATTGCTGGTGCAGGGATAATTACGGATCTTTGTAGAAAGTTTAAGTTTAAGAATGAGAGAGAAATAGAGATCTCTTTCTTGCGTTCACACTGGTGTCCTCTTTGCAAATAATTATGTAAAATGGTTTCGAATAATATTCTAATTTTTAAACGAAATATGTTGCATTCACGGTGCCATATTTTAAAGAAATATGCCTGACAATTTGATGAGATCAAATATGAATCGATTTTACAATATGTTAAAATGGGTTTAATGTACTTTTGGTGAAATTGAATAGCTAAAATTTGAAGGCGTTAGAAAAGTAAGTAGAGTATACGAATTTATTGCTACCAATTTGAGTCCCTGATAACTGATGGTATCAAATTTACAAATTAATTTGTTATATATAATTTATATTATATTTAGAAATATTCAAATTATTTTAGTAGATTTGATAGAAACGGAAAAGCACAAATGGGGTAAGCTAATGTTTTGTTCATGCACAGTTGTATTATTTCCGTTTTAAAGTGAAATAAAATGTAACGTGAAAACTACGCAAAATAGCTCCGCGTTCAACGAGTTAGAAAATTAAAATTAGATTCGTCTACGGCTTCTTGCAATTCGCGTAGACAATTTTTATTTTGCATAAAGATACGCCGTCTTCTAATGAATGTCTACTTAATGAAAGCAACGCGATTCTTTAAATCTCGTAATCTTTCTGCTGTTTTAACTTTCACGAATTCGTGTTTCTTAGAAATGCATTTTAATTGTTCATTCTTCACTTTTAAAAGGAGTTCTAATTTACATGCTTCGCTTAAAAGTTGCACGGTCAGCTGCAGTGGCTTCGCGATGAGAGGTACAAGATAAAGTAAAAAATGTTTCTGTTCGTTTGCAACAATTTCGGCAAGCGGTGGAATATTTTTTAACTGTACTACGTATGAAATTCAATGTACCATCTCTTTGGTAATTCTGATCGATAACGAAGTGTTCGACTTTCATCCAATGGTGGAGAAAATGCACTCGAGGATCATAACATCTTAAGACCGGAAGCTTATTAATCGGCTTTACGCTGCCGGCGTTTATCGATTCGTAGCCTATTAATCGGCTTTGTCAACTGCCGATGCGCATCGACTACCAATAAGTGAGTACTGCTAAAAAGATGAAAAACATTCTCTTTGACTCTCACATGACCATCCGCTTGATCTAACTTCGTTCACCGTTCTTTCATGGAAAAAATTCGCGCGTTTTTCTCAAACCACTTTTATCGAAAGTGTTCCCCTTTCAATCTTTCTTAACGTTATTTTAACGATATTATCGACATAATATGAAGTATCAGTAAGACATCGATGACGATGGTTAACGTCAACTAAATCACATTTACATACGTTCTTAAACACCTTCCACACATTTTTACGAGTTTCTAATCTTATAAAACGTTACTATTATATTTTAAGTTTACAGAATTTTACCACGCAAAAATCATTCGTCCAGCTTTTTCGGCCGAGGCAGAAAAAATTCTCGTATTTTATATTTCGTTTCTGTTGAGGAAATGCACTGAGAATACCTGCATTTTTCGAAAACTTGTTAACATTAAAACCACCGAATAATAAATCCGACGCTTTATGTCGTAATAATGACAAAATTGCATCCATTCAGGTCTCGTACAGTTTTTTGGTATACAATTAATTGGTATTTAACGCAGCAGTAATGTAAATTGATATTTGCTTAATCTTTTAATCGTCGACGAATAAAATAATAGTAATGCAATTTTAGCGTGGCATAAGACCAAAGAAACGACAATTCTAGAACTTTCATTCCTTGTTCTTCGGTTATTAATTATTTGTACTTGCGCCATTTTTTAATTAATCGGCTGCCGTAAGACAGTGTGTAAAATAAATTTGTAAATAGTTGCTTGTTATATGTGTTTAACCGTGGTTAGGCTGTTTATAATTATGGGTTTGTTTCGGAAAGAGTTTCTTGCAGAAATGTTACGAAAGAATGATAATACATGTAACGTATTTATGGTACATCTGCAGTTAAAACGGGGCCACTTAAACTCTCGGGAAGTCGTGGGCAAACACTGTAACTTTTAAACAAACCTTGTTCCTTGCTTCAACGTTTAACTCTTAACTCGAAATCCGATACCGACTGCTTCGAATTTTATGTAATTATCTGGTTTCAGCTAGTTTCGTTCGGCATTCGACTTCTTCAAAATTAATTTTCGATTAATCGCGGCTGGGCATCGTTCGCTTAGTTCGATATCTTGAGTCTCGTTATATTTCTGTTATCGTCTAATCATCTTTGGAAGAATTAACCACTAAAATCCGACTTCGTAACTTCGATCCAATGCAATACTGCGAAACATTAACGTAGTAAATATTCGGACAGTGCGCAAGAGTTCATGCATCGTTCATACGTGGAGGCAACTGTAATTTGAATATATGAAGTTCTAATACGCCACGAAGTTGACTGACATTAAGTACTAAATGGTACCACGTGGTAACTAGCCTAGGGGTTTAGCATTAACTTTACAACGATCCATTTACTTTTAGGCTTCCTGCACAGCCAATATGCGTACGGCTAAGTGATTGCTCTTCAGATTTTCTGTTCCGTCTAACGATTTCATTTTTAATCATTCCGACTCGGTAACAACGATACAGTAATGTCCTTAAATTACTTTGATATCTTTGATTCATTTTGTATTTTAAAATACTCATTTTTAACGTAAATACACGGAATCAATCTTGTTTTTTATAAGTAGGATTTGAATTCGTCAATATTAATATATATATATAGAAATGAGTTATTTAACTTTCACTTACACACTTATCGAAGTACAGTCAGATAAAATAAATTCAAATTTATAAATACTATTTCATAAATTTTATAATATAATTATTTGCTTTTGTTCGTATTGTATTTGATACAAATTATTAATAATCTAAATAAGATGCCAGATCACTGGAACTTCGATCGAACCTAAGTCTCGTGTGTTAATCGTTTATAGTAATGGCGGCATGACGAACTTTATGCATTTGTTGCAGAAATAAACGGATGAAATAAATAAGTGCGAACTTTACACAATTACGTGTGTAACAATTCCCATATAAAATTATTGTTTCGCAGAAAAGAGCTGCAATCTAAAAATAATTACAATCTCGATTTCTGTATTTGCGATAGAACCGAGTAGACTCGATTTAAAACAGCAGACAGACAAACTAATCGAATCATCAATGGAAGACACATATTTCCATATAGTTCCCGTGTTTCTACGATCGTTGTACGAACATTTTAATGATCTGTGGTACAATGGGAACGACTATTTCTCGCGCGATCATCTTCCAAACAAAATCGGAAGCAACTCTCGGTTTCACGGCTGACAAATAGCGCGTAACCCAAATTCCCGATGCCCGCGAATTGCGCGACCGTTCGAGTGATCAACGAGCAGCACACAATTTGCTTATACCATTAGCTTATGACGTTGTCGGATTGAGTGTTCACGTCGAACGTAACGATGCGAAACGTGAAATTTGAAAGATTAATTTTTTCATTTTCGGACTGTCGTGCAACACCGCGGCCATCGATTCCGGCTGTTTCGTCTAACAAGCTCCGCGGTCTCCCGTTCCGTCGAATCGTCCGTTCGTTGACGGGGACTAATGGATTTTCAAAATAGAATTTTTCAATCGCGCGCCGCTTTTGGCGGACCAATCGACGCGGCGCGGCGCTCGGTCGTCGGAACGACGACGGGCCGAAAATCACCAGGAATAACAATTTCGTCCCGATGGCGAGCATTTTTCAGGGAACGATCGCGATCCGCTTCGACGGTCCACTCGTTCGCTTTTCCGGCGGGTAAAAAATGCGGCAGCCGAAGTCGATGATGGCCTCGTATCCGGCGACGCGAAAATGTCTGCCAAATCGCGCTCGGTTTCCGGTCCCTCTTCAGACCCTTGGCCATCCGCGCGAGACACTGCTCGATCGAAATCCGTCATTGTTTACCACGAGCAGTAGTGTGATCACCGCTTAGGCAGGAAACCGTATCACAGAACTGATACCTGCGCATACAACAAATATGTACAAAACGGACGCACGGTACGAACTGCTTAGAACTGCAGCACGCTGCTGCACTACGTACAGTTACTCGTTTTAATATTCGGACACTATGGTCTTAGCGAAATTAAAGCTTTACATACTTACTTCAAATGTAACTAAATGGACATTAAATGGACAATTACCATTACATGGTAACATATCAATTATGCAGGAGAATTTTAAAAGAACAGAACCTTAAAAATGGTCTACCAACATTTAACCCCTTGGGTACATTTGACGTCTGAGACACGTCATTCACTTTTTTCCCCTAAGAGCGGATGACGTGTCTAAGACGTCAAACCAAAAATTAAACTTTGAATTTATTTCATTTAGTTTTATTTTGTTGTTATTAATTTATTTTTGTTTTGCAATTCTACTTAGTTGAAGACATCTTAATACTACATATGTCACCAATATTTTAGAAATAAATACATTCTTACGTAAAATGTACTGCCTTTACATACTACTCCAAGCAACCAAAAATTATTTCCGTTCGACATGCAAATATTTTCTCAAATAAATCCGTACCCAAGGGGTTAATACAAGAATCCGTCGAAATGACAAAATTATGATGATTGTATAAAACTTTAAACGCCTTTTACTCAAATCTATATTCTTTAAATCAGTTCCTAAATCCTAATCTTCAAATTAAAAACATTTCCCTAGATTTGTACTACGTTCGCAGCACAAAATATCAAACTTTAGAAAACAGTATTTTAAGAGTAACAATTGCAATTATCAGTCGTTTTCTATTCGATCTCCGGTGCTTTACACGAGAACCGGCTCTTGCAAATATGGCCGACGGTACATTGAATCGTGTTTCAACAGAATCCGAATGATCGCGGTCGCAAAGAAAATGGCACGGCAAGGAGTTAAGGAAGGCGAAATTTGATTCTGTAAAATTTCCGTGATTTTCCCAGAGATCCAAGGGATCGCTACTGCCGTGGTATTCACGAAAGACGGTCTTCATTTCGCGCGCAGATTCGCGAAACTCCGCAACACGATAAATAGAGCCGCGTTAGATAAGGAACTTCGGGAAGTTTCGGTGCAGGTCGAACGACGATGTCGCTGCACACGTGAATGGTTGCGCTTCGAGTGAAGCTTGCACTCCGGACGAAGCTTGCACACGCGTCTCGGAAGAGAGAGCGGGGCTTCTGTAACAGATGTTGCATCGGATCGATCCCTTTTCCCGCCGCGAAACTCGCGAAACGGCTCTCTCCTGTCGGCCTTGTAAATTCGCGCGCTCGGCACCGGCAGCGTGTTAATAAAAATTGACGTTTTATCGCGGCTTGCCTCTGGCTGCCGGAACGACCATGGGAAATTTATGGGGACAAGCCGGCGACGGGAATTTTTCCGACGCGTGCCGTTGTTTGCCGGAATGGCTGCTGCAACGAATCTTCGTCTCGATCCGTGCAACGATGCGCATTTGCCAGCGCGAAGTGGCGATGCACGAGAGACAAGCTCGAAACAGTTAAACGAACCACCTTTGCGCTTAAGTCTACGATTTTTAACTTGTATCGAAACCGCTCCTAGAAGTCGCAGAGCAAACTAGGCTCTCGCAGACAATCCCACTCAAATGTAGCATAATAAAATAAGGAAACAATTGGATGCCTTGGATTTATTAGTTAAATTGCTTTATACTGTTTTTCAAGCATTTCGAAACTGATTCACACTAGATTTTGGTTTCTCGAGCATCCATAGCAAACGTAGATAACCCATGCCAATTGTCAAATCATTAAAACTAGCAAAACATTCTCGAAACGTTGACACGTCGATGGGCACGCGAATTTAACCTCTTAGGCACGGCTGTTTTTTTTAAAGATACGATATACGTATGTTGACTTTAACAATTTACTTTAATAATTAATAATATAATTGAGTAGCGCGTCGTTCAGAAGGATGGCATCCGCGAAAGCCACTATAGTGGCGCGTCGTACAAGAAGATGACCTCCGCGAAAGCCACTATAGTGGCGCATAGTGTGTAAGAGGTTAAAAAAGAACATCGCCATGTCGGATTAAAATTATTCTTAAAATTAGAAATTCGTTTTCAGTTAAATAAATTGAAGATATATTGTATGATCAGGAACCCCAAAACAAATAAACGTTAGATGATTAGGAAAAGAACAATATAGCTGACAATAAGAGTTGCTAGTTCCTTGCTCAGGAAGTTCTTGCCTTACACTATAACCTAGTCATTTTCAACATTGACTAGGCCATCATTTTATGACAATCAATTTTAATTTTATAGGGCAACCGATGGCCCTAGTGGCATTCGACTTGCCATCATGTTTTTCTTAAATTTTCGCGTTCATGCAGTTTTTATTATTTAAAATGTTGGACGTGTCTAATGGGTAACTCGCGTGTAATAATAATAATCCAGTGCAGCCCCAACGTGAAACGCTCGATGGCAACGTGCTGACCCGGCTTGTGGAAAATTCGCGGGCGCTGTTCAAACGCAGGACGGAATTAGTGTGCGGTTTTAAGGGCGACGCGATACGTTCTTTAGAGCTGCCGTTGCGGCGATAAAATAAAACGGGCTGCAATTTATCAGATGCAACCGGGGTTATTTATGGGGCGACGAAGCTGGCGATCGCGTCGCGAGAAATGATTAAGGTGGACTTTAATGTACGACGTGTGTTGCCCGCTGCAAAATGGCGGCCCTCCGCCGACGAAGTGTGTCGAAAGGATTCACGCGACCACATCGATTCTTTCAGTCAATTCTTTGGATCTCGGATTTTAACTAGGATATATTTGTTATGAATTTTTATATAAAATAAACGTTGAATCATATCAATTAAGTTTTTACGTTCGCATTAACATTTTAAGTTCGCCAAACGATTTTACTATTTTGTAGTAGATTTACTCAGCCGTGTCGCAGACGTATAAATCTGCAGTGTAGAACTTATCACAGGTTGTACTACTAGAAGAAACAATCGTCGTGCAATTGCGTAGACGTCAAAATAAAAGATACAACTATTCTTCAGGAAGTTATGCATTTTGTAGCAACAATCATTCTCGAATTATGCAGACGGCAAAATTTAGACAATATTTTCTCGTGAGAAGAATTTATAGAAGTTTTTCTGCAGACTGAAAATTTATGCATTTATTATTTTTATATTGTTACACGTTGCGAGATGTATTTATGTAAAATATAAAATTACGAGCAATGTATAATTTGTTGGTTTAAAGTGCGAAGCAAAAATATTGAGATATTACCGTAGAATCTTTCATGCAACTGTTTGATTACGTAGGGAACGTGTTTATATTGGTTTCTGGACAAACATTCGAGAGAATGCTATCGCGTCTCAATTTGGGTGGACAAATGTTTCGATAGTAACATTGAAAACTCTATTATTTGCCAGTACCATCCGTATTGTTTGTTCCGTGACGTATTTCCGGTCGTCAACACCGTATACGCTTATTTATACTAGTATAATTTATACTGTTTACCGGTTTTATGTGTGTTACTTCGGAAAAGTATGCCTATCCGTTACAGTGGACTCCATATTTGCTTGCGACTGTTTGTCTACCATCAAGTTTGTTGCGATGCGAGTTTGTTCAAATTTGATGGATTCTCAAGTACAACAGTTCAGGTCCGAGTTCCGGCAATTGAGCTACGATTACTTTCTACTGCATTGCGTATTTCGGGCATCGCGACGAAACTGTTTCCTACTTAAAAATGATGTGCTTCTAAAACTATTCGAAGACCATTTTCTACAAAATATCTTTTATAAAGATTTATTAAATTATTCCATCAATTATTTATCTAAATTCTCTTTCGACCAGTTTCTATTTAAAATCCACAAATTTCTATCGACTTCAAATGCTCGGCATGCGTATAATTAAAAATAAAATAGATTTTTCAAAACGTACAGTTTAAATTTTGATTACTGAATTAAATAAAAAAATATATCATAAAACCTCCCGTTTACTATTTCACGTAATTCTTATCAATTGCAATGTTTTACATCATTTTTCGTTGTTTTTATTGTTGCTGACGAAAGGTCAAGTCGTTTGGCCTAATTTCAAAAATTATTAAATTTGGATTCATAGGCCTCCGAAACACCATCGAGAGTAACAGTACATCGTCAGGATTAAAAAGTGTATCTCGCACGCGTTACCGTAATTCGAGCTAGGCGAATCGCGTGTCTGTAGGTGAAAAGGGTCCAACCGATTATAAAGGCGACACAATTTTCTGTTTTTCGAAGTATGCAAAGCGGCGAGGGATCACGGGAACTGTTTTTGATCGGACACTCCCTGTCAGCGTCCGAAAACGCTGCTTCGTCGATGGCGCGTCGACACGGCAGCACATTGCTTTCGTAATTTGCGAACATCGGCGTATCGCGGTGCCGACCAATTATCCGCGAGGCAAATTTTCTGGCCCGGATATTTTCGAATTCCCGTAGACGTTTTTGTTTTTACCGCGGTCGGCGGCCGTCACGCGAATTTCCCAGCCGTTCGTCGACGCGGAAACATCGTCGACACCGGCGAAACGAATTTGTTTAATAACGAAAACGGAGAAAGGAGCGAGAGAGAGCGAGAGAGAGAGGAGAGTGAAAGGGAAAAAAAGAGGCGAACCGGAGATAATTGACGATCGTCGAACAAACTTGCAAGGGTGTCGTACCCGAGGAACGCGTCGCGGAGATTTATGGGCCGACGATTGATTAAAATCTGTCTTCGACTATTTGCCGGAGAGGAACGGAGGAATTTACGCGCGGACCCGTTTGCTTTCGACCGCCGAATAATTTTATTTATGGATCGCGAGCAAATAAGCCTGTTTGCAACAAATATTGGCGCTAGTAATCGCGCAGGGCGCTTTTTCAGTTTTCGATAAGCGTCCATCGCGTTTCGACGGCCCTTGCCGATTGGTTTGGGCAAACACGCCGTGGCCTGAATACGTCCGCCATGATTTTGTCTGTTTGACATCACCTGCCGACGAAACAACGACCTACACTGTTGGTGCATCATTTGATAGTTGCAGGACGTCCTTAACGCTGAACCTACCGAGCATCAAAATTGGCTGGTTAGATTGTCTTATAAAAACGACAAGATATTTAGAATATTTGGAATATTCGAAATATTTCTGAAAATTTCTGCGATTTTTATTACGATAATACATGTATTCGAAATATTGTCTTATAAAAACGACAAGATATTTAGGATATTTGGAATATTCGAAATATTTCTGAAAACTTCTGCGATTTTTATTACGATAATAAATCTATTCGAAATCGATTCCTAGGAAAACAATTTTGTAACTTCAATAATAGTAAAATAGAAAATCTGAAAAGGTAGATAGGTTTAGTGTTAAGCACGCAGTGTTTCGCGATGTTAGGCTTAACCCATTTGCATAATTAAATATTTGTTTATAGAATAAGTATAAATATAATGACCAGAGAGATTTCCACATATATAACCTTATTTGTTTCCGAATGATTTATAATTAATTGAGTTTTTATTTTTTTTCCAGCGATCTTTAAATGCATCGAGCGCATAAACGTCCTCAATTTAGTTATTGAACATTATGAAATTTAGCGACGCGTATAATTCGTTTATGAACGTATTACAATTGTTGCATAAATAAGAATTTAAATTTGGTGATTGGTTACCAGTAAACAACATTATTATGTTCTGATAATTATTAACCGCATAGTAAATAATGACGTCAATTATGCGTAATTATAATGCAATGCTGAATCTAAATAAAATTTCATTGTGACGACGGAAGAGTAATAACGAAAGTTCCTTTTTTAATTTGATTATTAATATTCCTGTTGGAAAACCTTAGGCCGCGATTAACGATTAGCGTGTGTTTAATCGTGAATTGCAGTCGACGACCGAAATGGAAATTAAATGTTTAATTATCTATCGTTGATTAAATTTTTGCCAGTCCGTGGCACATAGAAAGATGGCGTCGTCTTATAGGGCAGTTTTCGAGCTGAAGGGGTTAAAAGGGCCCATTGGAATTATTAATTAGTAGCCCGACGAACGGCGATATTTAATTTTCTGGTGGTTGAAACGTGCGAGGTTGGTCGAAAAAAGAGTTAGAGTAAACCTATTAGAATTTCGACCAATCGTTCGAGCAGCTTGCGGATTCCCGGTTTAACGAAAACCCAGCCCGGCGGTTTCGGCCATTAAATGCGAGGATCCCGTGGCCTTTCCGCAGTCGAACGTCGAACACCGTTCGATTTACAAACGGAAATTTACACCTTCCACCGTGTTTCGCGGTCTGGCCCGCCGAAATTTAATCCGGAATACCTTTTGTGGCCGACGGAGCGGTCAAATATTATCGAGGGTTGCTACGTTTAAGTAGGCGGTTAAATGTTTAGTTGGATCATGCCAATTGATTCGGCTGGTTCGTTTCTTTCGCACACCCTTCGATAATAGATGTACAAAAGATCATAGGATAAGATTTTACCGAATTTTCTTTTAACACTAACTGTTCAACCAACAGCCTCAAAAATGACAGAAAATCAAAGTAATTTGTTTAATGGAGCACGATTGAAAGCTTAAAATGTATAACACAACGTTATCCTTCTTCTTCTTCTACTTCTTCTAATCTCCAGATCTTGGGATTTGTTAATTCATTTATCGAAGCAACAATTCAAAACTGAAAATGTATGACACAACGTTATCCTTCAACCTTCTTCTATTCTCCAAATCTTGTGAAATGTTAATTAATTTAATAAAGCAACAATTTAAAAATTTTAAAATTGTATGACACAACGTTATCTTTGAAACATCTTCCATTCTTCAGATATTGAGAGATTTAGTGCAACGAATACATGAATGTATAAAATTTATAAACATGCATAAATAATTCTGTGTTTTCTTGTTTCGTTTGTTTTTGAAGATTTTTAAATTTGTGTCTTACGATCTAGTCAGTTGCTTTATTGCCTCATTAGTAAGTGTTTATAATGCTTGCATGGTTGTTCGAATTTGTTATAGTCAGTCTTGTAGCTCAGTAGTTAATTTGCAGGGGAAAAATGGATGGAGAGAAAAAGAATTTGTTGCTAGCTAACAAATAATTCTGTCACCCATGTATTGGTGACATGGCAGTCAAAGTGTTAAACTGCAAGTCGATTGATTCTCTTTGATTTGTACGCATTCGAAGGAAAACGTTTCGCGATACTAGCAGAAAGGGAATAAAGATTTGGTAGTTTCTAAAAATAAAAGATAAATGGTCTTCTGTTCTGAGAAGTCGCGAAAACTGAGAAATTTCGCAGCGTAACACGAGGCTGCACCCTTAACTTGTTAGCAACGTAATTGATAGGCGATGAGTGGAATTGTTGCTATCCCCATCGATTTCGCTGGTGATATTTAATCGAATTCACCCAGTACAACTACAGAAATTGCCGAATATTACTGTATTTAGCTCAATTTAGATGAATTATGTCAAACGATCGGGTCCTGGCAGGTCATTTAGTTTTATTGAAAATTAATCGCTTCGTCTCTTGAAATCTTGTCGAATCCCGTCTTCGTGCTTAATTTTGCTAAAGGAAAAGCGAAATTTTATATTTATTTTATACCGTAAGATGTGTAAAAGTTGGTGCGAATGCAATGTATAATATTTGGAAAGATTAGAAAAATTGATTGCATCGATTACATGAAAGATTGCATACAACATAAGATTGAAAAGAAATTGATTTCTTCTCTGGATAATTTTAATAAGTTATAAACAATGTACCACTATTGGTGCATAACTATTGAACTTACGATGTTTCACCTAAATACTCGTCGTTGCTGTCAATTCAACAAATCCGTAGTCTTGTAATTACTCATTAATACTAGGTTTACGACGCAGTAAAAGTAACTATTCTAGATTAATTTACATAAATAATAAGAATTTGTTTATCCAAATTTGTAACCACTTTGTGTGAATGTGTAATTAGGCAAATAGGTTTATCGAATAATTTCTCATGGGTGCATCTGTACAGTCTCAAAAATCGTGAATTAAAAATGTTACACTTCGTCATTTTGACGATAATGCGGGTTTTGTGAGTCTGCCACTTGAATTGAATCCGAAAGCTTGAACGATTTAGTTTCCATTAAATTGTACACGACGAATATTCAATCAAAATATACTATTTTACGAAACCGTATAAGGTTTTAAATATTTTCTGTAGCTACTCGTTGTTCAGAAACAAGCAAATAAGCTCATAATTAATTAAATGGCTCGTATATCGCCGGCGCTCAATGTGTTAACAGATTGCGGATATTTATGTAAAATAAGAATTATTTACATCGATTGCAAGAGATAGGAAACATTTAGAAGGTTCTTCTTGTCTTTAGTAATCTGAAGTAGTTGCAAAGTAATATATTAGCGGTTTCTGATTTTCCTAATCTTTGTGCAATTTTAAATTGCACTAGTTCTGCCCTGAATGCATGAAATCAACCGTTTAGTACTTACTAATGTAGTGTCCGAATTAGTAACGATTAACCTCTTAGGCACGGCTAAATTTTGCGCGGTGCTGTTTCTCTGTACAGAAGAACATACAACTCAATTATAATTTCTCTTAAAGACATGATACATATAGTTCAACTTTAATAATTTTAGAACGAAGTTTTTCATGACTAAATTATAATTTTTCTTAAAGATATGATCCATACAATTTAACGTTATCAATTAACCCTTTGCACTCGAATGGCCACTCTGAGGCGCCAGTAAAAATTGCAATAGCATTTTTCAAAACAGTGTTCGTATTATTAAATTCGTTTGTATTCTATAGATTGCTAAAAACTCAACTGTTGAACAAGAAAACGGGTTCGATGTCAAATGCATAATATAAAAATGTTTCCGCAGAATAAAAATGTTCAATGTTGAAATAAGCGTCTTAATTGTGGCAGTAAGAGTGCTTCGACAGCAAAGGGTTAATAATACAATTGAGTGTGTTCAAGCCACTATAGTAGCGCGTCGGTAATATAAGATGACATCCGCGAAAGCTACTATAGTAGCGCATCGTGCCTAAGAGGTTAATTTGGAAAAGTATTAAAGGAAGAATTAATATATGCGAAGGATTAATATAAAAAGTTTGCGATTGTCGATGGGTGTATTAATAACGATTGATTGAACAGATAGAGAGAGAAAGAGAGAGAAGAAACGAACGGATTTAATTAAAGCATCGGCAAATTGAAACGCGCCGTGTATCCCTTCTTAATTTCCCGAACGGTTACAGATTGGCCGCTAATTTCGCTGGAAAAATTCAGTTCTCGGCCACGTATCGCGTCTCCGAAGTGCACTCGAGAGTCGACCTTTAATTTCGGGAGCAGCTCGCGACTGGGAATTACTCGTGGAATAGTCTCGCAGTAATGTCAATTGTAACCGAAGAATCTCAATTTTTAAAGAATCCAGCGAACTCGGTTGAACGGTTTCTTTGGGGTTTTCTCATAATGAATAAAAGAGCATACGCGGTGTTGCATCGCGCATTTTAATGGCTACAACTTTCATTCGGAGCTAGTATTAGTTTTAATCTCGTTCTATGTATATCACGTACACTAGTCATTTATTGCAATATCGTCGTTTTATCCTGTTGCAACAGCAATATTGGTAAGGCTATATTTATATACAATTTAACAGCGGCTCGTTTCGTATGCATCCTTGATGAGAATTCGGAAAACATTAAAATAAATGTACAAAATGTTAACCGCTATTACCTTATCTTTCATTTACCATCGTTGTCATACAAGAAAACCAATTTCCTTTAGTCCATGCACGTAACGATATCTGAACTCGATGCAGCTAGAGAGGCGATAAAAAAATCATGAATAAATTGCGGATCTTTATGCAAAATAATAATTTGCCGCATGAATTGCATCAGGCAGGTGTGAAATAGAAATTTCCTTCATCCCTTAATAATTTCAATAAATTTCCGTAAATTCCTTCAAAGCTTTCACTGTTTAAAAGTTTGACGTGTTCAATTTTGCCACAAATGATTCAGCGCAGAGAAACTGCAGTTATCGGGCGAAAAGAAAAACTGACTAAAATGCTAATTATTGTGTTATTTTACCGATTAGAATAACAACGTCAAGAGCAAAACAACTATTTCTAAATCGATTGCGATTTTGTTCTTGAAACAAAAAAACGCTGTTGCATTAGTTTCCATTCGCCAGTGTCGTGGTATGAAAAATCCAATTTCTTTTCATCCGCGACAATAAAAACAGAGACGGCCAGTCGTCGACGCGCATTTACAGGAGAAAAACAAGTGAGTGCGATTTGAAACTGGAAATTGTTAATTTTAATTGATTAAACTCATTAGGAATAATCCTCGGTCTAATCGTGAACGATCCAACGCATGGGGAACTTTAGTTATAGGGCGAGAGTAGGAAGCGAGCGAATCGCTAGTCAGTCGTGTATTAATAAAGTTTCCAGCGGCATTACTTTATCAATTCCCGGTCCAGCGAATAAATCTCTCGACAGTGACCGGGTGGGCGCTCTGACGATCGATCGATCGGTAAATTGAACGGTCCTCGCGAAACGTTATTATTACACGCTTATTAACCCAATAAATTCGCCTGTCGATAGTTCGCGGCCGTCGAACTTTTGCATATTCGATGGGCCAACCGGCGATTCCTCGGAATTCGGTCGTGGAACGCGGATGTTAGAAATTTGCGTGGATCATAATGCAGATTAATGCTGGCCGAAAAGAACGTCCTCCTCCGACGCGGTTTTGCGATAAGTGTCGAGCGATCGATCACGGCTCTGTTGCCATAAGCTGCACACGGTGTAAACAATTAGCCATAAATATATAATCTATTCGTTCGCCGATCAAGGAAGACCTGGGCATAGTTTTTAATCGGAAAAAACAGTCAAAGGTAACCGAAAGACAGTTAAAAATGGTACGTTCGATAGGTCACTAAAAATGAACACTTTATACTTAATTCCGCAACTACGTAAATATATATAAATATATAAATATATATTATGCCTTTCTTTGTAGCCGCAATCAAATATTGTTAATTTGTAATCAATATTTAAACATTGAAGTTGATGTTGCAGTATAAGAGTTATAAATTGTCTTTTCTCTTCTGTGACATTTTTAGCGATGAAGATGTATAATGCGTTTATAACAAAATTTAATCTTTTAAATAAATCCACTTGTCAAAATATATAGAAAGGTAGATATGTTTATATCTCTGTTTCTCATAATTATTCTGCAAAATTTGTATTTTACACAAGAATTCAAAGTCTAGTAATAATACATCGATTAACTAAGCAGTATAGTTATTAAACTTCAATGAGAATATTTAAATAGATCATACTTATCGAAAGAATAAATATGTTTTAGAATTGACCTAGGAAATTTGTATTTCATATAATGATTCAAATTCTAGTAATAATATATTAACTAAGTAAGCCGTTTAGTTATCAAACTTTAATGAGAATATTTAAAGTGTTCATAATTAACAAAAGAATAAATATGTTTTAGAATTGATGTGGAAAATTTGTATTTCATACAAAAATTCAAATTCTAGTAATAAAATATTAACTAACTAAGCGGTATAGTTATCAAACTTCAATGAGAATGTTTAAATTGTTCATAGTTATAGAAAGAATAAATACGTTTTTGAATTAATCTAGGAAATTTGTATTACATACAAAAATTAAAATTCTTGTAATGATGTATTAACTAACTGAACGATATAGTTATCAAACTTCAATGAGAATATTTAAATTGTTCATAATTACCGAAAGAATAAATATGTTTTAGAATTGTTCTAGGAAATTTGTATTTCATATAATGATTCAAATTCTAGTAATAATATATTAACGAAGTAAGCCGTTTAGTTATCAAACTTCAATAAGCATATTTAAATTGTTCATAGTAATCGAAAGAATAAATGTGTTTTAGAATTGACCTAGGAAATTTGTATTTCATACAAAAATTCAAATTCTAGTAATAATATATTAACTAACTAAGTGGTATCGTTTATTAAACTTCAACGAGCACGTTCAAATGGACGAAGAATCAGGAAGAATTTTTTAACGGAAAGAACAAAAACAGAAAGTAAAGCTAGAGAAGTATTGCATTCGGCAGAGATGATCGAGTTCTTCCGCGGTAGCTGTGTAACTCGTGACTCGAGAAAAATTCCTTTAATTCCCAGAATGCATTGCAAGCGCCCACGGTAATTGTAATTCCGCTGTAAACGAAAGCGCGTACAGCTTGGTCATTCTTTAACGTCACCTATTTCGATTTATTCTTCTCGTTTCACAGTGGAACGGGCACGAGTTGGACGGACAATAAAATAAAACCGTTCGATAAGATCGAGGAGAATTATATTCTAGCGCACGAAGAATAAACAAAAGATCTCTTTGGAAAATTCAGTATACCATTATTCTCGACTCTGCGGAACCTATTTTTGCAATCGTTTTAATTTCTCAATTTAAAAGTGAAATATTTCGTTCGCTCTCGTGTGCTTTCACTATTTGAATCAAGAAATTATGTTTCATTTATAACGTTACATTTTACAATAGACGGAAAAGAATCAAACGTTTTGCAGCATCAAAAAGCAGGAAATGTGATAAATTTTTGCCACGAGGAAGATGTAAGAGGCAAATACAAGATTCAGGTGAATATAATCGTTTAATAATTTAAACATTTAGTATTCGTAATTTTCGTCCCTCTAATTGTTTAAAATTGCTTTATAAAAATGAAAAGGTTAGATTTACATGTGTCAGATAATTTCGATTACAACGTGCATTTAAATGAAAAAAATGTTCACAATTCCGTGCATTTTTATAATTTAAATAATTCTGAGAGAGATGTGATTGTAGAACCCAGGAATTCATGATAATGTTAATAATGCGTACTCGTATACAATTCGCATGTAAATATACCGATGCATGCAGAAACAAACCACCATAGAATTGCAGAAATAAAATAAGGAACAAACAATTATATTATGTATAATATAATTATAAATTGTACTTATTGTGTGCAAACAGGAGTCGAAATTCGAAGCATCTCGAGGGGTATATTTCGCAGTAGTAGGAAAATAATACTGTTGCAGTTATCGTGTAGTTCTTCGAGCAATTCGAACATTTTTACCCGTACAACGTTTCGGACTCGAGGTGGTGACATTCGTAGCGTTAAATTTTAATCAACGACCAGATACTTTTATCGTGAATATTAACCCTTTGCACTCCAAGCAATTTTAATTCGTAATTCGATATACATTTTCGTCCTCGAATAATTCCATTGTACGTGGCTCATTTTTTTTCGTGTATATCAAATTGGTTACTATCAATCGTACATGCAATACTTCAATTTTTACGAACTTTTTAAATACAAACATTGTAACATAAAAATTGTTTTGAATAGTAGTCTGACAATTTTTAGTGTCGCCTCAGAGGAGCCATTGGAGTGTAACTTCAGGTAACATTTTAATTTATAGACATTTTACCAAATAATTATAGCTTCTTTAATGAGATGGCGCATAAATCTTAATTCTATAACGTTGCCAAGACAACCAATATTAATATTTATGACCGTTGCTAGGCTCGTCAACCTGAAATAACAAAATAAATGCTGTGTAAACTGTCTGCAATAAAAATAAGCGAAACCATTTGATCCAAATGATATTATTTGTGCTTTTGTCAGTGACTACCAAACTAAAAATAATGCACATAATAGCTCTGAGTTCGTATATCAATAGCAACCTATTTGTTTGCATTTCAATTTTCAATTTGTTACTGTTTTTTTATGATACAGTTTTGTAACTTTGAGGTTACAGTGGGCTATTATGGCAGATTCCGGTACATTTAGGATAAAGCTTGTGCTTTCTCCTGTTCTCAGATTTATACATCATATACCCAAAATATGAATACAAAATCAGATAGAAATAACAAAGGAATTAGAATTAGACGCATTAGCGGTAATAGACCCGATGATTCCTTATTAGATTCCGAGTCCGATGAAGATGTAATAGTATTTCCCCGACGACGGATAAATGTCATTGACAGTGACGAAGGATTTAGTACTCAATCCTCGTCAGATGAGGAAGATGCAGGACCACAAAAAATTGTTTGGCAACCACTATCCCAGACGAATAATAATAGTTGTTGTCGCCCTTGGAAAGGAGATTGCCTTATGTCCCCGAAGCACCCTATTCTCCTGTGACCTATTTTCGAAAACTATTTGACAAGGAAATTACAAGCAATATAGTTGACTATACCAATAAGTATGCATTGCAATGTGATCCAACAAAGAGACTTCAAAAATAAAATGTATAACGTCAAGTGCAAATTGTTTTATGGAATTTCACGCTTAAGCTTTCGTGCACAGAAGTGCAAAATTTATAGGCCGTTTTTACCTGAAAGTGACATAGTGAATATATTGCCATAAAATTTTATTTCATTTGCATATATAGGTTTATAATTTCTGATTTTTCGTTCCCCCAATCTTTTTGGATTAAAAACAAAAATTCGGCCGATAGAGGATTAAAAGACAAAGTTTTCAGTTTAATCCGTGAGCGAATGGGCCAAGTATTATTATTTTAAATAAAATCCCATAATCACGTGCACAGCGATGGAGTAAACGAAGCAGGTCAGAAAGAACTTTCACTAGCTCTGGAGCAGAATAACAGACCCCGTCACCTATTTGCGAATAAGGCAAACAGGGCGTACACAAACTCCATTATGCATACGCTAAAAGCATCCTCCTCACTGTCGTGTCACGATGAATAAATAATTATCTCTATCCAGTGAAGATTCCGCCAGCTGACGGAGTGTATTCCTCTATGCTCGCGACAAACTACTTTCTCGAGATATTCATACTTTATACACGGAAGCTCTGTGTTTAGTATCCTCCCAACTATGATAAGTGGAACGATGATGAGCACGCAGTCGACTCGCGTGACACAACATCCCACCAATTTTCCAGCGAATCATTTTATCATTTTCTCCCCTCCGTTACGCTCCTGCCATCGATACTTTCCGTTCGCAGTCAAATTAAATAAACGAACAAACAGCGTGTAGAAACATTTAATTAGACCTCGCGCAACGTTTCGACAAATTCGATCAAGCGCCGACCATTATTTAATATTTTTCTGGCTGACGTGTACAAATAAATCTAATGATAATAGTTTGTTCGTACATATCGCTCGCTAATTGAAAATTACGTTATTTCCCGACTCGAATGTTAATTACGAGACGTTTTAATTGTTACAATATAACTGTCCCAATTTCTAGAATACCGGTGCTCAAGAGTGAAACAGATTTTCCGGTTCCGTTCGAAAGTTTTATTACAAACAACAGATACATCAAAATTGTGGGTTTTATAATTTCCTGCCGGTGGAAGGAAACTTTTGCATAATTATTAAATGAATTTGTTGTTCTGTTGGTGCAGCTGTTTTAATAATGTTTGCGAATAGTTTCGATGTAAACGCTTCTTCAATTTCAGACACAGTTCGGTTCTAACGAACTGAATGTGAACTTGAAGCTTTTTGTCAAGACATATAAGTCAACGTTCCGAACAGAGTTCAAGAAATTTTTAACTGAAATTGAAGCAACAAACGCACGACAAACATAGGAGAAAACAGCGCGTTGAATGAAAATGTGATCGTTATTTTCTCTGCACATGGTAAACAGTTTGTTAGTTACTACTCTCGGAAAGTTAAAAATGCACGCGAAATGTTTGGACGTTAAATTGTCTGCGATAATTGTTGGGAATAGTAATTCAATACTTTATTGCTCTCTTTTAGAATTCCACTATCGCGATTGTATCGAACACTTTAAATGTTTCATTCAATTAATAAAGAATAGAAGAGGACGAAATTTGTCCAAATACATTTCATAAAGTAGTGGAAATACGAGAAAACCTATAACTTCGATATAATGCGAAATCTGGATTTGTCTGGCTACTTCCAGACTCATTCTACTTGTAGAGGATGCTTTAACACTAAATCTACCATAGCGGGTCAAATACACGCGAAATGTTTGGACGTTAAATTGTCTGCGATAATTTTCGGGAACAGTAAATGAATAGTTTATTGCTCCCTTTAGAATTTCACTATCGCAACAGTATCGAATATTTAAAATGTTTCCACAGTTTCGTGTTTCACTAGCGCGATTGCTGACACGAATGCATAAAACGAGTAAATCACATGAATGAAAAGTAGAAATAATTGAAGAATTTAGAAATACAGCTTTCAACTAGCTAAAATAATTTAAAACAAAAAGAAGAAATATTTGTCATGGATTTTCGGAATTAACAGAGTGAATCTTTATGTTCCATAAAAATTCGCAGTCCGGATACTAATTATTCAATTCTGCAGAACGTTCTGTTGACTGACGGAGAAGACTAGCTGAATCTAAATTTACTTTTTTTCAATTTTTCACGGTATTACTGTAGGCGTTTTTCACCGAGAACACTAAATAATATCGTTCTGGCAGATTCACAGGGACGTATGAGCATAGATCATCGCAACGCGATCCTCATAGAGCGGCCGACAGTCGAAAAGGTACCATAACTCGTGCCGCTTTTCCCTGTCGATCTGATAATTTGTCGACGATTTATATCGAACGTTGCGCTATCGCCGTGGCCGACAGGATTTAATATATGTTTGCTTTTTTCGTGGTTGTCAACGGTTTCGATTGTCGGCGGTTCCTTTGTCTGCCCCGTTAGATTATCGGTCGTACGTTCGACGGTGAACGGTTTCGACGTGCACGTCGATAATCATACGGATAGTTACTCATAGGCTAATTTCATATGCGGCACACCGAAGACAGATTATTTTAATACTAGCCTTACGAAGCACTAAATCCGATTATTTCACATTATTTTCAATAATACAAAACCATAGAAATAAATTTACCGAAGAATTACTTATGGATACATTTTTACCATTCCGACAGTTATAAATTAAATATGTGAGAAAGCGCCATTTCGACGCGTCAACACTAGTGTTAACGCTAATTTTACGGAGCACAAAAGCACTATTGTATATTAGTTTATAAAAATATCGAGAACGCGTCTATTCAAATTTTTAGCTATTTTTACAATATACAAAAATATAGATATAAATTTAAATTTCTACTTATCTATAACTGGAATTAATTAATTCTTAATTAAATTATTATTGCTCTAATTATTAATGAAAATCGAATAGTTCTCCATAGATACATTTTGGCAATTTCAATATTCGTAAATTAAAAATGTTAGGAGGATTCTTAGGAGGATATATAAATCTTAGGAGGATATTAGGATTCTTTTTACCATTGTAAAATTATAATTATAATATTATTTTGCGCGGAATGGCGGAAAGAAATTTAACTATGAAAATAAGATATATAGATATCCATCAGAAAGAAAACTAATTTAATTGTTGAACAACTGTACGCTGTTCCACTTATAAAATAACACACGGTTCAATGGACATGGTCTTTGATGCATGCATCCTTCTTCTTCGATATATTTTTCAAATTGCGCTGATAACACTGTCCAACACCAAAAAAA
>CM052097.1:16738853-16752966 GCA_028453745.1 Agapostemon virescens | reverse complement strand
GCCTCACAGTCGAAGCACATACGATTCGCATGCGTCTGACGATACACTGACGCGTACCACTTGCTAGAGGCAGTTGACCAGCGACAATCGAGAAAGCGCTCGTTTCATTAACGGATTATGTTAGCGGACTCCATAGCAGGGGAATATTTTCGAAAGTTCGCCGAGACGTCTGACCATATTAAGCTCGTATTGTTGTTCGGTCACGGCTCACCAGAGGCAAACTTCATCTCGCTTTCCGGGCCGTTTCGGAATGAAATTCTGGTGCGGCCGTCAACAATTTCGCGAGTGTCGCCGGGCCTCGACCGCGACGTTTTAATAAACGAGGAAAAGCGCAGGTTCATTCGCGACAGCCAGCCGTTTTACACCGAGGACCGGCGCCGATTTGCAAGCAGATTAAATCCGCAACGGTCACCAGTGCCCGGCTGATCCGCGGCGGAATGGCCGCGTTGGATAATGTTCCCCACGACCGACGCAAACATCGCTCTTTGCATAGGATCACGAGCGGCGACATAACCGATTTTGCGCGCGGCAACGACGGACGTAATTTGGTAGCGCGAGCGAGCAAAACGCCGACAAAAACGGCAGCCAATGATGCAGTCGCGCGGCGACGGCGACGTCCTCTCCCGGAATTATCAAACATTGAAAAATAACGATAAGATCGTCGCCTCTTTTTTCCGCTATTTCATTCTCTCTTTCTCCCTCCCTCTCTCTCTCCCTCTCTCTCTCGTTCGCGGACTCTCGTTTTGTCTCTTCTCGAAACAACCAGTGAAAAATGTTTCACAGGCACGCGCGAAATGCCACGCTCGTTCCAAGCGTCATTAAATTGCTTCCTCCTGGTCGAAACGTTCTGTATTTTTAATGCGACAAAATTGCTAGATCACTCATTCCAGCGATCCACTACGTCGCACGGATTGCACGGACCGTATCATAATCAGTGTACATTATTTCCACCTGTCGGCAGACTGTTCGTACGAACTTTCTCTGAGCGATTAATTGATCGTGACGTAAGTGACTAATAGGATTTGCAACTTCAGGATTACTTTCACTTTTCCGAGAGCGAATCGCATTCTCCTGTAAAGAAGGAACGCGTGACTAACATTTCTACGAGCTCCGTATTTAATAGCGCAGGGCAGTGGTGTGGAATTTTTAAATTTCATGTAAAACGTGGATCGTTGTGCAACATAAAAATGCTCTTCCCTCGTTTCAAGAAGGCTTAATCAAGACTGATTCAACGACGCTGTGAAATTGAATAAAATTTCCTGATATTCTCAAACTCGACATGTGCTTCCGGTGTTTTGTATTTTTCTATTTAACCTCATAGGCATGGCTGAATTTTGCGCGGGGCTGTTTCTTTGTGCGGCAGAGTTCAACGCGAATTACCTGTAAATGATACAGCACTGCAATGTGTGACGGATAATGCTGTTCTCTACACGAGTACATTGGAATGAAGCGTTTGATCATAAAATTACAATTTTTCTTAAAGATATGATACACGTATGTTGACTTTAACAATTTACTTTAATAATTAATAATACAATTGAGTCGTTCAGAAATATGGCATCCGCGAAAGCCACTATTGTGGCGCATAGTGCCTAAGAAGTTAAAAAAGGTCCACTGACATTGAAAAACCGAAGATCGCCGTTGGTACGTCCAAGCAAGATAAGATACAAAATATCCAAACGAGTCCTTGAACTGTTAAATAATTGGCTGAAAAGTGTTTTAACAAAACTAATAGGTACCGAAGTTTGTTTAACTATTAATTTTCATTGAATCGGCTGATATGAATGGATCGGTACGCAGTGAAAACTAAAAAGAAGATCCATTTGTTCCAGAATCACGTCGAGAGCAGAATTAAAAAAAACTGTTTTTCGTAAAAGCACGGTTATTAACGTGTTTTGCGTTTGTTAATATATCACACTTGAGACGCCGGCCGAGTCGTTGTTGCGTTGTGCACTTGTTCTCTCGGTCAATTACAGCGTCGAACGAAGATTAATTGCTCGTTTCGAGGTCGGCCATTTTTCATCGTGGCCGTCGCGCCATCTTTTATAATTATTGTCGACGGAATGGACGGGGAAATCGGGAGGGGAAGGGCGGGCGTGAGAAAACAAAATCAAAAACACGGAGAAACAACAAGGAAGGCGAGATGCGACGCAATGCGGGAATCACAGCAAAAAGCTTTTCCCCGCGTTTCCGTTATTGAATCGAAACGCTAAGCATTAATCGTTCCTACTCAACGGACCGGTCCATTTCAATTTTTTTAACTAACGTCCGCCAATTCCGATTTCAATATAAACAACGGCGCAGTTCGCGCAAACACGGCTATCGAATCGGAACACGCCACGGGCACTGTTTTCGTTCCATTAAAATATTCTGTAACAATGCAACAATGCACCAACGAAATTTGTGAGCACGCTATTCAATGATGCCTGTTTTTGATATTGCAATACCGCCCGTAATATCAATTATCAACCGCAACTGCCGACCTATCGTGTTTACTTTGATGACGTTCGAGTCCATGCGTTATTTTTCAATGGTACAGCCTGCAGGATCCCCGAGCTTCTTTTCTTGAACATTTACCAGCACGGTAGAACTCTTTCGTTCGACGATTAACCCCTTGCCACGCCGCTTTCTTTGCAACTGCAGTTTACACTTTGCAGAACGTTTTTATCGCCGAAAAGTGTTACAGAAGGAAAACGGAGATTTATATTTCTTTTACAGCTGCGCTTACTTAACCTCTTAAGCACGATGCGCCACTATAGTGGCTTCCGCGGATGTCATCTTATATTACAATGCGCCATTATAGTGGCTTGAGCACACTCAATCATATCTATTAGAAAAATTACAATTTAGTTCTCAAAAACTTCATTCCAATGTTCGCATACATTGTTTAAAATATTCTATCACGTTCTAAATATAACGCAGATTACCTATAGTGAACTTGTTGTCTGTAAAAACGTTCATTTTTGGACATCCAATGTTATAGATCGCCGAGTTCGTCCTTCACAGAGTGGACCAATACGTTTTACCATTTCGATAATTCCTCGCAGACTATTAGGTTCACGATATACGAAGGTCAATTAATTCCTAGACAGATCATTCGATTCAGTGAAATAGAGATGAGGTTTAGGACGTACGAAAGTCAATTAATTTCTAGGCAGAACTGTCTAATTGATTCGCGGTTCTAACAGTAGATCGTTCCATCCAATGAAATCGAAATAAGCTTGAAATCTACGGAACACCTTCACTCATATAAAAAATCTTTATATTTCCTTTTCGATATCGTGCAAGTTTTGTATATACATACAGGGTGGAAATTATAAAGCTTTACACACCTTTTCTCCACTTCCCTGCAAGTTTGACCTTGAATAACCTTGAGTCATAGATCGTTGAATTCGTCTTAAAACGCACTATTTGATGGTGAATAAAACACGTATCATTCCATTTAAAAAAAGAAAATTGATCTTCACCTTACCTAGGAGTGTCCACTAGGAAAAATAAAAGTTCCACCACACGATGTCGCCCTCGGTATTGAATAACTTTTGTCTGAAACATTTTTGCGTATAATTAATATTTTCGGAGATATTCGCTTTATAATTTCCACCCTGTATAATTTGTTCAGTCTGCAGCGAGCAACGGGAATATTCAGGATAGTTGAAGTCACTGGACCATCTCATAATGATTTTATTTAGGACGATTCGCGAGGGGTTTCTTTTGCGGGAAAGCATAGAGAAAAATTACCCATTCGCGGTGACTGGCGAAACAAACATCCCATTAAAACCGAAACAGTCTCGCCAGTTCGAATACTATCGCGAAACACGCCCGTAAAGAACTTATTCGCCAGGGAAGATGCTTTCGCAAGTGTGCGTGGAATGTTCTTCGGGAACGGAGTGAAGAACCCGCCATGTTTCTCGAGACGTTTCTTCGTCTCTTTGTGCAAGGCCGATGGAGAAATGACGAACATTATTCGAATCCCGGAGGATCTGTGCATACAACTTTATGAGGATCGTTTTATAGTTAATCGCCCGAAGAATTGGAAAACTGCGAGGAACGTCGGAATATTTCTCCAAGAAATATTTGTTTTACCAACGGAAATATCGCAGCGTTTAATTGTCTATTGTTGAATCATGGATGTTCATACGAACTCGCCGGCCCCGCGAACGAGTTTATAAAACGAGACAAAAATTTTCTTCGATAATTGTGCAGCTCGTTATATAAAACGCGGAACAGAGGGAGAGCTAATTTTTAATTAACGCTCCCCTATTCTTATTTATTTCGATAACGATCTACTGTATTTCATTAAAAATAATACGCGCGAAAAAACACTCCAGCGCGTTCTAATTTTACATCAACTTCTCCGTGAAATTCATTAGTTGAATTCGATAGGTATATTACCGATACAACAAACAGGAAAAATAACAGACATTACGGAAATTAATGTTTCACCTCATTGTTCTAAATTAAACATTCCTGTTCCACAATAATCCGCCACTGCTTCTACGCGCGCTCACGCTTCGACATTTCGTATCGTGTCCATGTCTCGTGTCGAAGATTCGAAATAAAGTCTAACAAACATAAATATTGTGCCTTTCATTTTAGGCTTAAAACAAATTTTAATAATTCGTAATCAATATTTAAACATCCAAATTGATGTAGCAGTATGAACGATTCTGTGTCATTTTTAGCGATGAAAATGTTATAATAATTTCAGTTGTAAAGATAATGGTATGGCAAGCGGTTAATCTAGAAATTCTCAGAATAAATGTAAATGGAAAAATTAAACCTGGAGTTTTAAGAAATGTTGCGAAACTCACAAAGTTTTCGATTTTCTTATACTTTTTTAATACTGGTATCTCCTTTTTCGAGAAGATCGATTTACGAAGCTGAGTTAGAACGACAATAATGGCTGATAAGCGTAAGCAAACGTAGAAAATAATAATATAACAATAATTAGAAGATCATTCTACTTCGTAGTAATGGTATACAGGTTAGAGTTCACAAGGAATTATTTCAGTATATTTTGAGTACTTAACAGCATTCATAAACAAATTTTACGTATGCAGATTAATGTTTTCCAGTTTCGGAATGAAGTCGTGTTGCGGAAATAATTAGTACGACCGAAATTGCAATTAATAAACGACAAAGGCCAATTAAAACTTTTGCCGCAGCACTCGGAATAATGTTCTGGACAACGCGTTAAAGAATTATCGAAATCGGTGGTTCGCTTCGAACGAACACTTATCAACGGAAGTTTAGTTGCCTGATTAAGGAGTCCGACAGCGCGTTGCGTGAATAATCAACGGCAAGTAATTGAGTCAACAAAGCTGCAACCAGGAACGGGGGAAGGGGCACGCCGAATCACGTTAGTGGCATATTTTTTCTTTGTGCGAATGTGTTCAGCATCAGAAAAGGCGTGCATTCCGGCGAACCGTATAACGAGTTTGTTACAGTACGCGCATTAGTGTAACGAACTTTCCCTCGTTCCAGTAATGCGTATTACAGTAGGTTCGCGTGTGTTTTGCCGGTGTTAGCGGAGGACTGCTTCCGGTCGTAACGGTAAGTTCCGTTCAACTGCCGTATAATGTCCCGCAGTATCAGGGAAACCGAGCAGAGTGTAAGAAAACGAGACGAGCGAGACGCCGGAATTTTTAGATCCACCGCGCATTTATATTCTCCGAGGAGACAATGAACGGCGCAAACACATTTCTCAGATTTAATGCTCGGCACAAAATTATTTTCACCGGCCATCCCGTTCCTCGAAACAAACGTCAAATTTTGGCAATTTTACTAGGAGAATATGATGCCAAAGGAGGTGGAACAATATTTTACGAGTAGCGCTCATCGTTGATTTACACTACTGAATTTTAGAAAAATTTTCGAGCATCCGACTTTTCGTTGAGTTGCACTACTGATCATCGAAGTTTTCTGGAACGTCAAATTTTCGCAATTTTACTAGGAGAACATAGTGCCAAAGGAGGTGGCACGATGTTTGTCAAGTCGAACTTGTCGTTGACTTGCACTACTGAATTTTCGGAAAATTTTTAAGCGTTCGACTTTTCGTTGAGTTGTACCACTGAGCAGCTAAATTTTCTGGAACGCCAAATTTTCGCAATTTTACTAGGAGAATATGATGCCAAAGGAGGTGGTACGATATTTTTCAAGTAACGCTCATCGTTGATTTACACTACTGAATTTTCGAAAAATTTTTCGAGCGCCCGACTTTTCGTTGAGTTGCACTACTGATCATCGAAGTTTTCTGAAACGTCAAATTTTCGCAATTTTACTAGGAGAACATAGTGCCAAAGGAGGTGGCACGATGTTTGTCAAGTCGCACTCGTCGTTGACTTGCACTACTGTAATTTTGAAAAATTATCGAAAGCCCGACTGTTTGTTGAGTTGAACTACTGGATTTCGAATATTTTAAAGCCCCGTATTTTCTTAATTCTACTGGGAGAATATGACGGGAAAGGAGGTGACACAGGGTGAGAAGAAGAACAAATTAATTGTTGCAATTAATTCTTTATCGTTTGCCAAATAATTTACAATATTAAACGTACACTTATAGGTTCATCGCATACGATCAAACTGTCGCTATGTCGATTTACCGCTAGATGGTAAGAGCGCTCATATGCAGGTTGTCCAAGAAGTATCGTAACAGCGGGAAATGAGCATTGATTCACGATAAAAAAGATAAATCAAGCGATCTGAAGCAATGAAGGTCACCTTGAAATCTTCTTAACGTCACCATCCACACAAGAAATGTTAGCACCACAATATTTCCCCGTCTGCATCATGCATGTTTCGCATATAACATTTTTGTATATCATTACGAACAACGGAAATATTCAGGGTGGTTAAAATAATTGTGCTAACCTGTATGTTAACTGAAACTGCCGAAGTATATTTTGGAGCCATTCAGTCCCGAGAACATAGTGATCCCGAACCAATAAATCGCTGGAGAATTCGTGCTTAACTCTAATAAAACAGAGTGGATAGTCAACAAATCGATCGCAGGATCAAGTTCACGGTCCCTTACAATCTCACCCCAGGCTTGCGTGACCGAGAAAAGAACACGGTCATAAAGATCAACCGCTTCCTCAATTTTCTCCTGTGAATCCCCAAATACATTCGCCAACCCTCGAAATCTCTAGTATCTATCCAACTCTATAGAGTTACCTTCCATAAATTACACGGACAATATACAAGGTGTACAACTGACGGTACAACCGGACAGGGGCTGATTCCGTGTCGAGAAGTAAGTCGAAGACATAAACAATTTGTTCGTTCGAGACTTCGTTTTCGGGAAAGTCAACTTTAAAAATTTAAACACTCGAGAACTACTGCCATATTTGTTAAGACAAATATGTCTTAATATATAACTGGTTAAGACTGGGTTAGCCTAATGTATATTTTATACTTTCATGACAAACATTAATAGACACAATACAAAAGAACGAAAATAGGAAACGCGTTTATTTACGCATTATTAAACGCATTTTATTTGGTTGTTGTTTGAAACACTTTTAACTGAGGCAGAAGAATTTAACGAGGTCATTGTAATGGCCACTCCGATATTGTTTAAAAAACACCATCTATATTTATTAACGTGCTACTATTCATATCACTTTTGTATGTATTCGTTATTCTCCCGTCTCACTCCTATCAATTTTAATAATGAACTATCCTCTTTTAAACCCAAAAAATTTAAAACGAGAAAATGTGACACCGAGTATTAAAGCTCATTTTTATCGCGATTACTACAACGAAGTCGTAAGCTTGATGAAAAGGCACTAGCTTCGAAACGAGCGCAAATTTATTATCGGACTATTATTTTTCTCGAAATACGCCCGGTTTAAGTGCATAGATTTAAGTCCATAGCTTTTTCGCAAATGCATAAAATTTGTAATCTAATTACAAACAAACGTTCCGAGTCCGATGTCAAGAGTACCGAATGCATTCGATCGAAACGAGAACTCTCAGCGAAAAAGTAGAACAAATTCGCGGTCTTCTAAATCGAATAGATCTTGTCGCTAGATTTACGTCTTTCGCAACGTTGGGGCGTACTTAGTTGCCCTCGTGCACGGTATCTGTAAAATTAGGAACACATACATAATCCAAGGCCATCGATCTAATGGCGTACCCGGAGAGCATTCCACAGCAAAAGAGAAAAAAAAAGGGAAAAAGAGACGAAAGAAACGAACGGTAAGGGGTGAGGGGCAGGTGAAGTACAAATAAATCTCGAAGCAAGACGTCGAACGTTTCTCCCCCGGATGGCCATTCGATGGCGCAACAGTCTCGACAACATCGAAGCCGGATCTCCTCCGCCCTGATGCCAGATCAGCCAGAAGGGAGCAGACCGTCGAGGGGGTTAATAGGTCGAGGATCCCGTGCTCTGTTCCCGAGCGAACACGAGCAACGGTAGCCCGAGGGAAATTTATTTCCACCGCGCCCTGTCCGTCATAGATCACCGGCAAATCGTCCGCGAAGATTTAAGTGGTCGACCACCGGTTCGACGGTCACCTAACTCGACCAGAATTTTCCCTTAAATTTCACACGCCGGATTCCCGATCAGATGCGACTTTGGCGGGCTCTAGAAGACCTCCAGGGGTTGATTTTGTTCTCGACGAGGCTCTGCGTTTCGCCGAACGGGGGAGAATTTTCCCTTGACTTTTACGCGTCGGATTCTCGACCAGCTAAGACTTCGATGGACTCCAACGGGCGACAGGGAACCGAGGGATGTTTATGCTGTCGACGAGGTGTTAGGCTAGCCCCTTAGCTTACAATGGGAGAAACGTGGTATGTCGACTGTGCCAAATTTAAATGAGATGTCTTGGAAATTTTATAGAGTATTTACAAGTCATAAATCTGCAATTTGCACAATTTAGAACGGTCAGGAAACCGTGAGTGGCTCGACGTACAACTAAGCTTGCAATCAATTAAGGCTCACGCCATTGGAACTTAAATCGTAAGGCAAGGGGTTAAGAGTGAATTATCCTATTCCGGCCAGAATGTTCGCTTAAATTTTGCAGTTCAGATCCTCGATCAACTAAGCCTTCTATGGACTCCAACAGGCGACAGGGAACCGAGGGATGATTATGCTCTCGACGAGGCTTCAGATCAACCCCTTAGCTTACAATATCGTGGCAGAGACGTAGTACGTTAATCACCAAATGTAAACAGAACGTTTGAGAAACGTTGTAGAGTATTTACTTAGAGTATTTATTATTAAGGCAAGGGATGAAATTAGCATAACTCAGCCAGAATTTTCGTTTAAGTTCCATATCTCGGATCCTCGATCAGCCGAGACGTCGAAGGACTTCAACGGAAGGGAGTGCGTGTTATCGTCTCTGGGTCAGCCTAACTCGAGCCACACTTTGTCCTAAATTTTCACACGCCTGATTCCCGATCAATCGAGGCATCGGTGGACACCGAGGAACCGGACGATGCCCTCGTCGACGAGGCTCTAGGTTAAATCTGGCTGAGCCTGACTCGACCAGAATTTTCCCTTAAATTTCGCACGGCAAATTCTCAATCGAAGGCTTCGGGAGACTTGGAGGGACTTCGGGGAGTTGATCATTCTCTCGATGAGGCTCTTGAGCCTAAATACGTCCTCGAAGTCTTAGCGGACGAAACGACGAGGACGCCGGCCGAAAGCAGGGTGGTCTCATTGATTTTATCAGGCCGGTGAGCCTGTGAAAGAGCTCGATGATACAAACTGGATTTTCCACCTTCTTTCTGCTATACTACGGTCCCACCACCAACTCCCTAACCGTTCGAATTTATCTTTACGGCCAGGGATCGCGCGCCGACCGGAATAAGATCTTTCGACGCTCTGTGTCCCTTCGACGGAGTAATATATTTTCCTTTTTCCCAACCGGCTTTTTCGTCGACGTTCCCGGCTACGGAGAACACGCGCGTACTCGACCCGATATCGAATCGACTCGTCGATTCGTCGATTCATCGATTCGTCACGGAAACGATCGGTGATTTCAACGGCGATACGATAAGGAGGCCTCGGTTTCGTTCGATAGAGCGCGTGGACGGTCCTAGAGACGTCGTTCCGCGATACACATGCAACCTAAAACGACAATATTAACGTCTTCTTACTTGCAAACGTATCTATCACGTAAATCTTCAAATTGACTTCAAACGTTTACGCGATACAGCTGATATGAAATGAATCGCATTTGTTAAAGCTACCGTCCTTGCAAGCTGTTTCCAAGCGCGAAAAGCAGGGAACCGATTCTCTATGTTCTCTCTTTCTCTCTCTCTCTCTCTCTCTCTCTCTCTCTCTCTCTCTCTCTTTCTCCATTCATCGCATGCAGTCAGTGGAGGTAAACGAAACACTCTTGTGCTGAGAATTTGTCAGATGCAAGGGACTATACCATTAAAAGGATATTTGTGCTCATTTAAACCCGTTTATGCCATTTCAATCCTGTTAGGAATTCTTGAAATGTCAAACATTCTTTTTTCTAAAGAGACCAGTTATTCACGACCCACGGTTTCCTTCAGATCTTTCATCGAAGATAAAAAGTTATACTTTCATCGAAGATATAAAAGTCTCCAGATTTCTTACAGTTATCGTTCGAATATCGCGAAAAACTAAGATTGTCATTAGCTTTTATTGGTTCGTGGCTCATACGGATGGTAACTGTTGTATGCGAAGGTGTCACGTCGGTGATACCTTCTTCTCAGTGTACGGTATCGTCACTGAGCACCTTTGTTCGCGTAATAATTACACGATAGTATTTGGTTGCGGTTTTCTTTATTTTTACTTTGTACAGTGTCGCGATTTCTGTTCTGTTCGTGATGTCTGTATTCGTCTGTTTGCGATTTCTTGTTCGTGTTGTCTCTGAGATCTAGTTTGTATCTTCGTGTTATCTCTGTGTTCTCTTTTGTATCTGTCGATTCTTGTCGCGTTCTGTCCGTTGTCACCTCGGTTTTGTCGTCATTGGTTGAGGGTAGTTTTTGGTGGAGGAATTTAGCGTTTTTTAATTGGTTGTAGGAATGATGGAAAGAGCGTGCTTGTGGGGGTATATCTGAAGGAGTGGGAAATTGTTGGTGCTTGACGGAGTGTCTCGGAAGGACTAGGAAACGGTGTCGATAAGGGATTAACGTCGTTTATTGCAGGGTTTGTCCACTGGTTTTCACGTGCGTTGCACGTGGGTCTGTTCACGTGCGTCGCACGTGGGGTCCGTTCGTCGGAGTCAAAATTGTCCGTGTTCGGCGCGGTCGTAAGTCGCGCCTTCTACCTGCCCTTTTATTGTATGTCTTTACAAAATTCTGACTGCGGGGTTAGGCACGGACAACCTTCGGTGTTGCCGTCGCAACAGTAACCTATTTAAATTTTCAACCTGTACGTAAATTACAAAGATATGCAAAAAGCAATGTTTAAATTTTGGTTACTAGCTGAGATGAGAAAGTTGAAAACACAATTTTTTATTTTATTTATCATTCCAATCAGTTGCAGATTTTACAAAAACTTTTTCGCGTATAGTCTAGTAGACGGTCTTCTACTGTCTAAGAAACAAAATTCAGATTGCTTGGTCGAATTTTAAAATAGTTGGTACACGGTGAATATGAATTTCCTTCATTCTTTAACACTTTACCGACCGGTGATTGTTTCAGAATTTCTTATGGTCCATGATTGAAAACTTTTCAAATGATCTCTCAACGCTGACAAGAATTTTTATAGAGAACCCTCGAGGCATCTCCAGTAACGTTATCTAATAATTTCGTTACAAACTACAATGTAAAAGTAGTTTTTTAAGCTTCATTCTGTTAAGTGCAGTTACTGAAAGACCTACTAACACTTTGGCTGCCACATCATCCACATAAGGGTGACAGGAATTATTTGTGCGATTTTTAAATAAATTATCACGTCAATGTATTTGTTAGAAAAATTTGTAAGGACTGCTCTTTTCCAAGGTTCTGGGATAAATGCTGAGCGGTCTGACACAGTCGTATCACCAGAAAGCACCCTTGCTTTCCCCACTCCGTGGCCAGATCCTTCAGGAAATGCTTGTTCTTTTAAAATAGCGGTACTACGTCGGGTCGCCTGCCATAATTAAAGATTCCTATCTTTCTAAACGCGTGTCAACGAGTGCATCCCATCGAGCGTCTGCACAACTTCAAGCCGTCAGCCCTCGGCAAAGAACCACCCGTTCACCGGATGCGTCTTGAAAGGTTACACCGAACCTTCAAAACTGTCATAAAATAATCGCTAACATATTCATTGTATCCAATTCGACGGTGGCCCAAAAAATGCAAGAAGGTCAGTAAACATATTCATACTCACAAGGAAACATATTCAGATACGAAAATCCAATTTTGATAAAACATATGGGAACTTTATTGTTTAAACAAAAAACTTTTGTTAAAATTTTCTTGCGCGAGTACATTTCCCATTGAAAAACACACAATTTAAAAAAAAATTCAAACTTTTCGACCTCTGGTTTCCAAGATATCTGAAAAATACCCCAACTTTGAGGGCTGTTTTCACCCCTTCAAAGTGGACGGTTGCGGATAAAAAGAAACACGTGTCAAATATTTTTCAAAGAACTATAAGCTCCCATAAGTTTCATCAAACTCGGATTTTCGTGTTTTCAATGTGTTAACACTTTACCCACCGGCGATTATTTCAGAATTTTCAAAGGTTCATGGTCCATTACTGAGTACCTTTTAATGGATCATTCAACACTGGCAGCAATGTTTATTGTAAACCAACAAGGCATCCTCAGTAATGTTATTTAATAATTTCACTACAAATTGCAATGTGAATGCAGTTTTTAAGTTTCGTTTTGATACATCACGATTATTGAAAGTCCTATTAATAAGCTTCCAGTCGGTAAAGTGTTAAGAAATTACAAGCGACAAACAAGTTTCGATTACTCCGACCGTAAAATAGATCGTAGTGCAAGGAATTAAAGGTTTGTTTCTTCTTTATCAGGTCGTTTCGAGGAACGGATTCGATCAAGAAGGACGCAGGATATTTGTACACGTGTTATCAGGTCCGTCGATGAATCGAAGCAACGGATCCGGAAGCGGCCGAGCGAACGTCTCGGTTCTTAGTCCATTTGGAGCAGCTGTTCCGAATGAGGTACACTGAGGCAAACAGCTCCGAGAGGACACGTTTCCGGTAGAGTCTCCGAGCACGACGTGATGCCGCTTGTTTTACGACACCGAACGCAGTCCACTCCGAGGTAGAACTATGGTAGATGGCCAGTCTGGCGAAGATGCCGTTTACGTCGGCGATCATGCACTGGCTTGATACCCTATCCGATTGCCAGTGCTGTCGTTCGATGCGCTATACGTGTATTTCGATGAAAATTTAATGTGTCTTTTAGCGTCCGCCATACTCGGACCGTCAAACTGTTTATGCAAGGGGCAGCTATAAATTGCAGAAACTTTCTTAACGCTAAACACCGAAGAAGGATAAACAGGATCTTAACATGTAATACATACATGGCGGCGTTTTACCTTCTATATTTGCCGACAGAGGGACAGTTCTACGACTTTCTCACTAGTACCTGATCCACCTACGATTTTTACCGTCTTTAACACTAGGAACGATGAGAAGAGTCGAAATTACTCGGTACTGACTTCTTATCTGACAGTTATTGAAATTATATTGTCAATTGGACATTTATTAAGAAAGAACGGTACTTTATGTTTTATTCAAAGTATTGTCCATCGCTGGCCACTATTTTTTCCCATCTATTTGGCAGCAACTGGATACCGCATCGCAAGAACGCTTCATCTTTCGACGCTATCCACGAATCGTCCCAATTTTTGGTATCTATATATGATGTAAGTCCCCGCCAACGATCTTTCATCCCGATCAACTTCCAATCCTCGAAAAGCTGACCGTTTTTGCAAACTTCGCGATACAAATCGACGATGCTTAACAATTTGCTGCTGCCTTTTATCAAACTTTCCAAAAACATATTTTCTATTGGGAGTACAAACAAGTCTCCGCCGTTTTTCGTCTTAATTTCGGCATTTATTGCGAAGGAACGGGGCTTTATGTTTTATTCAATGTATTGTCCCTCACTGGCCACTATTTTTTCCCATCTATCTACCGTTGGTATATTCTGCTATATTCTAGTATATTCTG
>CM052097.1:16705546-16738753 GCA_028453745.1 Agapostemon virescens | reverse complement strand
TGATACATTCTAGTATATTCTTGTATATCCTGGTATGTTATGTCATACGTTGCTATATTCTGCTGTATTCTAGTGTATTTTGGGATATTCTATTATATTTTTGTATATTGTGGAATGTTATTTCCGAGTGGCCAAATTAATTACGGAAAGAATGCGTAACGTAAGACGCACTTCTGATCGATTCGAAAAGAATTTATGGCGGCTGCTGAAAATGTGGTGGAAAGAAAAGAAAAGAAAAGAAGGAAGGGGGAGCGTTTCGTCCTGGGTCCGCTAGAGGACTCGTCAGTAGCGGACCCTGCCTTAAACGCTGGGTACTGGAAAACGGTTAAGGACGGTATATATAATATATGAACTGGAGGTGGATCAGGAACTAGCGAGAAAGTCTCGTTCTACTGTCCCTCTGCCTGCAAGGGTAGGAAGTACAGCAGCCAGAAATTCATGAAAATCGTTCAATTTTAAGTTACACAGTTTCGGTCTTCCGTCAGCGACACCGTCGGCAGACAAACAATTCCAACGACTCCGTTTGTCGTCGGAATTTCGAAAATATGGAACCCGATCGATCGGATTCTGCGCGTCGGTCGAACGACTCCGAATCTCGGAGTGTGCTCCGTTCTGATAACACTTTAATTCAGATCGTTGCATCCGGCGCATTCGGTGCAATCTGACCGAGCCTCGCGGCGGCGCGGCCAGAGACGCAAAAGGCGCGAGCTTGTTACAGGATAAAAACGAGAGATAAAAAACCGTACTTTATTCATTCCGGCCACTGATAGCAGAGGGACTCCAACAATAACGCGAATTTCATGATCCCCGACGATACTGTTTCGCTATTGGCACGATGAAACCGTATATTGGCTCGTAAAACGTCGTTTGGCTAGGTCAGGAACCGAAACGGGTGGATTCTATGCGACCCAGGTATGATTCGATGTCATATTGCGACTATCTGTACAGCCAACCGCCGATTATGGCTATTTTCTGCATACACAACATGAAGTTTTTCGAGTATTCGCAGGTGCTTGCGAGAAGCTCGATATTTCATGTGGGTGAGAAGCATAATTAGAAGAGAGATTATTATTTGTACCGTATTTACTCGACAATAGTTTAATGTCTATTATAATAGCCATAAGTTGCCTATAGCACACTTTCCAAGTGTGCAATGTATGCATGATAATATAATACTAGTTGCATTAGCAAAATGCATCTGTAATTGTTTTTACAGAGTTGACAGAGATTAGGGTCAGCAGAATTAGGTTGAATTATAGTTGATCGAAGTTTGATTCGTGTATGTAAATCGAGGGGGATTATAATACTCTATAAACATGAATAATCGTTGACCATCGGTTATAATTGCACCGGGGCTTTCATGTATTCATAACAAATATAAACGCGAAACCACCGACGGAGGAAAAAGTATCGGCAGGAATTAATCATGTTTCTATCCTGTGTTTGGCTTAATTTAATAAATTCGGTGACAAATCAATTCGTTTATAATTCAGAATGTATCATCGAGAGCCGAAGTGATCGTAATTTAGAGCACCGCTTCTCATTACCCAAATAGGAATACTGTATCCCACGGAATGGCATACGATAGCATCCATTAAGCTTAATCGTAGTAACTGAGAATCCATAAACCAATTTCATTAACTCTTAGCAATTAATGTCACAATGTGTGCGCTGCGATCTAACCTTTAACCGTTCGTCGACTGCAAAGTCTCTAACCTTTAAACTCTTAGGCACTATGCGCCACTATAGTGGCTTTCGCGGATGTCATCTTCTTGTACGACGCGCCACTATAGATCACACTCAATCATATCTTTTAGAAAAATTACAATTTAGTTATTAAAAAGTTCATTCCAATGTTCTCTGTCGTACAGAGAGACTTCCCCGCACAAAATTCAACCGTGCCTAAGAGGTTAAACGACGTAAGCTTAAACACCAATGAAATTTGTTTGTCTTACCGAAAAATAACAACAATTCTAAACAATTGTATGTAGTAAAGATAAATAGACGAATATCATGCGTCGATTGTCGTTGAGAGGAAACAAACGGCTGGTTTGTTGAGAAAACAAAATGCTTGACTTCCAGCCGTAGCCAACGTCTCTAACTAATTCTTCAGGCTAAGCATGCCCATAAATTATCTCAAAAACCACAGTGTACCGCTTGATCGCGGCACAGACCCAGACGCGATGTCTAGACAATTCTAGACAATTCTAGACAATTATATTAGTCAGTATCAGTATGTCTTGCGACTCCCTGATGAAGCTAGCTGCGATGCTTGCGAAATGTTGGGATATATTTTCTTTTAGGACACGGCTTACACCCGACAGCCTCAAGAATAGTAATTGTATGATACCGTGCCGTGAAAGTCTCAAATCTCTGATATATTACTCAATTTTCCAGATTATCGCGAGATACCCATCTTGAGTTTCACGGGAAGATGAAAATCCGAGGCAGAGGTATCCAGAAGAATTTTTCGAAATTAATTAACAAGGGTGCACAGGGAGCGAGGAAGCATTTCTGGTTTGCGAGGGTTGAACAATGACGTCGAGAAACATGGTCTATGTTGGTCGTTTAATCGAGCCGTTTCACAGGGTCGGTGTTCTCGTCGAGGCGTCGCGTTCCCTCCGAACTCGTAAACCGTCCAGATGCCATTCAATTATCCCGCACTCTTACGTAATCGCGGCATTTCCTTAATTAGGGGACGAGTTAGGGAGAAAGGGAAAGAAAGAGAGAGAGAGAGAGAGCAGAGTCTTACCGGCAGGAGAGTGCGGGTTCTTCGAGTCACGTTGTGTTCCTGGTACAGGATGCATGAGGCGGGTAACGTGAGCGTACCGGCGGCGACAATGAAACCGCTAAGGGTCATGATAATCCTCGTGGGTCCAAGCACCAGCTGGATCATGGACAACCGAACTAGGAAACACCAGACACCGCTGGACACCAGCATGCAGGCTACGGTGAAGAGCAACGTGCCGCAGAAGAACAGATAGATGCTGACCACCGACTCCTGATGGACCTGTACAGAACGAGTGTTATGCGTCGTGACAGGGCTCAGCAATATTAACGAGCCATAGTCTAACACGCGTCTTAAATCAACTATAAAACACGGAGTTCGAAAGAGTTGGAACAGGTTTCTCTTGTATCTTAATCATAAAACTACTACTATAGAACACAATGGCGCTAAAATAAACACCGGGATTCACCCATAACTATAACAAAATCGTTAACAAAGTTTTGGAATCATAAATAAAACTACTAAGTCGTTGGTTATCTTAAAATATTAACAACTACAACAATATATATGGTACATAAGTAAATTTTGCTTAAGAGCATACCATAACCTGGCTAAAAAAAACTTTTGTATAACAAACATTTATTTAATTTATATAAATGGGATAAGAATTACTAATAGGTGAATTCGCTGAGAAAGGAAGCGTGTCATTAGAATTTTAAACTTCCGATAAATCACAGTGCTCTAAGAGTGCATAAATGAGAAAACGAGTATTGATAGATTGTTCCTCAGACATTCAACTAACTCAAGAAATGAAAATTTTACAATTTCTGTAAAATTTTTTAAATTCATTAATGACCGCACTTTCGGGGCAAACATCCCGCCTTAGACGCTGGGATATTGAAAGGCAGTTAAAGACGGTATATTACATATGAATCGGGGACGGATCAGGTACTAGCGAGAAAGTCGTTCTATTATCCATCTGGTGGAGAGCGCAGGAGGTAGAACTTTTAATTCACTTTTAATTCAAACTCTTCTAGACTGACATATTGTGGACGGGCGATGGGAGTGATGCAAGGCCTCCTAGAAGACTCGAAGTCGAGACAATACATCGGCAAAAGTAACAGTAATAGAAAAGATTCGACAAAACCATCGATTACAAATAGAGCACGGTTAGTCGGTCCATTCATGGTCTCTCTCCTGCCCGCAGAGTTCAATCATTCTCACTTCGCTATCTCGAATTCCTATCGGTCTGAAGATTTAGCAACGCAGTTGGATAGACGTTCGCGAAAGACAAATTGAATCAGATCAGACTATACCAACGAAACGATAGTCGAACAGCGCGGTAGGTGGGCGGAATGAGTTTTTGATTGGACGAACCGCGGCGAGTGGTTTAGGATCGTTTAATGGGAGTTTGGTTGCCAGTAATCGATTGCGTTTTAGTAGCATTAGCGTAACACAGGCGCCGGTCTGCACGTGTGTAACATGGGAAGTGTAATGTTGCGTAATTAATGAAACCCGGATGACATTACTTTGTAGTCTCCGATACAATTAACAGTTAACCGGGGTCGATCGACCAAAGAAAAAATATCAAATAAAAGAATACCGTTACCCAGGAAATTCTTTCCGCGAAACCAAAGAAAGAGAACTTTCTCCCGGCGAACTTTCCTCATTCCGCGTCGACGATATGCCTCGCGTCAGAATGCTCTTCTCCGTGCAATTCGAAAAAAAAAATTAACGGGGAAATCGATCGAACGGATGCAAATAAGTTCGATCTTTCCAGCCGGTACTTTAACGAACTCATAATAACCCCAGAGACTGGCGCAAGAATAAGGGGAATAAAGGTGACGAGACCGAATAGACGCGGAAGAGAATGAGACGAGGATGAAGGAGGAGAACGATGGAGGAGGAGAAGGCTCGCGAGAAATTTTCATTTCACTGGAAAGTTTTCGCGGCCCATTGAAAGTTTAAGGAGCTTTCGCGGAACGGCGATTCCACGGTGGCGTATGTTAATTTATGTGCGAACTGCATTACGTCGGTAATGTATTCAGTATTCACCTGGCGGCGAGCGCCGGATTTCGGTCTATCTGTCTCCGAATCTACGATCCTCCCGGTGGTATTCTTCAGCCCGGTTCTGTATTATAACGCCGACCGCGGGCTGCGACGACGATTTAAGACGGCGTCGACGTTCCGCGCCGTCCACGCTCGAAAGTAATATCGTCACTCTCGCATACAAAGCGAACCGGTTAAAACGGCCAGCTGAAATAACTCGCGGTTGTACCGACATCGTCGGAAAATTACAGAACCGAAGTTTATCATATTTATCCTTTTAACTGGATGATATCTCTCGATTACAGATTCATGCGAACGGATAACGTGACAGAAATAGAATTTAGATCACCCGAAAGCCTTCCTAGAATCAACGAACGTACAATGCGTGAATATATTTTATAGCAAGCCAAAATAGCTAGCGAAACAGCTGTTCGATGATTTAAGAGGAAAATGCACAATTTCGAAAAGATCAAAGCGATCTCGAATTACGATTTAACTCGGTGCACCCGGTTGAAATGCGAAGCAACGTTTCGCGAGAAGGTAGAGCAGAACGTTTGAATTTTGTAGCAACAGACTTTTTTCGCTTCAACAATCGCGTAAAGTGATTTGGTTTCGAGTCGGTTTTAAAATGTGTTCGAAGCAAAGTCTACGTGCGCGATCGTGTTCAGTTGCGAAGAACGCGAGATGGTCTATCTGCGTTATTCATTAAATTGTCTTCTCGTACGCGATGTCCATCTGCGTTATTCTGTTCTTGTCTTGTTCATATTATTCCGTAACGATTCTCGAACACCGATGTTAATAAATTCATCGAGTTACAGTGAAAGTGGTGAAACGCGAAAGTGAGAAATAAAATAAAAATGGCCACGAGTAACCTCTTAGGCACTATGCGCCACTATAGTGGCTTTCCGGATGTCATCTTATATTACGATGCGCCACTATAGTGGCTTGAGCACACTCAATTGTATTATTAACCCTTTGCTGTCGAAGCACTCTTACTGCCACAATTAAGACGCTTATTTCAACATTGAACATTTTTATTCTGTGGAAACATTTTTATATTATGCATTTGACACTGAACCCGTTTTCTTGTTCAACAGTTGAGTTTTTAGCAATCTATAGAATACAAACGAATTTAATAATACGAACACTGTTTTGAAAAATGCTATTGCAAGTTTTACTGGCGCCTCAGAGTGGCCATTCGAGTGCAAAGGGTTAATTGATAAAGTTAAAATGTATGGATCATATCTTTGAGAAAAATTACAATTTAGTCATGAAAAACTTCGTTCTAAAATTATTAAAGTTAAAGTATATGTATCCTGTATTTAAGAGAAATTATAATTGAGTTATATGCTCTGCCGTACAGAGAAACAGCCCCGCGCAAAATTCAGCCCTGCTTAAGAGATTAATCGTTACTAATTCGGACACTACATTAGTAAGTACTAAACGGTTGATTTCATGCATTCAGGGCAGAACTAGTGCAATTTAAAATTGCACAAAAATTAGGAATATCAGAAACCGCTAATATATTACTTTGCAACTACTTCAGATTACTAAAGACAAGAAGAATCTTCTAAATGTTTCCTATCTCTTGCAATCGATGTAAATAATTCTTATTTTGCATAAATATCCGCAATCTGTTAACACATTGAGCGCCGGCGATATACGAGCCATTTAATTAATTATGAGCTCATTTTCTTGTTTCTGAACGACGAGTAGCTAAAGAAAATATTTAAAACCTTATACGGTTTCGTAAAATAGTATATTTTGATTGAATATTCGTCGTGTACAATTTAATGGAAACTAAATCGTTCAAGCTTTCGGATTCAATTCAAGCGGCAGACTCACAAAACCCGCATTATCGTCAAAATGACGAAGTGTAACATTTTTAATTCACGATTATTGAGACTGTACAGATGCATCCATGAGAAATTATTCGACAAACCTATTTCCCTAATTACACATTTAAACAAAGTGGTTACAAATTTGGATAAACAGATTCTTATTATTTATGTAAATTAATCTAGAATAGTTACTTTTACTGCGTCGTAAACCTAGTATTAATAAGTAATTACAAGACTACGGATTTGTTGAATTGACAGCAACGACGAGTATTTAGGTGAAACATCGTAAGTTCAATAGTTATGCACCAATAGTGGTACATTGTTTATAACTTATTAAAATTATCCAGCGAAGAAATCAATTTCTTTTCAATCTTATGTTATATGCAATCTTTCATGTAATCGATGCAGTAAATTTTTCTAATCTTTACAAATATTATACATTGCATTCGCACCAACTTTTACACATCTCACAGTATAAAATAAATATAAAATTTCGGTTTTTCTTTAGCGAAATTAAGCACGAAGACGGGATTCAACGAGATTTCAAGAGACGAAGCGATTAATTTGCAATAAAACTAAATGACCTGCCAGGACCCGATCGTATGACATAATTCATCTAAATTGAGCTACATACAGTAATATTCGGTAATTTCTGTAGTTGCACTGATTGAATTCGCACACTCAATTGCATTATTAATTATTAAAGTAAATTATTAGAGTTAAAGTATATGCATCATATCTTTAAGAAGAATTATAATTTAGTTATCAAAAACTTAATTCGAATGTTTTCTGCCGTACAGAGAAACAGTCCCGTGAAAAATTCAGCCGTGCCTAAGAGGTTAGTCGGAACCATATGCAGGGTGAGAAGAATTACGAGGCATGGATTTAGGATGAATTTATTAGATTCAACAAATGTTTCAACGTGTGCCGTTCGGTTAATTACGATCGCAGCGTGAACAGCGTGACGAGGTGTACCTTCGGAGCTAGTATGTCGCATTTATGGTTGTTTGGCATTGATTTCGATTCGGCGGAATCAGATTAGCGCAGAGTAAGCGTGAGAACGGACCCGTTTCTCCGTGTAAGCGCTTCCTCGGCTCTTAAGTCGGAGGGACATCCACGTATCCAGTAGCTATAGCTCCTCGTCTCTCTTCAAATATTTACAGAACGCTAAGTACAGGATTTACGTTCCACCTGTTACAGTCGTACTTATCCCCCGCGTTCCTTCTAATAAAGCGAATCGATCAGAACCTACGACGGATATCCGCGATTTCTAGCAGCGGGAAAGGAAGACGATTAAAATAATAGATCTCTGCTCCGCTCCGGGACGGTTCAACAACCGTACTCTCTTTTATTAGGTTCCCTACCCATCCCGGAACGGAAATCACGGACGTATGAATCGAGATTCGTGGAATTTCTGTAATTAATTGTTTGCCGACGCGAACACGCCGATCAACCTACCACGCAATCGAAGTTGAGACGAGAATGCTTGTTTCCGTGATCAAAGATTTACTTTAGAAACGCAGATCTTATCTCTATATTCTTGGTTATTGCGCCGATTACAGTCGGTGTCGAGTCCACCGTTGATGATTCTGCAATAACTTATCTTCGAAGGAGTCAGAGAAAGTTTATACAGTAGCGCACGAAAGTATTCGGACACTCTTCAAATCTAAATAACTTTTTTAAGATTGGACCAAATGACTTGACTTTTCTTGAGCAATAAGTTGCATTTATTTAATAAATAATATACAAAATAAATTTTGTAAATATTGGAACTGATGTGAATTACATGACCAATAAAAAAGGAACTTTTTAAATATTTTTTATTTGAGCCACGCACACAAAATTTTAAAGACGCATCTGGTAGATCTATGATACTTATACGCATGCAGAAAAATTCATTAAAATCGATCGACGTACACACGAGCTACGTGCCATTGAAAATAGTGAAAATCGCAATTTTTCACGATTCTTGATCAGTTTCTGCTTAAACTACAGAAATTCTTACATCTTTCTACGTGTGCCATTTTTTCCCGCGTCAATCGATTTCGGTGAGATTTTCAGCATGTGTATAACTAACACAGTTCTGAAAAACGCGTATTTTAAATTTTCATTACGAGTTGAAATAAAAATGTTTTAAAAAATGTCTTTTCTACTTTCCCACGTAATTTCTACCAATTAGAATTATTTCCAAATTATTTCTGCATATCATTTAGTAAATTAATGCTGCTAGTTGCTCCAGCAAAGTCAAGTCGTTTTGTTCAATTTTGAAAATGTTATTTAGGTTTGAAGAGTGTCCGAATACTTTCGTGCGCTACTGTAAATGACGTCTTCTAATACTTTTAATCACGTTCCGTGACAAGCTGTGTTTCCTCGACTTTTCATACAGGCCGTTTACTATATAACCAAAGATTTATATCTCGTATGTCTCATTATGTCTCATTTTTTTTATCTGGGTTATATATACCGTAGTTATAACCTTTTTATAAAATGTATCTTTTTAGCGCATTAAATAAACATGTCACCGCGTACCACGGGTGGCATACGCGGCACGGAACGTGTCAATTTACGAATATTCAGATTGCAAAAATGTATCTGTGGAGAATTATCCGACAAATTTATTTCTACGAGCTTGCATATTATTGAAAAATAATATAAAGTAGGGGCTTTTAGTACTCCGTAAATCTAATGTTAACACTAAGTGTGGGCTTACGGGACGCTCCGAAATGACACCTACTAATATTCTTAATTTGCGAATATTGAAATTGCAAAAATGTATCTGTGGAGAATTAATAGATAAATTTATTTCTGCAGGTTTGCATATCATTAAAAAATAGCTAAAAATTTAAATAGACGTGTTCTTGATATTTTTATAAAATAATATGCTCCGTGAACCTAGTGTTAACATTAGGTCTGAATTTACGAGACGCTTCGAAATGACACCTGTTAATATTCTCAATTTGCGAATATTGAAATTGCAAAAATGTATCTGTGGAGAATTAATCGACAAATTTATTTCTACGGGTTTGCATATCATTAAAAAATAGCTAAAAATTTGAATAGACGCGTTCTTGATATTTTCATAAAAAAATATAAAGTAGTGGCTTTTAGCGTTTCGTAGACGTATCGTGAACGATGACGAAAACAAACGCAGCCATTGACGTTCGAATGTTCAATTCGCGTGTTCCGTCGGGCATAACGCATGGCAAAAGTATTTTTGCCAAAACCAGGATCGATGGAGCCGCGGTTAACCAGCGAAACTGATAAGGTTGTTTCACAGACGAACGATCAAGTAGCGAAGCCCCTTTTGCGAGCCAGACTCAGACTGTACGCAGTATCCAATTATAGTGCGCGCGCGATGTCTATCTGGCGTTCAACGAAATTTTCTCCGAGAAACCAGCTCCATTAATTATTAATTACGAGGATGTTATCAAACGTTAATTGCCAGTCTGTGGAGGCGAGCTACTAGAACAAGATAGCCATTTGTCTCGCAGTCCCCGTGATTATGAGCATTTTTGAAAATTATTGGTAACCCCGACATCGAAATAATGCCGAGAAACGTTATCGATGAATACACGGGGGAATGAATTTTGTAATTAATTTAATGACTACCACCCGTTGACCGACCATATTCGACATGTTAATAATGAATAATTCGGACTCTTTTAACGAAAATATTGGGAAATTTTTCATTGCCATTCAACGAAATGAAATACGAATTTTCTGTCGGTCGTATATTGGTATGATTAATAATTTTATCGTTATTAGTATCGGTAACTGCTATTATTAGAATGAATACTGCAATAATCATAGAATTCATGTGATTTTATTTGCATCGAATCGGTCAAATTAATTTTCCTCTGCTTCGGTGTTTGTACAAGTAAAAATTGGATTTCGTATAGAGTAACACAATAGATTGCTATATCTATAATTGATATAAAGTAATATATAACAGTATCTTATAATTAACATAAAAAATTCACGTTCACCTGTAAGTAGACTGCAGATTTTATATATTCATTGCATTTTTATGCAGTTAAAATGGTATCATTAAGTGTGCTCTTTAAGTTTGCCCTAATGTTGGACCCAGAAATCTCAAGGGTTGTCCTCGGTTTGGACGTTGAGGGCTGCCCTTTTCCAAAATGTCATTTTCCGGGGATCACGAAGGGCTAAGTACCTTTCAGAATGTCTACGGAAGAGATTTCTGTCTCAAAAGTAAAATTCGCAATCGAATTGCGGTCGCAGCATCATACCTGAGTACACCTCGACCGAGGTAGCGATACCCAGTTTTGGAGGTGGGTTCAACCTTCGATTTTTTTGTGATGCTCCCTTTGAGATTTTTAAAGTTCCGCCAACGGAATGATCAAGCCAGGTGTTCATAGTTTACTTGAGAATTTTTTCAAAATGGTATCATTAAGGGTGCTCTTTAAGTTTGCCCTAATGTTGGACCCAGAAATCTCAATGGTTGTCCTCGGTTTGGACGTTGAGGGCTGTCCTTTTCCAAAATGGCATTTTCCAGAGACCACGAAGGGCTAAGTACCTTGCAGAATCTCTACGGAAGAGATTTCTGTCTCAAAAGTAAAATTCACAATCGAATTACGGTCGCAGCATCATGCCTAAGTACACCTCAACCGAGGTGACGATACCGGGTTTTGGAGGTGGGTTACAACCTTCGGTATTGCCGTCGCAACAATGAGAGAGGCTACAACGATTCTTGCGAGCAATTAAATAACAAATCTCGGAAATGAAAAAGAGAATTCTTCGACCGGCAAGTATCCCGTAAAATCACGCGCAGCACTGGAATAACGAACGTTCTGCGGCGCACAGCCATTAATACGGACGAATTAATGATTGTCAGTGCGGTACAACGATACTGTTATTATATTCGCTTCCTCGTCTTCATCTTTGCCGCGATGTTATTGTTATTGCTGGCGCTGTGTAACCGCGCGACATTATGCTGTCCCCCTAAACGCGTGCGTATGCATGTATGTATACATATATCACGGAGTATTAAGCGTGCAGCGTCGCATCCTCGAGAGTTCGGGCCTCGAGGACGCTTTATTCGGGCGGCTTTAGTCGCTAGACACATCTCCGAAATTCCAACAGCAAGGCAAGAGGCCAACGACCCATTCAATTACGATACTTGCCACTGTTTTCCCCACTTTTAGCGGTCCCGCGGAATTGTCGGATGTTTGTTTCCCCGGGAAATTCAAAGGAATTGTTGTCGGTCCGCGAATGCCGGACCGCGCTGCGAATTGCAACGTCAAGATCTCCAGAATCTTTCCGAAAGCCCGTCGTACGCAAACTGTTCCACGCATTCGACCTAAATACAATTTATTTCGCGTGATAGAAAATTGCAGTTAATGCGTTGAATGCCGAGCAAATTTTGCGAGCTTCGTCGTCTTGTTCGTAGAAATGTCTAAACGCTTATTAATAACTCAGTCTGCGGATTTTACGCGTTTGTAGCAAATGCGAATAGAAGGAGAAAAAATGGTAAACGTTTCATTTGAGAATTTAAACATACTGTCGCATTATTTTAAAAGTTAAAAAGGAAACTAAATTTCTAGTTTATTCTAATTTGTTCCAATCGGTGTAGACAGTTTTTATTTTGCATTAGGGTGTGGCGGCTCTACCTCCTACTGTCGCCGGTAGAGGGACAGTAGGACGAGACTTTCCCGCTAGTTCCTAATCCGCCTCTAATTCATATACCGTCCTTAACCGCTTTCCACTAACCAGCGTCTAAAGCAGGGTCCGCCAGTCAGCCTTACTGACGATTCCTCTAGCGGACCCAGGACGAAACTCTCCCCCTTCCTTCTTTCCTTTTCTTTCTCTCTCTCCACCACACTTTCAGTAGCCGCCACAAAGGTACACGGTCCGTTAATATTATTTTTATAAAAGTGGTATGAGTTAAAATGCCAAACAAATTGAAATTTGTGGTTACGAATTAATGAGCAAATTGTATATTACATATCACGTACTGTGCGATGTTATCGAGGTGGAATACCCTTTTTGCCAAATCTATAAAAATGTAAAGACGTTCCAATTATTCGTTCGCTGTAAATAAAAATAAAAATTGTATGCCTGAATTGCAGCAAACCGATATTGAAACGAGAGATTAGGTACACGAAAATCCACCCTTGACGCTGGATTCCGCGGATCATTAAAAGCGACTATTTTACGTTACTCTATAAAAATAACGAGTACGTGTCGGTCGAAATTTTCAGCCATTTTTCAACGTATCCGGAAACCCAGTGTTAAAACGCTTCTCTCCTCAAAAATTACAGACATCTCAAACAACTGTGGAACTCTACAAAAATTTTCTACGCAGACATTTACCTTTAGTCTTTACCATTTCTATCTTGTCTTTTTCATTTTGTACTTGATCTATCACACTCGTTTTACGGTATCGTTCTCCATGTGAAAGATCCATCAAAGTTCTTCGTTTTTAACACTTTGGCTGCCACGTTACCCACAATTATTTCTGCGATTTTTAAATGAATTTTCACGTTAATATATTCGTTGTATCCAATTTGACGGTGACCCAGAAAATACAAGAAGGCCGGAAACACTACTCAGTGTCATAGGTTTTATTTTTTCAGTTTTTATTTCACTCGATAAGTTGCTCCGACTGTATGCAATTTTTTCGACTGCTAGTTTGGCGTTGTTTTACCCCTATTTGGGGAAAATGTGGACAACGAGAGACGCTGCAACATCCAAGAAACAAAGAACCAGCGCCGATTCTTGCAAAAATGCGATCCAATCGATCGATGGCAGGAGCCTCGATACTTGCAGCCTTTTCACTTCCGTTTCGCGCAACTACCGGGGTCTTACTGTAGCAGCAAGTGTGACTTTGCATTAGCGGGCATCGGAGTTTGCTGCACGGTGCGACGCCAGTTTATCGAGGACGAAAAATTGATCGGCGATTAACGGTCCTCCCGGTAAAAAGATTATCGTATAACTTGTTGGCTAAAGAGGTGGTATTGGTTACAGGGATAGGGGTGGCTATCCGACAGAAAGACGGGAGGAAGGAAGGGAGGAAAGGGTATCATCATCCGGACGCTCGTCGAGCCAGAAAATTGCCACGACGTCGACGACGTCCTCATTCCGTTCGCTACCTGGATTTATTCCACACAATTACCGCGATAAGGGGCCGCTTTAATAATCGTTCGTTAATCGTCACCCCCGACCGCCCACCCTGTCGGCTTCCCGTTCGAACCAACCCTCTAGCGGCACCGCAGCGTCCAACGGACACAGTCTTACGGATTGCAAACGATGCGTGGACAGTGTTTCGACATTTTTCACTTTGCCTCCCGTGATCGATGAGATTGTTGAATTCTTGGTCCCCGTGAGCTAATCTCCTGGAATAGTGAGCGACGGCAGTTCATGACATTGATTGATTCTTCGGATTTTCTTGGCCAGTCGGGCTGACTTCGATTCGAGAAAGTTTATTTCGCTTTTATATGACGCGTCCGGACGAAAATACTCACTGCCGCGTTTGTTTCAGTTTCACCCCAACGTGGTGCCAGTGTTCGCTGAAATTACGAAACGTCGTACTAGGGACTTTCTAAACATTTTTACACAGTGGCTCACGAAAGTATTTGGACACTCTTTAAATTTAAATAAGTTTTTTAAGATTGAACCAAACGTCTTGACTTTTCTAGAGAAATTAGTTGCGTTAATTTAATAAATGATACGCGAAATGAATTCTGTAAATATTACAATTGGTATGAATTACATGACCAATAAAAAAGGAACTTTTCAAATATTTTTTATAGATGCATCTGGTAAATCTATGATAGTTATACACATGCAGAAAAATTCATCGAAATCGATCGACATACACACGAGCTACATGCCATCGAAAATGATGAAAATCGCAATTTTTCACGATTCTTGGTCAGTTTCTGCTGAAACTCCACAAATTTTTACATCTTTCTACGCGTGTCATTTTTTCCCGCGTTAATCGATTTCGATGAAATTTTCAGCATGTATTTAACTAACACAGTTCTGAAAAACGTATATTTTAAATTTTCATTACGAGTCGAAGTACAAATGTTTTAAAAAATGCCTCCTCTACTTTTCCACGTAATTTTTACCAATTAGAATTATTTCAAAATTATTTTTACATATCATTTAGTAAATCAATGTTTCAAAGTTGCTCCAGGAAAGTCAAGTCGTTTGGTTCAATTTTGACAAAGTTATTTAGATTTAAAGAGTGTCCGAATACTTTCGTGAGCCACTGTATATTTTCCTGGATATCTTCGAACGGTATCGTTCGAGGCTGACTAATCCAAATGTTCTAGGAAAGTTAAAGAAACTTGATAAATTTTGTTAGAATCATAGAAAACTTCGGTTAACGGTTAACTTTTCCCTCAATTCGATCGCCACAGGGAACGAATTTTCTGTTGCTTATAATATTCGTGCAGAGAACGAGCTCTTTCGTGCAACGAAAGAGTTCAGAAATGGCTGATACGTGGCCAATGAAGTAACACGTCGATGTAGAATCAGTGTAAAGACAGTACGTACACTCTTTAACACTTTAACTGCCAGAACAATAACCTCAAAAATTCCACAAAATCAAAGTAATTTATTTGATGAAACAACAATTTAAAATTTAAAATGTACGACACATAGTAATCCTTCGATCTTCTCGTATTCTCGAGATTTCAACTAAACGTAGTGCAATTTATTTTTAAAAATGGCCAAATTACTCTGTCACCCATATGTGGGTGACATGGCAGTCAAAGTGTTAAAAATATCACGACGCGAGTCTGCAATGTAAAAAGATGACAACCGTTCCTTATTCCTTAGCTTGAAAATGCAAATATCTTTCTTTCGGCACAACGTGCAGACAACCTTCTGAATTGAATTTATTTGTCAACGTTAAACCCGCTAAACCGTACAAATTGTTTCGTTACATTTGCATACGACTTCATTGCAATGAAAATTCAGACAAGAACATTGTAAATTGGAACCAGCGATTATTACCGACGAGCATTTAATTATCGAAGAATGGTTTCCGCGCGACTCATTGACACAGACCCGCGAGTATTTTATTTATCGAGTACGTTTACGGTTTGATTCCTGTTAAGCCGAAATCGAGAAGTTGGATCGATAACAGTTTCATCGAGCGTGCCGTACTATTTTGTACGAAGAGAAATTATTTAACGATATATCGGACTTCAATGTTTTAATAGAGTAGAATAGAAAAACAATTTCCATAGTTTCCTCGACAATCGCGGCACCGAAAACTTTTATTAATAATTAGCTAACTATTTTTATACGGGCCGTTCTTCTGGCCTCGTTTACAGCAATCGAGTTTTAAGCAAATTGGCCCATTTACATGCTCGGAAATTAGTTAATTAAAATATATGCATTAAAGTGCAGTCACGAGAGCGATGTTTTAGTAATGCCGGGGAAATTGTTATGCAAATGTTTGTTTAAAAGGGAGGACAAAGTCAGCGCCTAGAGATGTCTCGAAGACTCGCGGTTCTCGTAATTTAGTAGGACGCGTTCGGGAAGCAATTATGTTTACGCACAAGTACTCGATAGTAACGTCTATATGAACGATAAAAATTAATTGACGACTTTCGGTTACTGAACCGCAAAATTATACTTTATTGTAATACGCATCGCGTTCCTTTCGGTTCCTCGAAACCGTTATAATATTTTAATTAACCCCTTGGCCTATGACTTATTTTACAATAACAGTGACTAGACTTTCTTTGTCCTCCACAGAACGACAAAAAGAAAAGACAAATTTGTGGTTACTGCGTGCCTAGATTTTCTCAGGTGACCGCATACGATCAACAATTAAATAAAATGTTATTTCCGGTTAACACATTAACTGCCCAACTGACGACCTCAAAAATTCCATAAAATCAAACTAATTTATTTAATGAAGCAGCGATTGAAAACTTTCATTGTATTGCATATAATTATTTATCAACCTTCTCGTATTATTCAGATATCAACTAAATTGAATGCAACGAATATATTAATGTGCACATTTAATTTTAAACATGGACTAATAAAAAAGTGTTAAAGAAAATTAAGGAAATACATGTTTAGAAGATTCAGTTCGAAATCTTGATCACGAGTCTGACTCGTTGTTGTAGGGCAAGGGGTTAAAAATGTTACAGAAAAGAACAGACAATTTACATCTGTTATGTTGCTAGATGTACTTCAATGCTTAAATATTAATTGCAAAAGAATAAAACTTGATTTCGTCTTAAAAGCAAGGCAGAATATTTATATTTGTTGGAGTTTGTTTAAAATCTTGATCACGAGTTTGACTCGTTGTTGTAAAGCAAGGGGGGTTAAGACGTTGAACGTTTTTTACCTAGCTTTCGCGTCACATTTTATTTAACTTGAAACAGAAAGAATGCAAGTGTGAGAGCTTGGTTTTCTGCTCCGATCGAATCCATTAAAATAGCGTGAATATTTCTTAACAGTATATGAATCATTTATAACATATGTAGGATCTCAGGAAAAAAAGACGAGGGATCCGCACCGGGAATCGAACCCGGGACCCTCTCGGATCGTAGCCGATCGACTACCGCACTGACCCACGGAGCCCTCCTCCGAGCTCTTTTCCCGATTTCCTAACGCTTCTTTAATCTGAGGGGTCCTGATCTCACACATATTAATTTGCAAATTTGATACGGTCAGTCCTCAGGGACTGGCACAGCGTTTAACGTGTTAATAACGGATAAAATACTTCGACGTTTCAGGCAAGCCGTTATTACATTTAATTAGAATGTAATGCGGCCATACTTGAAATTATTGTACATTTTCGGGCCTAGAATGTTTCCCAATTATTTCTACAGTTAAGAAGAGAAACAGGATCTTAGATACTGGAAAATGTGACTGCATTGTTCCTGGTAGAATGCGTTATAAAATGTTGTATTCGCCAGAAAAGCACTTTGCTTTTTGTTGCATTTATATCGTTATACGTGTGTGACGTTATTCGGCCACCTTTTATCCATTTTCCATGGACGACACAATGATGCAGTAATTTTAATTAACGCCAGCACCGGAGCCGTCGATATAACCTTCCAACAAAATTTTCTGTCCACCAGCCAGCTCCGATATACTGAAAATTCGTTGCCGTGATACATAATCAATAAATTCAACGGGACCGTGTCGCCTGTCGAATCTTTCAATTACTAGTTATTGAAAAATTGAGTCTGCGCGTGCGAATCATAATCGATACAAATGAGATATCGAACTTGGTTCCGAATTCCAGGGAGGGAAGGTTTATAGCGTGATCTACAAGAGTTTGGAATTTCGTCGAAAAAAAAAATTACCACCGGACATCCGTTGTGGATACATCAATCCATCTATTAACGATAGCCGCCATGTTGGACATCTGCCGTGAAACAACCAACCAACACCAGTTCGCTTTCTATCTTTCTTTCCAGTTGCTGGAAATATTTTAGAATGATCGCTTCTTTTAATATTTTATCTGTTCGAGGCTAACATTGATTAACAATAAAGTACACGTATTTATTTAAAAAATCAGATAATCGTGAAAAATCTGTGTCTATACGATACGGTGTTAGTTCCTGCAAAAGAAAATGGATTCTATTTAAGATAACAAAGATATACGGTGCGTTATACGTCGATGTGTAATTATTATAAAATTAATATAAAGAACGTTACACGCGTTAATACTTTCAACGTTGTCCAAAATTCATTTTGACGAACAATAGGATACAATCTTAAAAATTATATGAAGAATAATACATAAAAACACAGTATAAAACAAATAAATAAATCTTTTGTAGCGGCCATCGGCACGTACATTAGTTATAAGCGATTGAGCGTGCTAGCACTGTTCAAGTTGAACACCCGTATATACCTGTAACCGGCGACTGGGAAATCCCCAGCAATATACCACCCCTACGTTCACCATCGCGTCCAGGCGCATCGGCAAACCGAGCGTTTTACCTGCGATCGCGCTACAGCCGAAAAAGATAACCGACTCTGATTGGTGCGCTGGTATGAACCGTTTTCGGTATAAAACGGCATACTTTTCGTACTCAGGCCTCTTCTCGTTTTTAACTCTACCAGTGAAACAACTTCTGTATTAATCCTGTAAGCCGAGCCGATACCGGAGCGTAGATCGTAATACAGTCTGTCGAGCAAAGACTCCGCGACGCGTTAGTAAAGAATCTCACAAATAAAGTACGCTGAACCGAGAATTTGTATCATTGATTAAATCTGAACACGCGACCCACTCAGACTCTTCACTTTGAACAGCACTTTTTAAGAAATGAGAAGATATATTAACCCTTCACACTTTGAGCCATCGACGTTACCTACCAGTTACTCGGCGCCATTTTGTCACAAAACCGTACATTTAGGAATTCTTCTACAAGATAGTATAACTTTGGAACCGAATGAGGTATTGTAATGATAATTGAATTATATAAATTTGTAGACATATGTATGCTTTATAAAACTTCTCAAAAATGTACAGAAACTAACAGAACTATGACAACAAATTGTAGAACATTTACTACGAGTGTTCGCAACGAAATTTTTGTTCAAGTATGAGAAGGTATGACGGGTAGCGAGGCTAGGGAAGCAATCGGCAAGTATGTATATTAGGGTTGTTAGTTCTCCTCACGTACATATGTCGAAACTATATTCGAATAACGCCAATGCCGCCATTACTCCGTGACATTAGGCGTTTCCGTTCCCCGCGAGTGTCGCAACGTGCTTCCATCCCCGGCTGCCACCCCCTATTTCTTCCCTTAGAGCTCGAAACGGGTTACGTCAGCGAGATATTTACAGAGAGGGGTGGTGCACCGTCATCCCCGTCCCAGAAACCGAAGAAGCTGGCTACGTGACGAGCGTCGCGACGACTCACGGAAAATTATAAGCTACTCGAAGTTTAACCGGAACTCTTTGTCGTCAAGATTGTTTCCCCATCGAATTTGTCGCCATCAAAAGGACCCGGGGAACCCCTTTGCTGGAATTATTCGAGAGGATCTGCCCTGAACGAAGAGACGCGATCCGTGTCTCGGCGATTTTTACGTTCCTTGAATTTTAACCACTTCGCGACGACGGGCAAAATATTTCGCGGATGATGATCGAAGTTGCACAGTGACCACCACAACGATGATTAAAATCGGATGAATTTAGACTGCGAGGATATTTTTAATATCCTGTGAATTATATATTCGTCTTGGGAGCTCATTTTGTATTTCTTGGACAGATTTTCAGAAGATTTCAAAGCCTTCTGAAATAACTTTTGAGCTCATCACGACTGTTCAGAAAATTCAGAAAATTATTGGTGTGTTATTATTTTCTACGTTTTCTACGCTTTACGCGCAAAATTTATACGGGTTTATTTTTCGACTTTCTCGAAAAACAGCAACGCCTCAAGATCCAGTCGAATTTGCTTTTATTTAAAAGGAATAAGAAAATCGAAAAGTTTGCGAGTTTTACATTTATATCGACGCAGAAAATTGCGTGCAAAATTTCTTAAACCTGCTCGTTCGACTTTTCACAATATCACAATATTTTCTCACGAAATTCACACAAAATTTCATATTCGTAATAAGTTTCCATTAATCAAGACTAATAAAATTCTAAATTAAAATGTTGCATAATATAAAAATATTTTTCAATTTATTCGAATGCAATTCATTAAATATCTCGAAATAAGAAATACGTATGCGACTTTAGACTACTTTCATAATTATGGGCACGATTGTGATCCTGTATGAGCTGAAATCGTTGTTTGGCCCAGTGTTCGTCGTTTCGCAGCCTCCTCGGCGAGCGCGGGGGTGGTTTTGCCGAGAATTGGCGGCAGTCACGTGGACAAAATACCGTATCCAGAGGGTTGTAAGTAGATCCGACAAGCTCCTCCTCCGGCTAGAAGCTTCTCGCGAGCAGCTGGGTTTCGCTGGACCCCGGTGATCGATGCTGACGGGGGTTATTCCGCGTTTTATTGCCCAAACCCTGGGCTGCTGGCTTGTCCCCCGAGCATCGCGGGAACTGCGAGCACAGCCGTTCCTTGCATTTCGGTAATTTTTATTGCGTAGCCACACGTGCATCACTATTTGTTTTATTCATCAGCTTCCATGTTTACAGACGGTAGATTTTGGCTTTACCGCGCCCTGTGCAACCAAATATTTGTTGCGTTGCGAAATTCGGCCTCGGCAAACATTTCGATGCAACGCTTCTGGTTTTTTCACTGTTCCTCGGTTGCCCGTGAATTTATTTTCCGTCGCACCAATTAAAATTGTTGATAATGCGTGCGATCTTGCGGATCGCATGCACGCGATTCATTTATTATTCGAAAGCTTCGGACTCTTCCGTTTTTTCTTTTGTAATATGCATGCACGCACGCTCGAGATACGCGTGTGTTTCGAAAATATTTTTCGCTTCCTTACGATCACTCACCTTTTCGTTCGTAAATAATTCTGGACGATGCCACGCGATTGCGTGATTCAATATTATTCACAAATATACAAACTAAAAATAAAGAACTACATCGTTATTTATTAATGGTGTAATTCTAAATTCTACGTCTTTAACAGCCACCACTGCAGATCGATAATCACAATCTCTATACAAAAATTGATTTCTCTGGATTGCAAGGGTGGCTTCGATTTGAATTTTTTAACCTCTCGATTTGATGACTTTGCGTGGTAAAGATTAACCCCTTGACAAACAATGACATCTTTTAGACGTCATCCGTTTCATGTGCCGTTTCATGTGACGCCGAAAATCGTGCATCGATTTCTTTTGTCTGTTTGACATAGCTGTTTATAATGCTTATGCTAATGTAATGTAAATTTCGAAATAAAATATATGTTTCCATACATAATATAATATATATAACTTTATATAAAACATATAACTTTTCAGTTGAGCCAGTTAAATAGTATTTTTTAGACGCATCAAATTCCATTTTATTTGTACGTCAAGGGGTTGAAATCCTATATATATTATTAACCCTTGGCATTCGAGAGCGCCAAGAAAAATTGGCACACTATTATTTAACACCAGAACTACCGTGTAATAAATACTGCTGATGTATAGTGCTTTGTAATAACAAGACTGCATTTATTAAGACCTCGTACAATTTTCTTAGTAACATCTGCTTCAATGAATAAGTTCATACGAAACATTCTGATCAGAATACTTTTATAATTTCAATAATTGTGGACGATCAAATTAGGGACCAGTCATTTTGACTGGTTCGATAGTTCTAGTTCGATAGTTCTAGTGTTAAAACAATTTTTAAAAAATTTTAAAACAATTTTAAAACAATTAATAAAAATTTAAGGGTTGTAGGGTCAAGTAATAGTAAAAAAATCCCTACACATAAAGTGAAATAAATAGAATGAAAATATCCTAGGTCAGAAGAAATGCTTTAGTTTTTCATTTAAAACAGCTTTGAGTGCAAAGGGTTGATATTCTATTTTGTTGTTAATGTACATCAATTGGAGAACATATAGCCACGCAATAGTTCTAAATTTTCTTTTTATTTTGGCAAATTATGAACAACAAAGGAATCATCTAATCATTGCAACTGTAAAATGAATCGTAAGGCAAAGGGTTAACACGGTGTTGCCGAAACATTTTTAGCATCGCACGCCTGCCAGCCGTTTCGCTCGTAACAACATCATCCGATCGTTTCCATTATTCTGTAATCCACGATAATAACATTGCGTATCGCCGTTTATTAATCTCCGACAGTAAATAATCGGAACAAACGATTAATTCGTTTTATCAGCCGAATTCAGCAAATGATGAAATTATTGCGTCGACGGTAGGGGTCCGTGAAAAATAATCGCCGAAGCAAGTGGTTAATCATTTCGTGGCTCGCGCGAACGTCAACCGGGTCCCGAATTCATCGTGTCCGACCGCAGTGAAATTAATTAAACGCTCATGAAGTCATTCGCAGCGGTTAGATTGTATTTTTCGTTCATTCCCCCCCGCGTGTCTCGCACGCTCCGTGTTCGAACAATGCATACTCCGGTGACGATAACAATGGCCGATCGTTCACGGGTTCAGTGTACCGTTCACGAGCAACAATCAATCTTGTCAGATGGCTCATCTCATTGTCTAATAACAATCATTTACACCGGGGACGCGATTAACCCTTTGAGCGCTGTGGACGCATATATGCGTCTGGCAAAAGCTATCGGTGTCGACTAAGGACGCATATATGCGATTTGTCTATGTTGCCGGTATGGGCCGGAGACGCATATATGCATTTGTCAATTTTTTCCATCACCTACATAGAAGTAATACAATTACTTTTGTGTGAGATGGATACAAATGCATTCCATCTGTGTTGCCTGTGCAAAAAATAAGAGAAGGAACGACGCAGAAAATGCTATGTCGGTTTATGTATCGATAATTGTTTTGAAATTCTTCACACACAACTGAATTATTAACTTCTGTTCTATCTACTAAATTTAGTTTTCTAGTTCATTGTTTTCTAATTTCTTGGTCAAATTCTAGTTTATTGTAAATTTTAATGTTTATAAAAGTGCAAAAGAATTACTATAACTTATTACTATTTGCGCTTTGAATAGTTAATCAACACAGTTCAGTCTAGCGAAAAAGTATTCCGTTTACAGCGATCGTCAGGGCTGGCCGCGCGCCGTTCGTACAGACCGCATAGGCCGCAAGTATTCAGCACTCAAAGGGTAATCAGCGGCTTAATAACCCCGCAAACATGACTGCATCGATCCGAAATCATTAGCGGCCCCATCTCCCATAAAACATTCATTCATCTCCGTGAGAATGAACTAATACGGCCCGTGTCCCTGATATGTGGCCCCGGAAACACCAGGATCTGTGGCGGTTGCCACGCCGCGGAATGCGTCTCCGAAGGTGATACTAACTCTTCGGAGACGCTGATCTTCCAAATTGCGCCACCCGTCGTCGGCCCGACGACCGACGTTCCAGACGATTCGTTCTCACCGTCGATTGTTATTAGACTATGCAAATGCATTAGTTAACCCCTTGGCCTACACGATATCTGCTGATTGCGCGAGCCACAGTAAACAAGAAGGTCGGTCTTTATTCTTCATTCAGCTGTTCAGCCGTGTATCCGAATTGGCGCAAAATGTATACTTTTCATGACATGTATTTTTACGGGGAACTAAACTAACAGATCATCTAGTATCGTCAGAAACAAATGACAAATACTCGATGTGGAATAACTCCATTCGCTGGTTGAAATAATAATACGCGGCATATTATGCACAAATTTCTCACCACGAATCAGGCTCTATCTATAAAATCTATAAAAATGTAAAGACTTTCCAATTATTCGTTCGCTGTAAATAAAAATAAAAATTGTATGCCTGAATTGCAGCAAACCGATATTGAAGCGAGAGATTAGGTACACGAAAATCCACCCTTGACGCTGGATTCGCGGATCATTAAAAACGACTATTTTACGTTACTCTATAAAAATAACGAGTACATGTCGGTCGAAATTTTCAGCCATTTTTCAACGTATCCGAAAACCCAGTGTTAAAACGCTTCTCTCCTCAAAAATTACAGACATGTCAAACAACTGTGGAACTCTATAAAAATTTTCTACGCAGACATTTACCTTTAGTCTTTAACATTTCTGTCTTGTCTTTTTCATTTTGTACTTGATCTTTCACGTTCGTTTTACTGTATCGTTCTCCATCTGAAAGATCCATCAAAGTTCTACGTTTTTAACACTTTGGCTGCCACGTCACCCACAATTATTTCTGCGATTTTTAAATGAATTTTCACGTTAATATATTCGTTGTATCCAATTTGACGGTGGCCCAGAAAATACATGAAGGCCGGAAAACTACTCAGTGTCATAGGTTTTATTTTTTCAGTTTCTGAATAAGTTGCTCCGACTTTATGCAATTTTTTCGACTACTAGTTTGGCGTTGTTTTATCCCTATTTGGGGAAAATGTGGACAACGAGAGACGCTGCAACATCCAAGAAAAAAAGAACCAGCGCCGATTCTTGCAAAAATGCGATCCAGTCGATCGATGGCAGGAGCCTCGATACTTGCAGCCTTTTGTAAACGATGGAACTCTATTATTAAATTGACTACCAGAAGCTAACCAAACTGTTTCACACTCTTGGAGTTTACAAACGGACCTTCTGAAACGAATAAACGGCGAAATAAGATAGATGTCCGAATATTTTTTCGACACCAATACTGGGTCTAATTTCGTTTATGATTTATTATGTGGAAAACGGTCGAATTCGATAAATTTTATCTCTTAGCGATCTCACGAGTTGTTATTCGCCGGTCTGCATCACTTAATGCCTGTATTGTGTCTTCATCATCTTCAACAATTAAGTCCTCCGTTGGGAAGAAACAAAATTACTTTTCAAACAATCTAATACATTGACAGCTAACGTCACGTATGGGTAAATTCCGGTTCCGTATCAACAGACCTAGTAAAGCTTACTAATATTGCCGAGGCCAGTCAAGACACATAACATTCACAGATTACAGTATCTTCCGAAAGGAAATTGAGAATGAAAATTTAATGACATCGTTATTATAAATTACAATAAGCAGCTACGGATAATAAATTCGATATAACGGATAAGTTCGAAGCGTTGTTCTAGAAACATCCTGTAAAATCGAGTGCAAGAGAGCGAACAGCTCTCTCGCAACATATTCATTTTCGCATCTCTCGTGGCAACACGTGTCGCGATAATATTTCCGAGCCGAGTGCGCTAATGGTTGATCGATTCGCCGGTACTTTTAAATGCATAAATCATTGTATCGGTTCCGGGGAGAGATGTATCGTTCCAAAATAAACTTTCTTCTTTAAGCCTGTCGATGCTGTTTTCCAGCCGTGTTCGCCGAAGCTAATCGACCATTGCCGGTACAATTTATTCACGTCGGTTCTCCGCGCGATTCTTCGTCGGCAGTTTCGAGATCGATTATCTGCTAACCGTATTCTCGTTTACGAAATTCGACCGGCCGAATTTTTCCCGCGAAAAAGATCGCGGAACGTTCGGACACGTTGTCCGATGGGATCGAGCAATAACACCGGCCTGTTTCGCGCTAAACAATCCAAAATGGAATCATCCGGGATTTCCGTCCTCCGCGCCGAACACAGAACAATGCTTAGATTTATATTTCATTGAAAATACGAGATTAGTCGCGGTTTTACGTAACAATATCTGAAAACCTGAACAAAGAACCGACTCGCATTAACTCGGTCCCCGTTTATTGTCGAAGCATGTGAACGAATGTTCCCCGACGCGCCGACAACTAAAGACCAGAAACAGTCGGTATAGAAATCAATTTCGGTTTAAGTGCAGGTGAATGGATTTTCGCGAAGCTCCGATCCGTTGCACGGCCCGATCGAATTAACGTAATTATTTTAAACGATTATTAGAATTACTCAGGTTTACCGTTCCGCCCCGCGGAAATTTATCGAATTTTCTCCCGCGGTGGGTTCCAACGGATGATTGAAGTTGCAGAGTGACAATCATAACGATGAATGAAATCATTAACGTGCGCTCGATCGCTGCACGCCCAGCTGTCAAGTTCGACTTTTCTAATCCACTCAATTCGATAACGTTGCGTCAACGATAACAACATTCTCATTATTACGAACAAAGTGGACAGTCGACGAAAAATATTCATTTCTAACTACGCTATCGACGTTGACGCGTATTCACAACGTTTTAAATGTCAGTTTCACGATTTAGGAATCTCGAGGAAAATTCTTTTCCTTATTCACGATTTTACGAGGTCCTGAATAAAATAAAAAAAAAAAAATAAAAAATAGACGAAGATAAAATAAGAACTCCGTTAACCCTTGACACTTCGGTGGCGCCTCTGATGCGACACTGTACGTTACCATAGTCTCATGTTACGTCGCTATGCTTTCGAGTAATCGGTAAAAATGGAAGTGTTGCGTGTACGAGTAATTATGTTAAAAATGCACGAAAGGAAACGAACCGTGCAGCATGAAAGCGTTTAAAAAACAATGTCACGACGTTCGAATCGAAATTGCTTGGAGCGCTGCAAAGGATAAATTTGTTTGGACTGTTTTGTGTTTCACGAATTCAATTTAATAGTAAACGCGTAGAATTTATTGATCAGTGAGCCGGACGTTCCATGAATATCGAGACGGGTTTGAATTCTATTCGGTTTTTCCCGGAGGATCCTGCAGGTGAAATATTCGCCGCAAAAGGAACAGTCATTCGGCAATTTTCCTTTATTAAAGAGAGCTGGAATCTCGAGTGTCCTTTAAAATAAAGTTAGGGGGACAGAGACATTATTTTTCATTGGAGTACGGAGCACCGGTTTCCTCTGGGCGAATAAATTAATCGTTCCGTGTGGCTGTCCGCGAGCGGCCGGTCCGCGTTTTGCAGGCTGCGTAAGAGCGACAATTATCAACGGCATACTGTGCTCCAGCCCCTCGTATATTCGTTCCGGAAATGGCACTGACCCTGCCTCGTTTCCGTCCTTCCTTCCTTCCTGCCTCCGTGTATCCCCGCATATCCTGGTTGTAAATTCGTTTCGCCATTAGCTCTGGATCCGATGGGAACACTATCGCTCGATCATCGAAGGATCCCATTATTATAAGCAACGAATCCGTCAACAACTTGGGGCTAAAGTCAGTTAAAAGTATCTAAAAACTTATCGGTTTGCTGGATCAATTTTTATAATTTAATGAATAAAGATCGACACTTGATTTATACGTCTGTAGAATCAACAATTTTAGAAGATACCAAAAATTCCTTTCAGATTCGTTTATGCATCGCTAAAGAATAATGAAGCGTTCTCGAATTCGTAAATTCGTACACCGAATTTCGCGGCGGTTGTAAATCCTGTTCCGCTCGCGACGAACTTTCGGTACGTTTGACGTAGTTGCAATTAACTATCTCTATTTGAAATAAAATTTGTTTCTAAAACACACACACAAACACTTAACAGTAAACCTACCACAGTGGGTCTAATTACTTTTTCTAGATTTTCTATTTTACTATTGTTGAAATTATAAAATTTATCTTTGCGGAAATCGATTGGATTTCTTTATGCAATCGTATATTTATCTAAAAATTGCAGAAATTCTAAATAAAATTGGCTTTATAAGGATCGATTCAATAGATTTCTTTTTTCACCGTATATTGCAATCTGAAATTCTGAAGAAATTCTAATAGAAAGAATTTCTGGAGACATTCTAATTGAAATTCTAAAGAAATTCTAATTGAAAGAATTGCTGAAGAAATTCTAATTGAAATTCTAAAAAAATTCTAATTGAAATTCTAATTGAAATTCTAATTGAAATTCTAAAAAAATTCGAATTGAAAGTTTAAAGAAATTCTAATGAAAAACAATTTCTGAGGAAATTCTAATTGGAAGAATTTCTGAGGAAATTCTAATTGAAAGAATTGCTGAAGAAATTCTAAAAAAATTCTAATTGAAATTCTAAAGAAATTCTAATTGAAATTCTAAAGAAATTCTAATTGAAATTCTAAAAAAATTCAAATTGAAAGTTTAAAGAAATTCTAATGGAAACAATTTCTGAGGAAATTCTAATTGGAAGAATTTCTGAGGAAATTCTAATTGAAAGAATTGCTGAAGAAATTCTAAAAAAATTCTAATTGAAATTCTAAAGAAATTCTGATTGAAATTCTAAAGAAATTCTAATAGAAAGAATTTCTGAGGAAATTCTAAAGAAATTCTGATTGAAATTCTAAAGAAATTCTAATTGAAATTCTGAAAAATTCTAATTGAAATTCTAAAGAAATTCTAATAGAAAGAATTTCTGAGGAAATTCTGATTGAAATTTTAAAGAAATTCTAATTGAAAGAATTTCTGAAGAAATTCTAAAAAATTTCTAAATGAAATTCTAAAAAAATTCTAATTGAAATTCTAAAGAAATTATATCTTGACATTTTTATAAGAAAATCTACACTAATCAATTTTAATGCTCGGTAGGATTAATGTCTATTTATTTGTTACTGAATATACAATAAAAGAATACGCGTTGGATTATACGTTTCATGTTTTCGATAGACTACGTCGGTATATTCGCGATTGGAGACGCGTTGAAATTTTGATGCATACGGTATCTTATCTATCTTGAGTTATCCATCATTATGTATCCAAAGGATAACGATTTTAAGTCCCTGCTGATGATATCGAGCGCTGTAACCAATTGATTTCACGGTAGATCGGGCTCGCTCACCTTCAATTTGCAAGGCGGAGATCATCTGCGCGAGTGTCGTCCCACGCGTCCAGAGCTCGATGATCGTTAGCGACTGCTGATTAAATGTGTCGCGTTAAGAATCTCCGCGGGACGAGATTTAACGAGAAGAAATTCCCTGTTCCCCCCGAGGTGCTCGGTAACCCATCGACTCGTTAATTTTACGTAAGTCCACTCCAGCGACGTGATAATTGATAAAACACTGGCCGGATACGAGAGCCACGGATCGTGCTTCCGCGATGATAATCGCGATTGCGATCTAAATCGAAGTCCGACGTCGTGGCTGACATGTGAAACAAGGGTATGACCCGGAGGGAAACTTAACGAATGACATTAATTAGAGACGAAGATCAACGGAGGAACAATGCCGGCACGTTTTTCTGAAAATGTTCGTTAAGTCCGCGAAATAATTACTCGGACGAATGCTGCGCGAATTAATAGCTTGTTATCGATAAATAATTACTTCTACATTGATTGTTACCGACAGACCTTCGTTTTATTCGCTGCGAGTGCAGCCAATGAAATCAAATATTTAACCGATTTTATGCAAGCTCACGGGAATTTGTATGATCTTCGTTGAAACATGTTCGAACGAGCGTTGCAACGTATTCGTGTTCGAGGAGAGAGGAAAGAAATTTGCGATGAATCGATTCTTTCATCTTTCTAAACGAACTCGCATAAATGATATGCTCGGTCGAAGTTTTGTAAACGTGCAAAAGAATTCGTTTAACGCTTTAACTGGCCAATCAACAGCCTAAAAAATTCCACAAAATCAAAGTAATTTATTGAATGCAGTAACAATTGAAAACTTAAAATGTCTGACACAAAGTAATCCTTCAATCTTCTTCTATCCTCCAGATCTCAACTGAATTTAGTGCAACGAATATATTAATGTACAAATTTACATTTAAACATGGACAAATAATTCTGTCACCCATATATGGGTGACATTGCAGTCAAAGTGTTAACGAGTTTCGTGGCAAGCGCTAAAAAAATATATTTTATAATAAGTTTATAACTAAAGTATATACTACAACTAGTATAGAACGAAGCAAATAAATTTATAATGATATATATATCTTTGGTTGCATATTAAATGGCCTGAATGAAAATTCGAGCAAAAATAGCTTTTCGTGAAACGTGTTAGCGAATTTTCTTGATTGTGTCGCCAATTTAAAGAATTATCTATTTATCGCTCTGTAATTATAAACTACGTTTTCTTGTTTTTAACAGAATTATGCAGCTAGGGGTAAATTAAATATCGCGTTATCGTATTGCAAGAAATATTAAGTCAGTAGGAGTTAATATATCGTGATTTCGACAAACTCTGTCGAGTAAGCAAGAGTTAGAACCAGCATTAGAATCTGCTGGTAAACTTTAGTGTCCCTAGAAAAACACTAGAGTTCTCAGCGAATCCCGCAGTCCATAAAAAGATATTGGAAATTTCACGCGAACCACGGAATCATTGGAAAAACGTTGGAAACTTTCCTTGCTACTCGGAGTCCCTAGGAAGACATTAGAAGTATCCTATAAACTTCAGAGTCCCTAGAGAGACATTAGAATCTTTCGGTATACTTCGGAGACCCTAGAAAGGCACTAGAATTTCCCAATGAACTATAGAGTCCTTAGAAAGAGACTAGGACATTTCAGGTGGGCCCATGAAACGTTGAAAAGACATCAAAAGCTTCTAGCAAACCACGAGGATTCTAAAAATACAGTAAAAGCTTCCACTAAACTTCTACGGGCTCTGAGTGAATGTGTCCGTTTTTTTATGTTCAGCAAAATTGTACGTTCGAAAATCAAGCTGAATTTCACGTTACCGCGTCACGGCGAACGGTCGATCGATAAGAATTAATTTACCATATTTTTCAAAAATAAATCTAGAGAAGAAAACGTAAGCATTTTAGTGTTTTGGAAACGTCTCGGCGTCCCCGTCAAGAATACATAATCGAAAATGTAGGTTTCCGTTGGAGATATTCAGGCTGATTGCGCCATCTCTGTATATTAAATTCAATTAGGTTATGTTTAGCTCTAAACTTCTTCTTCCGCGTGCGGCCAAATAAGTAACACGTGTGCGAAGACTCTATACAAAATTGTTGTAATTTTCTTTTTGATTTTATCTACTGTCGGAGAAAAAATAAATTAAGTTTCTCTGAAAGACAAAGGGAGACTCAATTTTTTTTTTTAGTGAAAGTATAAATCAGCATACGTTGCATTATTTCAACAGTTTCCATTAAAAATTTCGATAGTCATCTCTACGAAACTTTCTCTTTTTCTTACTTTTTCATACTTTTCTTTTTTCAAAGTACCTAAAATATTCGCGTAATAGTTTGAAAACACATGTTTCCAATCTTAGGTACGATATGCCTAATGCTTCACCATGGTGGAATTGAAATTGTGAAAAATTACAATTTAATTATAAAAGGATTTAATTCGAATGTGCTCGCGCAGAGAACAGCATTATCCGTCACACGCTACATTACTGTATCGGTTTGCGCGTAATTCGCTTGAAACTCTGCTGTACAGAGAAACGGTCTCGCGGAAAATCCAGCCATGCCTAAGAGGCTAAAAACAAGAACATTTAATAATCATAAAGCGGAAAATAGAAAACAGAAACACGAAAACTCACTCGCTCGCCCTTTGCTCTCTTACACGGTTCTCGCTGCTGCTCTCCGCGTTTCGCCCAGCATCTCAATCCCCTAAATCGATTTCCTCGCGTATATGGTATACTCGTGTTAAGTCGCGACAGCGCCTTAAGAATATTTTTAATTAACGAAGAGGTTTATGACACGGGCTGCGACGTTCCGCTATCTTTGAGGACCCACTCAGCTGACTGCCAGATGTGTCAGGTAGTATTTACCAAATTTTGAACGTACATTTATTAGGGTGGGCCGAGACGTCGACTTTGTACTCAATAACAATTGCGATGCCATAAACCTCCAAATGTGTAACACCGCACATCAGCAAGCGCGCGACCATCCTCGAGACGATACCTGGGACGTACCGTCTTCGAGAAAACTCGATGCTAGACTCACTCCACCAGTGCAGGGTGGACGGCAAATTAAGAAACCAATCGTGGTTTACATATATCTTTGTACGTGCTCATTGGTGGTGGGTGTTTCCACCCCATCAAGGAGCACTAGTATAAATATTGGGTTGTTCGGAAAGTAATTTCGTTCTTTTTTGTGAAAATGAAAGACAATTTTCGTATAATAAACAAATATTTTATTAAATTACATATTGGCCATTCTGGTCCAATACCATTTACCATATTTCTGGTAGTAGCATGATTCCACGCCCATAAAATTTTTGGTCTTTGCTGGCAAAAAACTGATCGAGTTGGTTTTGTCCTCCTCATTTGAAGTAAAGGTTTTACCGTCTAAAAAATTTTGCAGTGACCGAAACAAATAATAATCCGAAGGTGCTAGATCTGGAGAATATGGTGGGTGTGGCATTGTATCCCATTCAAGCTGTATAAGCTTTTGGCGAGTGACCAAACTTGTATGAGGTCTCGCATTATCTTGGTGGAACACTACACCTTTCCTGTGTTGAAGTGCATCATTCAGTGTGTCCAGCTGATGACAGTAGACTTCCGAATTAATTGTTGTGTTATCCGGTAAAAGCTCAAAAAAACGATTCCTTTAAAATCCCACCAAACAGACAGCATCACCTTTTTTTGATGGATATTGGCTTTGGAAATGCTTTGAGCCGGTTCATCTTTTCTGCTCCACGATCTCTTGCATTTGACATTGTTATATACAACCCATTTTTCGTCCCCAGTAATGATGCGCTTCAAAAATGGATAATTTTCGTGACGTTTGAGAAGCGAATCACAGACGTCAACGCGACGATACAAATTTCTCTCCGTGAGAACATGGGGAACCCATATATCGAGCTTCGAGGTTAAACCCAGGCCTTTCAAGTGGTCATAAACAGTTGAATTTGATAAATTTAACCTCTCACCGATCTCACGCGTTGTTATTCGCCGGTTTGCATCAACTAATGCCTTTATCAGCTTCAACCGGCCTTTCAAAACGTGGTGCATCTTCGACATCAAAATTGCCGGATCGAAATTTTGCAAAACCAGTTCTGGCACTAATTTCTTTCTGGCTTGAACAGCATTTTTCCCTTTTCTATAGTAATAAAGTAAAATATGACGAAAATGCTGCTTATTGCTCTCCATATTTAAAAGGGCACCAACCAAAACCTACTGCGTAGAATCAATTGGACTTTTTCACACACAAACCTTGCTATATCAGTTCTCAAAACATATAATGATTATGCGGCTTAAGTGTGAAGTTGGGTGCGAAAAAATACAATTAAATCATCTGTTGGAAAAAAACGAAATTACTTTCCGAACAACCTAATACTTGT
>CM052097.1:16686053-16696650 GCA_028453745.1 Agapostemon virescens | reverse complement strand
CACTCACCAAGGAACGTCAAAAAGAAATGGAAAATTTGTAACTACCGCGGACGCAGCTATCCTCCAATGACTGCATACAAGTAACAATTAAATAGAATTATATTTCGATTTAAAGAAAATTAAGGATTTACATATTGAGAAGATTCGGTTCGAAATATTGATCACGAGTCTGGCTCGTTGTTGTAGGGGAAGGGGTTGAGAAAAGTAGATTTGTTTCCATTTTGTCGTAACAAAATGATCGACTATAGATTCTGTTGAATGTAATGTGCCCAGTGATTTATTTTTAATGGAAAGTTGGTTCAAGATCAACGGTAATCGAAAAATGGAATGCTAGCGATTCAAGAAGGAAGTCAATCGAAATACCACAGCTTCGCGCTTATTGTTTAGTGTTTGGTGTCACAAAAGTCGGTGAATTATGGAACATCCTGTATTTATCAGAGTGTACGCTCTCCGATCGATCATCGAGATTACATTTTCCCAGACTTTGAAGTAAAATCCTTTGATAACACTTCGCGAAGTTTTTCATCCGCAAATGAGCCAGCTTATACAGGTCTTATCACAAACTTTCCCAATTTGTACTTTAGATAAAAATACGACAAAAATATCACGCAACGGGAAGTTCATTAACAACTAATTAAAAAGTTACGAGACATAATGATCGGGTAACATGATGATTAACCCTCGAATGGCGGATTCATTTTGACACAAATTTCCCATCCAAATTCTAATTTTCTGGTAGCCTGTTGAGAACATCGGCCACCAACGGATAGCGCATTTCATGCTCGCGTGACACAAGTTAGGCGAAATACAAAATAGTAAAATCGTTGAAAGAATTTAGTCCCTTGCCATATTATGACGAGTCTAACTAGCGAGCCAGATTTTAAACAAAGTCCAACAAATTCTGCCTTTCTTTTTAGACGAAATCAAGTTTTATTCTTTTGCAATCAATATTTAAGCATTAAATTACATCTAGGAACATAACAGATATAAATTGACTGTTCTCTTCTGTAACATTATGATCCCCTTGCCCTACAACAACGAGTCAGACCAACTTTCAACTTTTATCCACGTTAAATTTCATACTAAAATACAGTAAAGCTTTATAGCTTTATAGCTACTATACTTTATAGCTAAAGGCTCAGAGAGGCAGGTGTAGCCCACTAGAGTATTTAACGATCCACTGGATTGAATATTCTTATTTCATGTGAATATTTAAAAATTAGAAACCCATTTATTTTAATTTACAATGTAATATCTATTAACGTTGGTTTTCCAAGTATTTACATGATTTCTGCAAGATTGAAACGTCAAAAAAGCATACATAATAGAACGATAACTGCAGAAAATATAGCGTAGAATAAATATATATAACGTACCAGCGAAATGAATAGGTCTGTAAATATGAAACCGAAATTTGCACATCATAAAATTTGTTAGAAAATCGCCTTACACGTGCGGGATACTTTTTGGTTCGGCCCTTCAAACAAGGCGTACGGGTTGTTCCCCTCTGAAAACTGTCGCCTCTCGTTGTATCCCTACTCTTCGATCAGATGCACATCTGTACGATGGCGTGAAAGCTTTTGATATGAGTGTCGCCATCGCGGGTGAGGAATAGTTTCTATAGTACGCGCCTGAGGTGCTGCATGTACTATAGCGTATGGGAACCGGAGGGCGGAGCCTCTGAATATTGGCTGTCGCGGGCACTTAATTCTGAATCCTGCTGTAGCTAGCTGAACAATTGTTTTAAGATGGAGCCCGTAGGTGGGGCAGGTAACAAGGACTCGTACGCTACGGCGATGGAGGCCTGGGGTAACTTCCAAATTCGTGCCAGCTTTATGCACGCTTTAATAGGTATTATGCGAATTTTTCGGGGCACGCGGGAAGGGGGAAGGGGAAAGTCATCCTGCTGCACACTGGTTCCCAAAAGTTCCTGGAGACTTTCTATCTGCGTCTAACTTTGCGTTCCCCGGCGAAGTATAACCTCTCGAAACGGCTCGCGATACGTTTCTTGAAGCACCGATGCGAAAGGAGAGTCTAACGCGCTGAATTATGCACAGAATTTAATGGAACGCGAGCTGCATCCTTGTTTAATTCACAGTTACCCGAAGTCTGAGAGCGGTGGTAGCGTCGGGAGGAACTCCTGGGCCCAGCCCGGAACCGTCGTTGACAGGGCAGTTTTAATTATTAATTAATAAATTGCCGGCTGCCGAGTTGTTGTTTCTTCGACCGCGTGGATCAATACTTGATACGATAATTTCGCGAGTTTTTTTTTTCCCCCACGTTCCCGTCTGCGCTGATACGACCGACGCACAGAAATGGAGCGTGAATTTTCTACGAGCCCGAAACACGAATTTCACGGAATGAAAATATGAAGTACGCGAACACCGTGCCCCGCCATCCTTGTTAATGCCATTCAAGCCGTGAATTAATTCTACCCCAGAATTTCACCGGTTCTTATTCTATCCGACCGAATCGATACTCGCGGAACCAAGGCTTTGCACATTCATTCAGAGAATCGGGAATCAAAGAGAATTTCGCTTCTTCTGCCAACGATCCTCTTAATATTCTCGTCGGAATATATATTCGTTCGGAAACCTTGTTTGATCAGATTATAATCGCGAGCGAACGCTACACTTTAATTTTCGATATGCGAATGGGAGAATCATCCTGCCGGGGAAACCGGGAAATAGAAAACATTAGAACGTACCGGTGACTCGGACATTTGTACGCTTAACTGAGAAACGTTATTTAGGAACCTTTTTGAATTATTATCGCGAGCAGACTTTTCTCTTGAATTTTTGTCTTATAAATAAACAGCGTTCCAGAGCGTACGAGCTCTTGTATAAATTGCTTTGCAACGTATTGCTTTGTAACGTGACTAGCACGTTCGTTCGCTTAGATTAAGGATAGGAATTGTTACGATTCATTCGTTTATTTATGTGCTGTTCCCTTTTGCTTTGTCGTTGCTTTGCGATGCCGTTGCATTCATTTCTACGCGACACTTGAAACTCTATATTCAATTAGGGCAAATAAATGTCTAAGAACGAGTATGCGAACCAACGACCAACGCGCCTGGTTAGGAAAGGAAATATAATGCAACCTTTGAGGAACAAACATACTTTTACAGTAGCATTTTTACTTTAACGATCTTAACGAGAGCGAAAATATAACTTTGTTATAAATTGTAATTTCGTAGCGTTTTTCTTGATACGTTTTCGTAGTTTCCAGCAATTGTAAGCGTACCTATCTTAAAATGCATTCTTTCAGCTTTAATCGAAGGCCTCGAACGCTGAGGAATTTTATCGAGAACATGTAGAATACGCATCATGAAAATTTTTGCCGATATTTCCGGATCGTTTTTTTTAAATTTCGTGGTGATTTCGCGTGCGCTGGTAGTGTAAACTTCGCCAAGTTAAAGTGCATTCTTTCAGCTTTAATCCGAAGCCTCGAACGCTCAAGAATTCCATTGGGAACATGCAGGAAACACAATTGAGAAATTGTAGCCAATATTTGCGATTCGTTTTTGCGAAATTTCGAAATTTTTAAACATTCTAAACATTGTTTTCGTGACGGATCCCTAAGCTAGATGAAAAATATTTGGCACAACTTATTTTGTCGGTATTATTAGTTAATATGCTTGGGATGGTATTAGATATAATCAATAATAATTTATTACTGATATACTATTAATGATGATTGACTATTTTTCGTGTTCAAACAATGTATCTTCTGTTATTTATAAGGATGCATAAGGAGCAATTCTATACAATTATGAATTCGTACTGTAACGAAGAAAAGATAATACAAAAATATATACAGGGTATCCCAAAAGTATGGGACAGAGAGATTCTTTTGAAGCAACTTTTTCCTTTGCAAAAATTCAATCTGCGGCGTCATTTACGAGTTATGATCGAAAAATCACTGGCCAATGAGAGAAAAGCGCGCGAACTAACACGTGCTCGCTCGAGTGCGCTCGAATCGTCCGCCGGCCAGGCGCGCAATCAGAAGTGAAAGAACAAGTCAGAGAGCGCAAACTTTCCAAATTTTTTTACTACGCGACGATAATAATTTTAAGAAAAACGCTGTTCATTCTTATTTCAGAATATCTAAATAATAATTACTAATTTTTCAGACCTGAAATAATAAACAATTTAGCCGTGTCAACCGTTTTAATTTTTTGGTATGCATGACATCTCACGCGTACCACATGAAATTTTTATACGATACGTACTGTGAAGATAAAGAATAAGTAACCCCGTCGAAATACGTAAACGATATTTTAATTTAAATAATTCTGTGTCCGAACAGAATTCAACGAACGATTCGCAAAACTAATTTAATAATAAATAATCACGTTAAAGAACATGCAGGATATGTGTGTTTAAGAATTGTTAAAGACTGTCATTAACAGTAAACTCACCCATTCAGTTGTAAATCCACTGCATGGTTGGAAATGTGGACAGCAGGACAGTGCGTTGACCCCTTACAGTATATGCTGAACTGATCAGCTGATTCCTATTCGATGGCGACGAACGCAGGCTATCCCAATGTTCACTTTCATTGCACTATCACTAAACACTGATACCATAACTTATTTAATATTATTTAAGACGATATTTCTTTCGATTAACACTTTGACTGCCATGTCACCCATATATGTGTGACGGAATTATTTGTACGGTTTATAAATAAATTTTTACATTAACATATTCCATTGTACCAAAGTTAATGATTACACAGAAAGTGAAAAAAGGTAGAGAGCACAGTTCAAGGCATACGTATTATTTTTTCAATTTTATTTTAGTCAATATTTTAGCCGAAGTGTTAAATTGAAAGGAGCCGATTTTAAAAAGAAATACGTAACACAATGCCTAAAACACACGTTTCACACATTTTCACGAATCCGTTGTTCACACCGCACAAGAACATTTAAAAAGATATAATGTAATAACGCGCTCGCGACGTCCTTTCCATCGGAAGGAACTGTGGAAGACTGACGCGATGGCCGTGAAAATTTTGTTTACATCCTAGAGAGTTTCGAATGTTTACATTCGAACGCGATACATTGTTCTCGACTGGGCTCCGTTTCGAGTGCGTGCCACATGCGAATGGGTCTCAAGAACGGGTCATAAATATGACAAAGTCTAGATTTTGGAGGCCGGTCATTTGAAAGCCCTCACAGGCGACGACTTACTCCGAAAACGGTTCTATTGAGAGGTATGTATTTTCCTTTTCTGTTTTTTAGGACAAGGAATTTCTCTGTCCTCTTTCAGTTCGTTTTACAAGCTCGCTTGTAGGAAAACACAACCATCGCGCCAGTCTTCCACATTAAATTAGTTTTGCGAATCGTTCGTTGAATTCTGTTCGGACACAGAATTATTTAAATTAAAATATCGTTTACGTATTTCGACGGGGTTACTTATTCTTTATCTTCACAGTACGTATCGTATAAAAATTTCATGTGGTACGCGTGAGATGTTATGCATACCAGAAAATTAAAACGGCTGACACGGCTAAATTATTTATTATTACGGGTTTGAAAAATTAGTAATTATTCTTTAGACATTCTGAAATAATTATTGTCGCGTAGTAAAAAAATTTCTTGTACGCTGAGAAAAAGATATCATAGACGTGACACCTTCGCCCATCATAAATAAAAACTTGATTTTACTACAAAGATTGTTTCAGATTTCAAAATAATTCATTACTTACGAGTACCCCTAATATAAAGAGAGTTCAAACAATTCTTTGGAAGAATATTCCAACAAATTGGTAACAATAACGGCTTCTACAAGCAGAATAGCCCTCGGAGTGGATATTGTCTCGAGGAAGTCGTAATTGTCTGAAAAGAGTGAAAAGGTTAGACCATGGAGTATCGGGTTTTTACGTAATTCTGCGGTAATTTAAAAACGAAAGGACGATAAAAGGCTTCGATAATCGCATCCTCGAGGCAGTTACCACGTTCTCCGAGTGGGCAAAAATGCCGAGCGCTATTCCTTAACCTTTAGCCAGTTCGCCGGCCATGTAAAATGCATTCGCGAGCAAGTTGCGGAGTCGTCGGGTACGAGAAGCGTATTCATAAACGGGTCGGTGTTTCTCGCCGGGGCGCATCGGATGCGCCGGGTACAGGCCGGGTCGCGTAATGGCGCGTAAATTACAGCCGCGTCCCTATCTTCAAAAAATACAGGACAACTTCGCGACGTGGCGCGTTTTCGTCCGCATTAACGGAACTTCTGTTATCGTGGCCCCGCAGAATCGCGATTATCTCGGCCGCGTATTACGTTTCTCGTGTGCAGTCGCATTCGACTCGAATTTCCCGCGTCCCTCCCCTGATAAACGAAACGGGAAACGCGAGAATTTAGGGCGCGTGCATACCACCGGCATGACCACCGCAAAGCGTTTCGTTCGCCGTTCTATTCAGTTTACGGAATAATGCGGCATCCTACCCCTGCCCCTGCGGCCGGTCAGTAACGTTAAATCATCCCCTGAACACTCGTTACGATGATTCTTTATTCGTTCGTTCGCGCGACTTACGCGAACAGCGAAGACTTCCGTCACACCGATTTCGCAACGCTAAATTAGGCTGACCAGGACCCGCGACACACCCTGTATAAAAATGGCAAAAAAATGGCACAAGATACCGTAGAAGTACGCGAGCGTTCGTAAAACTTCACGGATTCGCGATTTTCTTGAAAATTTACATTACCCTCGTTAAAGTACCGAATTACCCATTCGTTCGACAATAATTACGTCTACGGTCTGCTTGTGTTTCACGAGACCTAGTCCTGCAACTTCGTAAAATTCAGAATCGCAGATACGGCGCAGATTCAGAGATCCACCGAAATAAAATCTGAAGACTTCAGTTCACATAATCTTTATGACACGCAGCGTCTGATTGCTTAAATAAAATGAAGTAGTTCGAAGAAACGAGGATCTCCGAGACGTTTAAAACGTAATCCGGAGGCTTTTACATCGTGCTTCTTTAATTGTTCTTCACTGTGCCGTGCTTTATTGAACCCTCACTTCGAAATGATTCCGCGTGTATATATATGTACATGTATATATGTGTCTTCATGTGCGTGTGTGCAGAATCGCTGGGAACAACGCTCTTGCCATAACGCGTGCCGCATTAACGTATGAATATTCATAACATATGGTTTTTTTTAATATCTTAACGGTGGCAGCGCTGCCGCGAAGAGCTCGTGGGAATTTATATACGCCAGCGGCAGCCAAATGATAAATGCAATTCCTTTTTCCTTTTTTTTCGTTTTTTTTGCTCGAAAGCTTCCGCCCACCCCTGTCCCTCCTCTTCCGGCGCGCATCCTCGTAATCGTTTATTTGTATCTCATTTACTCTCGCGGAAATGCGCTTTGCATTTTAATTACGTCAATTCCGCGCTGATATAATTCCAAGCGTAATTCCTGTCCACGATATTCCACGTCGCGTTGCTGCTCCACAGTTAGGGATCAAAGAATCCTCGATTTTCGACGAGCCACTCCCATTTCCTTCGAGCTCGAGCCCGACGAGAACCTAACCGCTTCATCCTGCACTCTACGATATGCTACAGAAATTTTCAGCTCTTTTACTGGTCCATTCAAATTCTCAGCAAATAGATTTTTGTTTAACTACTCGCGGTATAACAACTAGTTAGGCTCGTTTCGAACGGGAACTGCTAAGTTCGAGATAACATTTTCTTTGTAACTAAGATTATAGCATTGCAGTAAATATATTGAAAAATTTGTTGGCAGTTACGTATTAACACTTTACCGACCGGCAATTGTTTCAGGATTTTTTATGGTCTATAGTTCATGATTGAAAACTTTTTTAACACTTTAACTGCCGAACTGACAACCTCAAAAATTGTACTAAATCAAAGTAATTTATTTAATGAAGCAACAATTGAAAATTTAAAATGGGTGACAGATAGTTAATCCTTCAACCTTTTGGTATTCTTCAGATATCAACTAAATTTAGTGAAACGAACATATTAACGTACAAATTGATTTTTAAACATGGACAGATAATTCTGTCACCCCTATATGGGTGACATAGCGGTCAATGTGTTAAAAGATCTTTCAACACTGACAGCAATTTTTATTGGAAATCCACGAGACATCCTCGGTAACGTTATCTAATCACTTCTTTACAAACTACGATGTAAAAGAAGTTTTTTAAACTTCGTTCTGTTAAATACAATTATTGAAAGTCCTATTAACTTGTTAACTTCAGACTTCCGGTCAGTAAAATGTTAATATAAAAATGTATGTCTTTTCGCAGAGTCTGCTGGAACGATTAGGTGCAATTTTTGTTACGAGTTTATCGTACTTCAAATAAAAAGTGTACCGACGGTGTTTAAAGTCAACGTTTCTTCAATGTTGTAGATTAGTGTATATTGTTGTAAAAAATTATACAGCGATACGAAATTCCTTCATGCCCGTAGCTGTATCACAATTTGTATTTTCTTTAGAGTAACCAGGTGGTCGGTGACTTATGAACGAGGCTGTACATCATCGACGACGCATACTAAATCTTTATTTGCGTACCATATGCATTACTCGTATCCTCAAAAAGAGGAAACTTTATAATTTATGTGTATCATTTCTCCTCAGCCCCTGAAGACTCAAAACGACGCCTTTACGGCCGCGGTAAAAATAATAAATAGACTCGGAACCTTTCCACGAACTCGGAAACTCATGAAACGGCTAAAACAGATATTACAAAACTTAAAAATTATATAGCCGTGCTATTAATTATTTATAAGTGCGTAACACTCGTAGCAAAGAATCTGTCCTCTAACCTTAAAACGTTAGCCAATTGCGAAAACAGAAAACGATGTCTTCTCTCAAGACTCCTCACGACTTTTAAATAAAATAGCTCTCAATCATTTCAGAGATTGATCTCGTTTACATATACATAGAATTCATGACAGCGAATCTGGTTGTTTGCTCGCAAACGAATAAAGGCGACGGATTACAAAGGAGAAGAAGTTTTCAATTATTTGCCGACCGGTAAAATGACACCGTAATTTCTGAATCAACGATTCAACGTTACTAATCGCTGTCGCACACTTCGCCCATGTATTATACATTTTTCTAACAACCGTAATCTCGCGTGCGGATGAATAAATAAACTAGCAGCGCACGGACTGTCGCGGCCGACGATATTAAAATAATCCGAACGAGCCGAACGTAGTCACGCGATTGCTATCGATCAGGAATTCACGTGACAATATCCCTGGTCACTCTATTTCTTTTTTTTTCTAACTCCTAACCTGTTTCATCTTGGTTATCTGCCGGCCGGACGGAACGGAATTTGCCAGGGACCGTGCACTTCCGCCTTGATCACGCGTTCTCACTTTTTCCGCGCGATCTTCCGCTTCGCCGACGCACGCGTCGCCCGGATGCAGCTCCATCGAACTCTCGGAACACGAGTCCATGTCTGTACAAGTCGTTTACCGTCGGCTTGTACACACGTGTCGATGCGTGGAACACTTCCGGAACCGGAAGTCCTCAGGAAAGTCGACCGGCTTCGGGCGATTACCAAGCAGCGCGGACGCGACGCGTTCCAATGAAATTGTCTCGCTAGTTTCATTACAGATTGGCGGAAAATCAGCGCGATTCCGTTGAAACTATTTAACACGTTAAGCGCCACGCCGAATTTCTGTACCGTTCCGTTCAAGGCACGGTTAGCCGTCAGGAGGGCCGCTCGCCGATAGACGAAACAGTGTATAAACAGTCGAGTAACGTAACGCGCGCAGCGATAGCAGAACGAAAAATGTGTCGCCGGTTCGTAGGGACCGACGAGGCCTGCTTAACGTGTTAAGCAGAGCTCTCAAAATCTAGGCTAGCATATCAGGGGATTTCAGGAAGCTACCTTTTATCAACCCCATTTTTCCCATTTTCGCCATTGATCGCCCCGAAATTTAAAAGTCGCGCCACGGCTGTAATTCGATTCCGATCGACATGAAAATTGACATACACACTGACCACGCTTCTAGAAACGTGTACCCAAACTTACAAAAGAATCGGAGACCTAAAGTTTTTCCTTGATTTTTCGCGATTTTAAGGCTGGGGGGGTATTCCCATTTCTGCCAATATTCGGCAAATATTGGACAATCTTTGAAGTCGTGCCCCGACCAAACCATTAGAGCTATCGACATAGGACTAACGGCAAAATCTTCCCCAAACCTTCCTCTTTAAGCAGAGCACCGCAAAATCTAGACCAGCATTTCAGGGGACTCCGGGAAGCTTCCTTTTATCAACCTCATTTTTCGCATTTTCGCCATTGCCCGCCCGAATGGTCAAAGTCGCGCCACGGCTGTAATTCGATTCCGACCGACCTGAAAATTGACATACACACTGACCACGCTTCTAGAAACGTGTACCCAAAATTACAAAAGAATCGGAGACCAAAAGTTTTTCCTCACTTTTTCGCGATTTTAAGGCTGGGGGGGTATTCCCATTTCTGCCAATATTCGGCAAATATTGGGCAATCTTTGAAGTCGTGCCCCGACCAAACCATTAGAGCTATCGACATAGGACTAACGGCAAAATCTTCCCCAAACCTTCCTCTTTAAGCAGAGCACCGCAAAATCTAG
>CM052097.1:16659186-16682619 GCA_028453745.1 Agapostemon virescens | reverse complement strand
GCCTCGGAAAACTGACTACGATGGTGCTACGCTGTTAATATAGTGACCTGTCGTAGACGTTCTCCTGCAAAAATACTTGGCTGTCAGAGGAACAAATTATGTAATAAATTATTAATGTATTTGACAATTCCGTGGCAGCCATTGCTAGATCTATGAAAATTGAATACGATTTCTAGAAGTACAGGAACGATATGTGGTTCGACAGCGTTGCCTAAATTAAATAATAAAATAAAAGATATTAAATTAAAATTAAAATTAAAAATAAATTAAAAATAAAAGCCTCCGAAAACTGACTACGATGATGCTACCCTGTTAATCTAGTGGCCTGTCGTAGACGTTCTCCTGTAAAAATACTTGGCTGTCAGAGGAACAAATTAGCTAGAAGCTCTTGCAAGAGAAATGCATTTAACGATTCAGTGGCAGCCATTGCTGGATCTATGAAAATTGAGCTCGACTTCTAAAAACTATAACTTGAACCCGATTTCTAATTAGCTAACTACGCTGTTCCTCAGAGTGTCAGATCTACTAAAATTTTATTCGGCTTCTACAAACAAGGGAACGATATTCGATTCGACCGAATTCGAAAGTCTCCGAAGACTGGCTATGACGACGCCATAACTCTAATCGCCTAGCATAGGCGTTTTCGCGAAACTCGGTTTTTAGATGCAGAAATTAAACCGAGGCTCTCGCAAGACGAATATACTTAACAAATTTATGGCAGCCATTGCTAGATCTCTTAAAATTTATCCCGACTTCTAGAAGTGCAGGAACGGTGTTTGGATCGATAGCGTGGAGCAATATCTGGATTGACTACTACTTCCGAAGATTGACTACGACCCTAAGCTGTCACTCTAGTTACATGAGATCAGGCGAAGAGAGACTCGGCTGTTAGGCGTACAAATTAATACATGGCCCACATAATTAATTATCGCAAGAAGAATCAGATTCTGTAAGTAAATTTATTCATATTCGAGGCCTCTGAAAATTGATTGCCACAGTGGTCCGCTGTGACTTTGGTAGTCCGCCCCAGGCGCTCTCTTGAAAAGAAACTCAGCCATTTGGTATATAAATTAACCCCTTGCCATAACTTTTTCTTTGCAACTACAGTCATTATAATATTTTCATTGCTAACAATGTAACAGAAGGAACAAGAAAATTTATAATTCCTTTGCGGCTTTTACATCAATGTTGAAATATAAATTTAAGAAGAATAATATTGCATTTCGACTAAGAAGAAAGGCATCGCATTTGTATTTGTTAAATTTTGTTTAAAATCTTTGACGAAAGTCCGACTTGTTGTAATATGGCCAGGATTAACCCTTAATGGCGACTCTGAAGCACCAGTAAAAAATGCGATACCACTGTTTAAAACAATTTTTATATCGCAACCCTTGTATCGAAGAAATTTGTAATAATTTCATTCTTGCAGGAACGAGTAATAGTAAAAACACCCAGATGCATAAGATGAAATAAATCGTGTGCAATAAAAATATCCTATGTCAGAAGAAATGCCTAGATTTTCGACTGATAGCAGCAAAGCGTTAAATTGGTGGCTCTCGCAAGACGAACGCGTTTGCCGTTTGCCAAGAGCCATTCTAATTGCAACGCATCGCTCTTTTTACATGTTATTAAAACTACTTTTTTTGTGATTAACGTTGATCTTTTTATAGAACCTCATAAAAATGTTAACTTATCACAATATAATAATAAACTGGCTACTGAACAATTAGAATTTGGGTGGAACGTTTGTAACACTGGGTAGTTGAGTTGTTTCAAACTCAAACCTTTTATTGCATTCGTTGGCAACCTCTGAACTAGTGTAAATGTATAGAAAATGATGGAGATTATTCTATCTTTTCTTTAATTAAAGAAATACCCAACAATGAAAGTGGCTCGGTCTAGATGTTTCATAAAAACTATAAAAGTGATTTTTGTAAACGTACCTTTAATATTTCACTGGTCGGCGATATCCGGCAATATATCGGCATTATCCCTTTAGATAACAGGTTAAATAGTTTGACGGTACAGTCTTGCATTAATTTTAAACATCGTCTATCAATACTTCCGTCTCGCAAAAATACGAACGTCTTTATTCAAACACATTACGCTTGCTTTAAAATATTAGACGAAAATATAATTCGTTAATAATCCTCTCAAACAAAGCTAAATTAGCGTTTGAACATTCGATGGACGGTTGAGTGTCACTTTAGTTTCTTCTAAATTAACCCTTAGCACTCCGATGGCTCCTCTGAGGGGACATTAAAAATTGGCAGAATATTATTCAAAACAATGTTGGTACTTAAGAAGCTAGTCAAAATTCAAGTGCTCCACGTACGATTAAGATTAACAAATTTGCTATTCACGAAAGCAAACGAACCACATACAATGGAGTTATTCTGGGACAAAGAAATGTCTCGACTTAGGAATTAAAATTGCTTGGAGTGCAAAGGGTTAACAGTCGTGATTAACGAACTCAAGATTCCACCGCGAAGTTTCTAATAAACTAGTTAATTACTTTCTAAACGAAAATTTCTATCACATATAAAAATATCAAGTATATTTCACAAATTTGAGACAAATTTTGAGACAAGAAAGAACAACGAAGAGACGAATCGTGGCGAACCAATAGAAACTTGAAAAGGTGAATGAACGTACGACTGAACGCTAGATATAAAACTAATATTTAATAACGTCGAACATAGACTCACAAAATACCGAAGAACAACGGAAAGTGTGTCTCGAACGAAGGAAAGGTCGAACAAAAATGTAAAGACCGGAAACCGCCAGAGTCCCAGAGAGTCCCGGTGAGTCTCTGCGACTCGACGCGCTCCGAGTTTCTCGCGTGGTCTGCTTAAGTACAATAGATATAATATATTTCATATAATAACGTAAACAAGATAGTGGTATTTGTACAAATATCCCTTAATATAAAAATCATGCTTGCCCGGCCGAGAAAGAGTGTACGGTTTTGCTCGTCGTCGTTGCGCGTCCGAGAACCGTGGGCGAACTGGGGCGCCTGTGTGTAATCAGGTCTAACGAATTGGTTTGATCGCGCGATTGCGGCTGGACGATGGACAAAAAATGCGCGATGCGCACCGATCGGATGGGTTGTTGTCTTCTATCGATCAGCATCGCGATTTATACATGAAAATATGGTCGGGTCGCGCCTAGCTCCACGGCTCCTCGGCTCTGCTTAATCGTTAATAGGACCTACGTTATGATCGGGAGTTCGCAAGGAAACCGTTTGTTAAGGTACTTTCGATTAGTTTCATCCTTATCCTAACTGTCTTATCCTCGTCTCTTAAACTTAGGTATTCCGGTTCGCAGCTGACCGCGGCCCTAATCCGCGACAGCCCTGAACATCGACGAAATTGGTTTCTATCTACCGTTTCGTTGGCTCCGACGGAACGTTTCCTCCTATCACCGAGATGTATCGCGGGCTCTTATCGAGCCCGGGAGGTTTCCGCAACAAAAAGAAAAAAGAAAAACACCGACACGAAAGAGCTGGGCCTTCCGTGACAAGCTCCTCTTCTTTCGGAGATCACATTCCTCTACACGCTAGATAAGCCTAGACAAACACACACACACCAAAGTTCCCCCGGTAGCGAGCGTTCCTCATCCGTCGCAACGATATCACCTTGAGAGAAGTTCCCGCGATGCACCGGGACATCCCATCGAATACCCTGAATCCAAAAGAACTAACGACCGAAGCCGGTGGACGTCGCGAAGCTGACGCGAGGTTATTAAAACCGAAGGAGCAACTGGTCCTTGATCTAAGGTGTCCAGAAACGTTCGGACGTTCACCGGCTCGATCGCCCACTGCTACGTCCTCGAGAACACCGCGTGTTATCTGTGGTAACCGTATCCGGGATTGGTGAAGACGGTGGCCTTCAGTGTGATGGACGAGACCTGAGGTCGGTCCTTGAGCAAGCAGGTCTTCGGACACTTGTCGCGCGCGCCGTGCCGCCACAGAAGGTGCAGCGTCAGGGAAGCCTTGGTGTGGTATGGTCGGCAGATGGATCCTCTGGCGAACGAGTCTCGGGGACAGAGCCTGCACTTGAAGAGTCTTCGACGGATCAGTCGACGCCGGTACCTGCTCTTCAGCTCGGCGAGCTTCACTGTCTTCTTCGGCGACCTGGTCGTCGAGTTCTCCTGCTGTCTTCTGTCTTGGATCTTCTGGTCCGGTAGCGACAAGTCGTCGTCTTCGAACTCCTGATTCCACGTCACCTTCCTCGGCTGACTCTGCTTCCTGGATCGCCTCTCGCTCGGCTTCTGACTCGTCCAAGGACACTGGAGTTCATCCAAGGAGTCCCTGGCGGATGATCTTGCCTCGCTCGCTTCGGGAACCGCTCGGTAGCTGCACGCAAAATCACGGTTTAGTATAGTAGAGGTACCCGCGGCTGGTCCAACGCTGCGACCCGCCGGGTTGCCAGGCCTTTCGTAACCGTCCTCGTACTCGTCGGACTCGTCGCCTATCGGGTCGCAGCGGTCGTCACCGCTCGACCGCCTCTCCTCTTCCAATGTCGGGTACGCCATTGTCGCTGCAGTTGCAGGGGAGTTTACCATCTCGTGGCTGCAACCACCGCGGCACTGTTCCATAAGTTACGTTCGCGTCATTTTTCTACCAATGAACGCGCGACCCGCCGACGCGGGTACACGCTCTTCGAGATAGAGAGAAAGAAAGAGAGAGACAGAGAGAGAAACAGAGAGAGAAAGAGAGAGAGAGAGAGAGACAGACAACACGTGGTACAACAAAATGGTGGAAGCGAGGACTACGCCGGTTTCACCCGACGGCTATCCTGCCACGAACACCGAAAGCAAACAAACGAAGCGTGCACACGCGAACGGAAAGGAACGGTCAACCAAAAAATGACGCTGCAACGTAACAGAAAATTGGAAGGGAGCGGGGTGGAGCGGGACTTCGACGACGGATCGCAATCATAGAATTCTTGTCGGTTTCTGATAATATTCAATCCTTATGGTCAAATCTGCTTACTCGTTTATCCTAATTGTTTTAAGAATTGTATTCTTTAACACATTAACTGCCCAACTGACGACCTCAAAAATCCCATAAAATCAAATTAATTTATTTAATGAAGCAGCGGTCGAAGACTTTAAATGTACGGCTTACATTTATCTATCAACCCTCTTTTATTCTTCAGACATCGACTAAATTGAATGAAACGAATACATTAATGTTTAAATTTAGTTTTAAACATGGACTAATAATTCTGTCACCCATATTTGGGTGACATGGCAGTCAAAGTGTTAAGAAGAAATTAGGAATCTCGAATGCTAAAGCTGCAAAATTGTTTGCTCATTCGGTTGACAACATAAAGATTAAATTAGAATCAGTTTAGCCAGACTTGAAAATTGTTATATTCTGTTTCTGCAAATTCTGAGTTTGCTGTTCTGTATCGCATGTTCGTTTGGATCTTACCACCCCTTTTACGCATGCGTGCGAAGAATGTGTAGTTCGACGCGCAAAACGGTGTTTAAAGAATTTTTAAATATCGTCGCACTGTTTTCAAGTCTACGAACATTGATAAAGGGGAAAAGCGACAACGTTTAATTTATATGAAAATCTGGAGCTCTTAGCAATGACGTAATCAGCAAGGAGGGTTGATTTTGGATTGCGACCTGTCGCTGAACACCTGTGACCCGACGAGATAAATCACTGTATCGTGACGGTCGAAAGAAAGTTGTTGCATATAAGAAATTTACGTTTGTTCGGGTACGATTCGCTATGAACTTATATATATTTCAGTGGATACGATCGACAAAGTTTCCAGTTTCACTTTTATTTATTCCTGACCGCTTTGCGAAGCGAATGAATTTGCTACATTTAGATTTTATTGTTCGCACGTTAACATGAAGCATAGAGTGCGCCGGTAACTATCGATTCAGTCTTTCTTTTAACCATCACTTTCGAATAAACACATTTTAAAGAAGCGTAATAATCACACTCGCAACTTAAATCTATGTCAGTGATAACAAATCAATTTGCTTTACTAATGACCATTTTACAGGTCAATCGATCAATCTCTACCGTTAAAGAAAAATGGAGTAAAAACTTGAAATCGTAACGTTAACCCCTTGTCTTCCGACTTATATTATTTGCGAACACGCCAAGATCCTACATTGTTAACGCATACAAACAAAACTGACATTTTCTTTCGAATTTTTCGTAATTATCGTTCGACTGCAAATTCCATGCATCCGTGACAAAAACGAATGGCAGAAATACAGAACAGTAAAGACGGTTCGCAAACATCGAGAACACTGTGTTGCACTGTTTTCGAATGGTAATTATGTGGTCTATGTGGCCGCTGGGTTTTTCCAGCGAATGGAAATAATTTTTATCTTGCATAAAAATCCGCAGTCTTATCACATCGAAATGGAAGAACTATGAAGCCGATTCTTTGCGATAAGGCAAGGGGTTAAAAACAAGAGACACTTACGTCACTGCGGAAATATGAGTTGTAGGGTGGATAAAATGAAAGCAGACGAATAGCTTGAACTGGGCATAGGGGGATGCTTACCCGAGTATCGTTGTCGGTGGTATCACGGTGGTAGCAGGTGCAATGGCCGGTGCTGATGCGGGAAAAACTGGTGGACCAGGTGGCGGCCGACCTCCTCCCGCGGGACTGTAAATTTCATAATTCTCGATAAATAAGGACCCTCGTTTGTTAACCATGATCTACGACACTACGGTGATCAACAATTCCGTAAAAAACCTCGCGGTCGTTTTACACAACCAAATGTCGAAACTAGTGAAACTTTCAACCATACGCACTCGAGTTTCAATTTAATTATTTTATTTATTTCATTTATTTTAGTTACTTTATTTATTTCACTCGAAAACCGAGGCATTTCGTTCGATTCGAAATATATACATTCTACCTAGTTTTTTTATAAATATGTATACTGATGCAACAGTGCTAACAGTAGGAATCTTTTAAATTCATAATCCATCACTGAAAACTTATTAATGGATCCCTCAACAACGACAGCAGTTTTTATTGCGAATCAACAAGGCCTCCTAAGTTATTTAATAATTTCGTTAGAAATTACAATGTAAAAGCAGTTTTGTAAGCCTCATTTTGTTACGGGGCAATTATTGAAAGACCTATTAATAGGCTTCCGGTCGGTAAAGTGTTAAATATTAGTGGACTCTTTTTACAAACATAAAATTTCAAGACTAAAACCTCCACGATTGTGATATTTGTTGAGACCTACCCTCAACTATTTTACCCTTCGCAAACGAATACGTATGATGGTAAGAAAATAATTATTCTTAAAAATCATCAAATCAATTCTTACTAAAAGAACAACTTTTCCTTCGTTTCACATTTCGCTCTTCAATACACAATCTCGTTTTAACTTCTTAGGTACGACGCGCCGCCATAATGGCTTCCGCGGATGTCGTCTTATATTACGATGCATATACTACATATGCATAGTGGCTTTTGCCATTTACGTCACAATTGATATTATTAATTATTAAAGCAAACTATTAAAGTTAAAGAAAAACTTTATACCTTAAGAAAAACTTCATTCCAATATGGTCGTGTAGGGAACAGCATTATCTCTGACACACTTTAGTGCTGCGCGAAATTCAGCTGTACCCAAGAGGTTACTCAAGAGGTTAAAGATAAAACCTATCAGAGGTGCAATACAGAGAAAGTCGTTCGTAAAGAGCGAGAAGAAGCCTTCGTAAAACTTACTCGCAGAATCAAATCGAATGCCTGCACTCTTAATTCACTGAATAAAAACAGAAAGCTACACTCAAGATTAGGGGTGCACAAAATTCGGAACTACACCTCGACAATCGGGACAAAGTTTATAATCCTTCGGTGCGAGGGGAAATCAATCGATCGACTCGCAACGCGCGTCTTTGTCGGACGAAAGGCCTCATCAGGTTCGACGGTAAATTTGTCCAGCAGAAATAATTCTATTTAAAGGGTGCGCGCGAGGACGAACGGTCTGGGGGTAGCTAACGTGAAAGAGAAACACGCGCGTTTCGGTGGACGATTGAAGTTTAAATCTGGCGACCGCTCGTTACACATGTTTGCCCGGCGGACGCGCGAGCGAAAAAGTAACGACCGGGATTAGTCGGTGTGATCGGCTTCCGATTAAATCGTTTTAATGAATCTGCCGCGGCGGCGGAAACCGCGCGAGCGCCAAACTAAACACGGTCCCTCTCGCCGACGAGATTTACAACGACCGACCGAAGCCGTTCGATCAGACTTCAATTAACGGAGCATACCAGAGAAAAACACAGGGAGAGTCGGACGAGTTTCGTTCCCACGCGGCGCCGATCCGATCCGATTCGATCCGGCTTTGCTCCCTGTCGCTCGATTGCGTTTTCCGAATGATCGGCAAAGACGGATGACGACCGCGCCGCGATACGCTCGTTTAACCCTCGCGCACCACCGCTCGGTTCAATTTCATTAAAACGTAAATTCCTTCTTGTTGAGTGGTCCATGCATGATAGAAGCGCATGTCGCGTATTTCGTTATTATTTCATTATTATTTAACACTGGAACTATCGAGAAATAAACGCGACTGACGTATACTTATAATAATGACAAGACTGTGTCTATTCAGACCTTGCCCCATTTTTATTACAGAAAATTAAATGAAGAAAATGAAGAAATTTGTTCGAAGCTTTCCAATGAAGATACTTTTATAATTTCTGGCATTGTGGAAGAAATAATTACGAACCAGTCATTTCGACTGGTAGTTCTAGTGCTAACCCATTGATCTACGATTTATATTATAATAACAGTGCCCAGAAAAGAAAATTTGTATCTATGCGATTAACAGTTGAATAGAATGTTATTTCGGTTTAAAGAAGAATAAAGAAATACATGTTTAGGAGATTCTGTTCGAAATTTTGATCAGGAGTCTGACTCATTGTTGTAGGGGTTGATTACTTTGCTATTGGCACTTCGAGTATTACATCGATCATGTACGACCACAATTTTACCAAGCAGAGCTGTGTAGATAAATGTGGAATTATTTCAGATAGTGCCATCAATGAGATGCAAGTAAAGCTTGTTAGAAATTAAAAATAGAGAACCTCGAATTTGGGACTGTTTCCCTTGATTTTTCTGGGGTAAGTGACTTCTCTATTCCATGGCCACGTTCTCCAGGAACGAAGGCCTTGTTCTTTAGTAATGCGACTGCTTTTGTTTAACACGTTCGCGATGAGATGTACCACCGGTGGGATATTCTTGCCTGTCCCATGGTGGTGCATGGGCCAGATGGAAGAAACTACGAAAAGCAACCCCGTCTCACGGCGGAGATAATAAATTCAGGCCCCACCGCGAACATGTTAATGCGCTTTTTTTAATAGACAGTCTTCGACACTCGATAACCGGAAGACCCACCGTAGACGTTAACATCCTCGTGCAGCCTAAATCCTATCAGGTATTTATCAAACTCCAAAACCACCTCTCGTTCATTCTTTCCCAATCTTTCTAAAAATGCGATGCTGCTGATAAGCAAATGTAAAGAAAGCAATTATTGACAAGGTAACTCACTGTACATATTACCAATCAACGAGTAAGTGGGAAAAGTGTCGGTCATGAACCGAGAATACGACTGAATAGTGGCATTACTAGAATCGTAGAAATCATTGGTACGGTTACAGAAAATTCAGACAAACAGTGGAAGATAACTGCATACTGCAATCTTTATCACTGGTCTCCTACAATCCCCCTGACTGTTATATGTAGAGTGTAATTGGGGCGAAGGTAACTGCTTGCTGTCGCAACACGAAAGGTACCCTAACTAAATGTCACCATCGCGAAGGTGATGACAAAAACGGACTACGAAAAGGCGAATCGAACCTGCTGCAGCCTCAGATGAAATTTCAAGAAGTTCGTAGCAGCTAGTTGGAACTACATCGAGTAATTTATTTACGAAGTCTTCAAGATGCATTCTAATCTTTTTATAAACGAAACTACCCTTTCTATAAATTCATCTTTTAGCTGATTTATCTTTTAGCATTGAGACGAATTCGACGAGTGAGCCTTTCATCCAGAAAAATCACCTTAAAATTGCAAATTGTAATTTCGAATAAGTGATCGACTGTCAAAATATTTTTCTCGCTAGACTATAAATTCCTGCATCATTCAATTAATATTTCCTCAAGAAGTGTTCTTAGATTCGCTTCCACATTTCCACAGAAGGAGTCTGCGAAACCAACCCCTGAATTGTGAATCGAACCCCTGAATACAATGAAAAATAGTTTCCTCGCTACAAAAACGAATAGAAATTTTAAAACAGTATCTACAAAAATTGTAGAGCATCCTGAATGAAGAATAACCAACAGTCGAAAGTATTCGGAGCCTGTAGAAACCATAACACAGCCCTGTACTTAACGCGTTCGCTAGCAACATCACAAACGTATAACATTCGTAATCTTAAAATTTACATAAAGATAGTAAAACTAATTTTACACAGTTTACTATTTAAAATCGTACTACACAACAGCAAATGTTTAAAAAACTGAACGTCTTTCTTCTGTTAAATCGTTTTACAGTGCCTTACATTTGACGCGCGTCGACTGTCGCACGAATTTTATCTGTTTCGTACAAATCTCATTTATATTATTCATAGAAGCAAGCAGTATTAATAATAATTGATTGATTACTTGGTAACGAAGATCACACCTTACACTATAATCTAGTAAATTTCAGCATTGGCAAATTGATATTGGCACTAATTTCATGGCAATCGTTTCTAACCATTTCCAGTTCGATGATACTTTACGGCTTAGTTAAATACTCGTGATTGATGTATGCTCGTAAGATACACGATAATTACCAGATTGCGGAATTAATGTATTGATTGCAAAAATAAGTTTGCGCCATTTAAGACAGAGAACTATTTAAACGATCAACAATTATTGAAGCTCTACTATAAACGCATTAGAACGATTAAAGCGAAAATAAAATACTTATTCGACTTGGTCTCTTGCAATTAACACTTTAATGGCCGCTCGCACCACATGTGTGTGATATCCGGAATAACTGTTACCGTTATATGTAGGTGATTGCTTTAACAATTATCATACAAATGAAAAATATTAAATTTGTTGTTAAATTGTTATCGTTTTTTATTTTGTGTTCGCACATGTATTATCTCGTGAATTTAATAAAGTTATTTGAAATTAATTCTTCAAAAATATTGCCGGTCCCTGGCAACGTTTGACTGCGCAAACATGCGGCCATTAAAGTGTTAATATAGAGAATTTATATTTTGTTTAAAGATATTCACTACTTTTGTCGTTTCTGAAGTTAAGAAAAAGGCGAGCACCGGCCCAATTTGTTGTCATATAATAAGTCCTATTTTCAATTTAGAGAATCATTGGACCGGAAAGGGTTAAGTCGTGTCATAGCGATCACCGGGGCGCGTTCAACGCGTTAATAAAACGTTTTAACAGCGAAAGGCAATTGTTGAGACGCGAAAATGGAGCAATTTAACGCATTCTTACTGCAAGGGTTGCTGATGGCGATTATTAGGCGGCGGCGCGGCCTGCGCCGTGGAGGTTGCAGGTGCGTTCGCGCTGCTAACACGGTGCACATGCAGCTGGTGCATCTGCAACTGTGCTGCATCCTCGCCTAGAAACGAGCACCTCGAACACTGCCGCCTGTTGTGCACCTTCAGTACATGCGTTGCCAAACGCTCGGCGCGTGCAGCTTTGTACTCGCAGAGAGTGCAAGCGAACGGTTTCAGGTGCGTGTTCAAATGCCGTTTCAGGCACCAGTTGTCCACGCCGCTCCACGAACAGTAGCAGCAGGTGTACCTGACAATTTCAATTGGTTAGTCAAACATAACAGCCAATTATAATCTCGCGGTTTGGATAGCTACTATGTTCGAACAAGAGAAACGAAGCATACGAGAATAAACGCCATTTTGGGGTTAAACTAGAAATCTATAAATTTTCTGTCGTTGTCTTTGAAGAAGTTCATTCAATTTTGTCAAATACAAATATATGCATTGACTGTGAAAACGCAGTATCAATTTTAACCCTTTCGAGAGAACGCCCGAGCATCTGTTTCTTTTTGACCGACATTTTATGATGCAGTGTATGTTACAATAATCTGTCGACGATTTAGACTTCGTTTCTTTTCTCCAAAGTTATCCACAAAGAAACGAACCAGCCCTAATAATCTGACGTTATAAATGTTTAAATATTCATCGGAGTCGGTTGAATATAGAGGCGTCGTCTTTAAAACGTGACAACAAAACCAATAGTTGTTTAAAGATTTTAGATAACAGGAAAATAGTAGTCTCAAGAAACTATCGTGTTCTTAATTTGTTTAGACTTTTTTAAAAGTGTTTCAATAGCAATGACAATTTTAATCGTCGGTCACTTAGTTCCCTACTTAGAAAATTGTTACATCAAGTAAAGTTTTGATAATCGGAATCTTCTTAATTTGTTTAATAGCTTTTAAAGCCTACGATTTGCAACGAAAGACTTTCTTAACACTTTAACTGCCCAATCAACAACCTCAAAAATCCCACAAAGTCAAAGTAATTTATTTAACGAAGCAATAATTGAAAACTTAAAATGTATGACACAGAGTTGTCCTTCAATCTTCTTCTGTTCTCCAGATCTCAACTGAATTTATTCAATTCAATAATTTATTTAATTTATGACAAACAATTCTGTCACCCATATATGGGTGACACGGCCGTCAAAGTGTTAAAAGTGTTTCAATAGGAATGACAATGTTAATCGTCGGTCAGTGAGTCGCCTACTTCGAAAACTCTTTCTTTTGACGCAATACACAGTCATTGAGAATGTAACTATTAACCCTTTGCACTCGAAGCTGTTTTAACGTGATTTATTTCCTCTTATGCATATTCAGGTTTTTACTATTATTCGTCTTTACAACAGTGGAGCTATTATCACTTTCTTGGATGCAAACACACTGATGTAAAGATTATTGCAAATAATGACGTTGCAATTTTTAGTGGTGACCCAGAGTCACCATTCGAGTGCAAAGGGTTAAACTACTTCTGCTAGGTGACAACGTTAATCATCTTATACTACTCGACGGTTCGTTGCAAAATCATCTGTCCCAGAAGAATCTGAGAAAGAGATGGAACTCGTTACCTTCGTTCTTGGGCACCTTTCGAGCCACCCTTAAGATGACTCTTGCTATTGCACCCTCCGTTCTGGACTCTTCTACCGGTGGTGCAGTTCGTCGCATCCGGTTGCATGATACTAGGCGCGGACATCGAAGTCGCTTGATAGATGCTGGCAGTGGTCGTGGTAGTGCCATTTCCTGGATTTGGCTGCAACTGGTAACTCTTGTTGTTATTGAACCCGGTCGAGTAGTTCGCGTGCTGTTGTTGTTGCTGCTGGCCGTTCGTGTTTCCGTTTCCGGTGTTTCCGGCAGTCGAATCTTGCTGAAGAGGCTTGGGTGCGCTTGATCCGGCAGGTCTGCGTATCCTGGACAGCTCGTAACCGTGTTCCCGGTGCATTCTTAGAAAGTGCTTCTTCACGTGATCCGCACGGTTGAACGGTTTATAGCAGATGTAGCAGTGAAAGGGTTTCTCCTCGCGATGGATGTTCTCGTGGCGAGTGTACAGGTCCCGACGATCCGTCCCGTAAGGACAGTAAGGGCAGGTGTATCTCTTCCCGCTTGCGGACACTGAGGCGGACGTCGGCATTGTCGTTGTCGTCTGTAAATTCGTTAATTGTCGTTAATAAATGAACGATTCTTCAAATTTCTGGTGTACATCGACGAAACACTTGCAATCCGGTTAACGTATCTCCTTCGAGCAGGTCGAAAGGATTAAAATTTCGAAAACAGATTCGAACATGTCCGATCATTAATCCTTTTAGTGCCGAAGGACGATATATCCGATGGCGATTTACTTGAAAAAAATTTATAACATGTTTTCAATGGTCTAATTTCACTGCAAAAGAATTTAAAAAATTGTTTTTGAGTTTTACTTGTTGGAAAATAAGGTTCGTTTTCAAGCCTTACTCGGTACTGAAAGGGTTAAAACTGCGGATCTTTATGAGAAATAAAAATTCCCTGTTCTAATTGAAAATACATTAGTCGTTAAATATTTCCTTTCTTAATCGTTTACAAACGTGTCATTTAAATTCTGATTTTCTAGCGTCGATTCCCATCTTTGATTATTTGCCATATTTATATACCACGTTCAAAAAGAGAGTTTATCACTAGAACTACCAAACCAGTGAAAATTATTGATCCCTAGTTATCTCTTTCGCAATTACTAAAGTTATAAAAATGTTTTCATTAGTAATTTCCCGATGTACTTCTTTAATACGGTCCAATGCCACGTGTACCATTTATGGTACACGTGACTTGAAGATCAAGTTAAACGTGTACCAATAGAACACGCAGAGACGTATTTATTTAATGTGTTTAAAAATACATTTTATGATCAATTTAATTGTGTAAACTATATTTCCACCGTAAGAATGAGACATAACAAAACATGCAGCATAGAAGCTTATTTATGGATTCGTGATGTAATGAAATATTGTGTGATAATATATCAATCTTTAGTCAAAACATTAAATGGCCCAAACAACAGATCGGGCAAAAATGGCTTGGCACGGAACGTGCTAATGAACGCCACATGTACAATAAAAATTGAATGAAATTTTCTTATTATTACAAAGCAATGTACATCGTTGGATTTATTGTTCGGTTCAGGCCACGTGTACCAATGATACACGCAGAGACGTATTTATTTAATGCGCTTCAAATATATATTTTATGATAAATTTAATTCTGTAAAATATACTTCGATCAAAAGAATGAGACATTACAAAAATGAAGCATAGAAGCTTACATATTTATGGATTCATGATGTAATGAAATATTGTGTGATAATATATCAATCTTTAGTCAAAACATTAAATGGCCCAAACAACAGGTCCGGCAAAAATGGCTTGGCACGGAACGTGTTAATGAACACCACATGTACAATAAAAATTAAATGAAGTTTTGTTATTATTGCAAAGCAATGTGTATAGTTGGATTTATTGTTCGGTAGTTCTAGCGTTATTAATAATCCCAACGATATACATTGCTTTGTGGTAATAACAAGACTGCATCTATTTAAACTTCATTCAATTTTTATTGTAACATGTGGTTTATTAAAGAAGTAAATCGGAAAATTACTAATGAAAACATTTGTATAACTTCAGTAATTGCGAAAGAAATAAGTAGAGTCCAGTCATTTTGACTGATTTCGTAGTTCTAGCGTTAAAGAAGTTACCGAGTCGTCGTACTGTTGCAGGAATTATGAAGGCTTACCTGATGAAGGTGTTGCGGTGCGGGGGAGGAAGGTAACTCCTGCAGCAGAAAGGTGGAGGTGACCGGCAACAAGGCCGCAGGCACCGTTTGGGTCTCTTGGGTCCGTCTCGATGGCGGCGCTACTCGCTCGGCCTGCTCGCGTAGCCTCTCCAGGTACGAGATTACCTCCTCAATCTTCAGGTCCGACTGCAGGTAATCCTTGCGCGGCGAATGATGCCTGTTCCTGCTGTCGTCGGCGAGGATCCTCGAGGAATGAAGCTCCATGAAGTGCTCGGCCACGTCGCGGGGGCCACCTCCCATCACGTCGCCTGCCGGACAATGGGGTTTGTCAATTCCTTCGAAACGCACGTGTGCCCTACCCCTAATCACGCCCCTTCGCGGCAACTTTGAAATTTCCTTTTTTTCCCTATTTACCTCAACGGCTCCTTTTCAGCTTTGTCTTCTTTTTAACGCGCTTCCTCAATCGAAGCTGACATGCAAAAGATAAGCGCTCTTGCAATTCAACTCTTGCGTTGATACCATAAATTTGTCTACGATGTTCAATCGTATTGTGTACAGGTTGGTCCAAAAGTTACGGAATTCTTTAAAATTTCAAGAAACGTGTTATCGTTGGTAACAGATCGAATGCTTTCAAGAGCGAAAGGGTTGTTCGATTTTTAAATGGTTTTATAGCTTTTGGGTCACCCTTAGTGTACTTCGTTGTCTTCAGGGCTGGGTGAAATACTATTTCAAATAGTAAATAGCAAATAGTCTATTTTGTTTGAAATTTTATTTAACGGTTTCTCCAACGATGATGAAAATTAATCGAAAATGCGGAATAAATTTGTTTTACTGTCAAATATCAAGAAATATTTTAATTAGTATTTAATCGTAGTTTACGTCACAGATTGCAAAAATAAATATATTTAATTTAAATTGTGGAGCAACGACTACTTAAAATAATATTTGAAATATTTTTTCTTGAAAATTTGACCCAGCTCTGATCATATTTCATAGCCACAATGTTTATGCCTCAAACGTAAATCGATCAGAAAAGTAGAAAATTATATTAATTTTGCTACACCTCTTTACAAAAATATCTATCAAATTTTGAGCATAAATTGAAAGCAACTATTTTAGTATTTGGATACAGGCATAAGGGTTGAAACAGATTACGTGTACACTGTCATCCACTCATTTTCGGACACCTAACAGATTCACGATGAGCTGGCAAGTATTTCTATGTTTCCTAATCTTTTTTGAACATGTTTGCAATTCGGTATGCAACCATTTTTTCAAACTTAATTTATCTCTCTAGTGCGTCATGCTACTTCCAACTGCGTTGTTCGGTTCTCGTGTTTGTCAATCTTAAATGACTCATGCTGGTTCAAACGAATATATTTGACCATTTTGGACCATAAACACGACTCACTGTCAGTTAGCTTTATTCTTTCGAATAAAGTGAGTGATAAATCAACTGTAGACCTGCACAATAAAAATGTTTCTAATATAATTGTAACAGGAGTTGAGTGAACATCTATTTTTCTCTTGAATGAATCGAATGAACTGAATACAATGTAACAATATTCATATATTCTAATGACTTCACAATTTTAAATTGTATTTATATGCTTCTTGTTATAAATGCATAAAATCCACTGCATAGTGCTTAAGCTGTCTAAAATTGAAAGTTTCAATAAAACCGTAGTGGTATTTGTTATTTCTTCGCTGTAACAATTTTCGTATCAACCCTCTGCACTCCAATGGCGCCTCCAAGGCGCCAATAAAAATTACCATACTATTATTTACATAAGTTTTACATCGCTGGGTTTGCAGTTAAGAAATCGATAAAAATTTGAACGATCTGAATAATGGTAATCAGTTGCACATGTACGAAGGGAAATAAACTACGTACAACGAAGCTATTATAGATAAAAATATTGTCTCGATTTTGGAAAGAAATCGCTTCGAGTGCAAAGGGTTAACAAAAATTGCTCACGTTGTTCAATCATAAAATCTCTAAGCAAGTCTACGAATATTTTTGGACACCAGTGTACACATCAGAGAAAATACAGTTATGTACATATTAAACCCATATATTAGTGGTCCCTTATTATCCGAACCATTGACGTCGTCGCACATTTTCTCACTTGTTCCTCACAAATCGAATATTATATTTTATAGACGTAAACGATGGAATCGTGTGTTTCTATATTAGCTTCTTTACGGCATCTTCAAAATCAATATTCATCGTTGCGAATATCCTCGATTAATTTTGATGAACATTTTCCAAATAAGCGACTATGTCTGTAATTTTCTTTACCCTCGATGATTAGTGGCGGAGCTTAGTAGTAGTAGATCAGTAGTGGAGGATTGTTAAAAATATTTGTGCGCTCGCATAAATTTCCAAATCGCAACAAGGAGTTGAAAACGACAGGAAAGTGTCACCGATCGATTTACCGGCTGGCTCCTCCGCTTAGTACCCGCAGTATACTACGCGAGCTCCATTAATTCCGTGTACCGGTGCGCTCAGCCACGTAATTGGTTAAATTCGCCGTGTAACGGAACGAAAGTCTCTCTCTTTAACAGAGCCCGGAGTCGTCGAACTTGACGCATACACAATCAAAAAACGCGAAGCAATAATGAACCCGTGAGGACTTAAGAATATTTAGGGTCCGGACAGCTTATCGCGATCCGGGTCAGGAGAGGGGGTTGGGGGTGGAAAAGGCATTATGCGAAAGGCGACAGTATTCCTGTTTGCGGAAGGAGACACCGGGAATCTTTAAGCCGACTCGGTGACACGGAACACGCTGGAAAATTACTGACCGGGAACAATAAAACTGGCTTTTGTCCCCGGGAAAGTACCGTGCGCCTCTCGGCCGAACTGCATTTCGTTATTGTTTACCACTTCAATTCCGCGTCGATTTGGCCGTGGAGGCCTCTTTCGTGCTTGCTGACCCGTTATTTCGACGATACGTTTGCTATTTGTGCCCATTGACCCTCGACGGTGTTGCAATAATTAAACGAGCCTTCCCGAGGCAAGGAAAACTTTTATAAGCACCGCTCTTCTCGCGAAATTTTAATGCCACCGACTTAATTAATTCGCTCGCGCCCGGTTGCATGGGCGCTTTTGTTTATACTTTTACCAAGCCGTTTACATCTTTAATATTTCATTTCGATCCCCGGTACTTCGAGCGGATTTTTCTCACGATTCGACTGCAGAGTTCTACGCGAAACAAAGCGGTCCTGGATTAATCGCGTGTCACTGGATCCACGGGGACATTTACACCGTTTCTTAATAATCTTAACGAGTTGAAAATGGAACAGCGATGGCTCTAAAGTTTTTAAATATTCATTCACTGTTTTGCATTCAATGTGCTCGTTTGTATAACATGCAATTCTAAAGATCTTCGTTTTCGATCGTTTGCAAAATTTCGTTTGTAAAAATAAAAATTCGTGTATAAATGTTTAAAGTCTAATCGTGCGAATGAAACACCCATAAAATTTTTTAATAGAATTTATGGTTGGAGTTGTTTATCGAGATACGCAGATACCATTTAAGATTGCGTTCTAATGAAACTAAATTTTACGTTTCGATCTGCATTGCTTTAAAAATAATATTTATAGAAATGTTACAGATATAAATAATAGTCCACTCTTTGAATTTGTTCATTTCAAGAGCATGATAGACCTGGTGGTTGATGGTATTTTATAAGTTTCGTTTCTATAGCATTTTTCGAGAGTATGAGCATTTTCGATCGATTCGAGGTTCTAGTTTGAGACATTTTAATAAGGTAAAGATACGAACCGCATTCGTAGCACTTCCACGTCGCTTTTCCAGCATGGTAAGCTGCGATACGGCTTCCATCCGTTCCTTTAAGAGCCTCCTCTTCGCACGTCCAGTTAACATCGTCGCTTCCGTCGGTGCCGTTTCCGGTGTCCTCGTCATTCTTATACGACACCGATGTCTCGAATTCGTTTTGCACGCTCGACGCTGCGCGAAAAACCAATTGTAAATTACGTTTTCTCGAGTGAACAAATGTCAGACCGTATACAACACGATCAAAAATTTGCCGGCTCAATTGTACGATTTAAAAACGAATGATTCAATTTAAGGTTTTAGTAAATATTCACGAATGAATCAATAGTTATAAGAATAATAGCTTTTATGGAAAAATGGAAATTACCATTTATTTCAATAAAAGCAATTTGAAGTTATACCGGGCTCATTATAAATCTGAAATTTATTTTTTCCAATTCTAATACCACATTCCTATTATTTAATCTGCAAATTTCATACATTAATATTACCCTTCGGTATGCAAATCACAATCGAATAACAATTCTAATAATAAACTCCAACGTTTACCTTGGTAAATTTTAAACAAAAGAAATAAATACACAAAGTTTGCAATAAAATGAAGATCTTTAAAAAATGTATAGTCACCTTGTCATTTTATAAATTTTTCTATCATTTTTTAATGTTTCAAAACTTGATATAATAGAACACTTTGATTGTAACAAAATGCCAACAAAGTAAAGAATAACCCTGTGTAATAAAGTGTAATCCTTCAAAAAGGATAACATTTAATTTGTTTATTCGATGAAAACATAACTTTACTCGATCACTTCCCACGGAAAAATTTCTATCATCTCGATAATTGTATAAATAGAATGTACAAAAAAGCGTGTGTTATAAATGGATGAAACCGTAAGCTTCACAGGTGGTTGTGGGTTCAGTGTTAGTTCACGAAAATCTGTATCGATGAAGAGTTGTGGTCTACCACCCTCCACATCAAATAATCGATTGAAATAATAGATACAATTCTTAAACGAATTAATTGAATGTAAACTAAACACGAAAAATAATACCATATTAAATAAACATGGCACTTATTAGTAATTAATTAAAACGACAAATTCTTTTATCTTCTTATAAAATATTAACTAATAGCTTGCCTATCTTTTCTGTAAAGACTATAAAGAAAATAAAACTTTTTAAAAATCCTAATGATAAAAGTATCGATAGAAATTGCCAAAAGAAATGTTTAAAATCGCGGAGTTGCTAAATCCTGTCCCTAAAGCAGTGTCTAATTTAATCCTTACTCTACATTATAAAAACGAGAGAAAAATATTATTATATATATTAATATTTTGTTGATATACTACTTGTTTTGTTATTGCGTTTGCTGTTATATTAAATGGAATGATTCCATCATTGTAAATACGAACAGTTACAATGATGAACACTCGGCTTGTTTGATCGAATAATATTTGCCAGGGGTAGTATTTATAACAAACAGAGAATGTCTCACTTCGATGGTCAGGATCCTCGCCGTAGAGTTTCGTGGTGATTTCCTTGAACATATCCTCGTAGCAGTCGAGCCTGCTAATTCCGGTGCCGCTTCCTTCCATTTTTGAAGACCTCGGCAGTCACCCACTATCCTTGGAACAATAAACCCTGCCCGTTCGGCTACCTGCGCACGAAGTTGTAGACTGTAAGTCGGGTTACAACTAATAATCCACGAAACACTCCAGCCCCCCCCCACCCTCCTGAACCACCCCCTCCCGCAATTCCATTTGCTCGGCGTTCCGACTGACCTTAAATCCACAGGGCAATTCTTTCCCGCGTATTCCTGTCGCTCGCTCGAATATGTAACCCTTTCTTCAGAGTAATTGGGGCTGAATCAATAAAGGAGCCAGGGTAATTGGGTCATCGAACCTTAATTAAATCTTCGAGGACGGCCTCGCTTCCCCGAAACCCTGAAACGGTTCGACTTTTCCTCTTGAACGGCTACTTTGCCCGGCTGGCGGAAACTAAGCGATATCAACGATTAGTAACCCTTTACAAAAATTCTAATCAACAGACAGCGGATCTTTATACGAGATAAAACTTGTCCATTGTAAAATGCGAGAGGACGTTTCTTTCCTTTTTAACCCCATATTGCGACGAGTCAGGATCGCGTCGAAGACTTTACATAAAGTCTAACAAATATAAATGTTATGTCTCTCTTTTTCGACAAAATTAAAGGTTGTTCATTCGTAAGCAATATATAGAAGTTATAAATTGTATTTCTTTAATGATGAAGATGTTGTAACAACTTTAGTTACAAAGAAAATGGTATGGAAAGGGGTTAATTATTTTCAGTGGCCAACGATGCGTTGAGATTTCATCGGAGAAAATTTAATTTTAAATTTCGTTTAAAAATAAATTTAATTTTAAGCCGTTCTAAAATTGTTTGAATATTTGTACCGTTTAAAATTGCTCCTATTCGTTTCTATCAGAAGTTCGTCAAATCTGCTGTCTAATAGGCAAAGACTAGTAATTTTAACTATTTAATTAACTATTTTAACTATTTAATTAATCCGCAGAATTTAATGGAATTTATTCTATGCTAAAAATGTGCAGCAAATGTTCTAATTGTTTAAATCAATAGTCTAAACTATTACGGATCGTTGGAGATGCTGCGGTACGAGCTAAGGGCTAAATAAATCCCCCAATCCACGGTTATTATGACTCTGGAGATACCTCGGTAGAAAATTAGTGAATGAAGTAATTAAAATCAGGGTCCCAATTTTCGGTATCGATTTAATGGAAAATAATTGTTCTTCGAAGGAAATTGGGATATTTTAACGGGTTCTCTGGCTACCGTGTTGTACATTACAATATTACCCTTGCAACGAAAATTGTCGATATTTAAAAGTTAAAAATCGTATAAAAGCACGTGTACAAATATAGTTAATATTTTATCAGATAAACAGACAAGATACTCGTTTCGGAAAAGCGTGTTTGCATATTTTACTAGAGAATCGAGAGGGGGTAGAATTTCGTCCTGAATGAATACGTTTATGTTTCGGAGTCAACAAATGAAAAGGTCCCGAGTAAATTTCGTCCTGTGAGGGTGCGTTTGTATTTCGTATTTTTATGAGAGTTCGCGGTTTTAGCGGCACGCCAGGATGAAATATTTCACTTTGCAGGAAAGTTTTGTAGATGTTAGATACAGGAACGTTGGAAGAGCAACAATAATAGTGGACCACTTTCGTTGATATTTCACGAGGTTACGTGAAATTGCACGCTGTGTAATCTACGAAAAAGAGATGACTATTGCAAAGTATAAACTCTGCGCGAGATTCCCGTCCATCTCACCCACTTCATTTTTCTCCCCTTTTGCTCTTATCTTCTATATATTCAGCTGCACCGCGTGCATACAATATATTCAAATGAATCGCCTTCTTGTGGGAAGCGAAACTGCATATTTAAATCCATTTACGCCAAGAATGTATCAGACCGAAAGGTAAACATCGAAGATTATTTTTCAGATGGCAATTGATCGGTCGAAAACGCAATAAATGGCGCCGAGGCGACGGACATTTTTCAACAGACAACAGAATCCCATTCGTTGCAAAAATCTCAACATCCCACATTATTTCCTTCCACCCTTAAAACAATCTTAAACGTTCTCTGTACTCTAAGCTCTTCTTACGTTCTCTCGCACACAACCGACGAACTTTCTAACGAGATTAAAATTAATTAAACACGCCGCACCACGCGATCAAACATTTCTCAATTTTCTTGCTAACAAGGAAGCATGTTCGAGTTGTATAAGTCGATTTTGATAAAACTTGGGCGGTACGAAGTTTTTCGAGACATATTTGACACGTATCTTTTTATGGACAACCATCCACTTTAAAGGGGCGAAAACAGCTCTCAAAGTTGGGGGTGGGAACCACATTTCCTGAGGGATCCCAGAAACCAGAAGTTGGGAAAATGAAGTTTCGTTCAAACTGCGCATTTTTGAACGGGAAAAGTCGTGCTAGTTTTGCAATTTTTGAAATTTTACTATAAAAGTTTGAAAATGGTTTGCAGTCGATCCAGAATAGAGGGTACTTTGAAATTTTACTTTTTACCATGCAATAATAATTATGCGTAATGGATGACAGCCTTGCTGTACAAACTGCGCATTTTTGAACGATAAAAGTCGTGCTAGTTTTGCAATTTTTGAAATTTTACTATAAAAGTTTGAAAATGGTTTGCAGTCGATCCAGAATAGAGGGTACTTTGAAATTTTACTTTTTACCATGCAATAATAATTATGCGTAATGGATGACAGCCTTGCTGTACAAACTGCGC
>CM052097.1:16645314-16659176 GCA_028453745.1 Agapostemon virescens | reverse complement strand
GTTTTTGAATGAGAAAAGTCGTGCTAGTTTTGCAATTTTTTAAATTTTTCTATGAAAGTTTGAAAATAGTTTGCAGTCGATCCAGAATAGAGGGTACTTTGAAATTTTACTTTTTACCATGCAATAATAATTATGCGTAATGGATGACAGCCTTGCAGTTCAGGCAGAAGAAGTATAAACATTTAGTGTAAACGTTCTTGGGAATTTCGAACGATGACACAGGGTTATATGACGATAATTGTTTTATTGATAGCTGAAGGATGTGGTGCAGGTACCAGCGGTGCTAACCACCGTCGCGGTGTAAGGGTATCGACTTCTATAGCCTTAATTATAACATGCCTGCGAATTACGCGACCTACGATCACAATATAACTGGGACATTTGGAATCAATGGACTTTTCGAATAATTGAAACCAGAGCTTCGTTGATGTGTATGCTACCTTTGAAAGGGGTTGGTTTTATTTTTGGTACCTGCGCCACCTTCTTTGGCAACTAATAAAACAATTAACGACGTATCATCCAGTGTCACCGTTCGAACTTTCCAAAGACGTTTATACCAACCCTTATATGTCTACGAAACAAGTCAGATTATTTTCCTACGTGCAAGGTAGAGCTGTCACGTTCATTATGCACTATTATTATTAAATAGCAAATACCAAAAAATTCCCAAAACACATATTCCCTATTTCGGATCACAAGTCACATACAGGACTATATATTAAAACGAATGAACGACTTTCGTTAAAAGTTTCTTGCATGATTGAATTTCCCGTTCGAAAAGACAATTTAAGAAAAAATTACACCCCTTCAAAGATGGTTGTTAATAAAAGAAAACACGTTTAAAATATTTTTCAAAGATCTGTGTTTCGCACAAGTTTCGTCAAAATCGATTTATTTCACTTCAATTTGTTCCCTTGCACGTTAAAATCTCTTGAAACATTCGAATAGTATTCTAAGCCTGAAAATTATGTTAAGCGGATGCAAAAGGTTTAGGCTTCTCGATCGTTCATGATTTACAAAGTTTAAATACGAGTTTCCACGAACTTTGCGAATGAAAGAACAAAATACGTTTAAATGTAGCGAGTTTCGATCATTCCGCGAAACGGAACCGAAAATTCCTGCAAAAATCGAGCTCGTGCAGTGGAAGAGGTATATTTAATTCGCTACAGATCGCGCGATCTGTTTTTCCACTTTCCCACTCTATGTCAATATTTCCTCACTTCCTAAGCCGCTCGGGATAGTATGCAGCCACCATAATACCCACCGCGAGTTTCGGAACTTTTTAACAACTCGTGGGAATCGCTAATATGCAACGAAGATTCAATAGGGTTTTATATAACGCATTCAAAAAGCTGTAGTAAAATACTGTATACAGTGTGTCCTATGAAATCTGTCAAATATCTTGGTTATTGCAAACAAATCAAGAAAATGCAACTTGCAGAAGTTACACGGTTTACGAAACTACGTAATATGGTAAAAATGGGATTCTTGCTCTTCCAAATGGAATGTCCAATTTTTTAATGCTCGATTTCGATAGATTACCTTATTCTAAGTGTAAAAGTGCTAAAACATATTTGTTTTGAACCTTACCATTTCCGAGATACTTAACTATGCGATGGGACGCAACAGTTTAAACACTGCAACGTTACGTCGCTGCATATGGCCGACATTTCGAACATGCTTCACGAAAAAATTGAAATATCTCAGAAACGGTACGTTTTAGGGCAAATGCACCATAGTACTTTTATAAAAGGTTGAATCTTATATTAAAAAAGGAATAAAGATGACCTCTATATCTCCTCCGTGCCTCCATTTGCAAGAGTCCATTTATATTATATTATTTACTTTCTGAGACCCTGTAACTTTTGTAAATAATATTTTCTCGCATTGTTTGGAATAAATAATAAAGATTTCTGGTGGGGGAAAAAGAATCGTGCATTAAAATCCATGTGTTTAAAAAGTTTCTCCGAGCAAATGGTAAACGGGACAAGCACTATTTTTCAGATGGCAATTACTCGATCAGGAACGTAATAAACTGTGTCGAGGCAACGGGAACATGTAAAGAGACACGAAACTCGGTGACGGGGGCTTTAACGAGCTCCTGGGGGTAGCATGACGGCATTAGAATCAGGGTTGTTACGAAGCGTTTAGGTGCAGCGATCGACGTTACGGATCTTCAATTAGAGGCCCTCGGAAATCAAGTACACCGGCGCGATGTAATTATTATGCGCGGCGGGCGTGTTCCGAGACGATCGTTTATCGGCCTCAAGGAAACTCTGCCACGTAGACGCTCTAATTCGATCGAGAAGTCTAATGGTACCATAAAACTAATTGATTAGATCATTTCGGTGACTTCTCGTATCATTCGCATACAAATACTTCGTGTAAAAAACGTAAGTCTTCCTGCATTCTTCCTCTGAATTTTCTAATATTTTTCACGAACACATTACTTAACTGTGATTTTTGTTGATGCAGCTGCAATACTGTAATCACAGCTATATTCACTGAGTAACAGAAAGCACGGTGGAATCGCCTGAAGATTTTCAATATTTAAAAAAATAAAAGAAAGAAGAATACATTTTGGCCCGAAGCAAGCGTCGCGTCGTCGTGGTCGTTGTTATTGATAAATAAACTTTGTGGTACTATTCATTTCAATATATATTTATATTGAATATTATTTATGTTGAAATTACTTATAAATTATATATATGTATTACTTGTGCATGAACAATGATTAAAAAGAACTGAAACTTTCGAAGATGCGAAGAATTTGTAAGTTAGCTAGAAAATTAAATGAGAAACTGAATCAGAAATATTCCGATCGCGTAACTCCGTGTGTTTTATTAATTTTAATTTGTCGGCGGTGCGTAGAGAGTGCTTAAGGATATTTAACGCCGGAAGGAAATAATGGGGATGCTGGGAAAGCACTTGAGGCGTCGCAATATCCTTTAGAGAGGAACCACGACGGCGAAGAAGGGCCGAGGAAACAGTGAAGGATATTCTTCGAGGATCCCGGACAACTCGATCAACGGTTAAAGTCACTTTGTAATTTACTCGAGCGTGAGCAATCTTAATTTTTTACTCCCGCCGCGTTGTACAGGGAACAGGAGTGGGTAAAAAATCCCAGTCCTGATTGTGTTACAGAACGTTAAATATTCATGAAAGGAAAATCTTTCGCCTTTCGAACGCGGTACAGCGTAGAGGCTGGCTGAAAAGGGGTATCGATTTTCACTTAGAACTCGAACGAGAGCCTTTGCTTCCTTCGCGGCTGAATTTCCGCAAATTATTTGATCTCGAACGATCCGCGAACGAACGGAACGCTGCGCGTCTCTGTTGATCGAATGTCAATCTTATCTTCCGTCAGACATCGAACAGGAAATGGTAACGCGATTCGATCCGCTATTAACACTTTAACTGGCCAACTAACGACCGCAAAGATTCCACAAAATCAAAGTAATTTATTTAACGAAGCAACAATTGAAAACTTAAAATGCATGACACAATGTTATCCTTCAACCTTCTTTTATTCTCTACATCTCAACTAAATTTAGTGCAACGAATATATTAATGTACACATTTATTTTTAAACTTGGTCAAATAATTCTGTCACCCATATTAATCAGTTAAGTGAGTTCGACGACTATATCCGTCATGGAGATGTGACAGAATTTTGTGTCATGACGATTATATCCGCCATGCGTAAAATTTTGTTACAGTTTGATATTTAAATTGTAATTCTGGCGAAAACTAAATTATATTCGTAAATTTTAATATGTTTAAAATGTTTAGAGGTCAAGACGAAATGAAACAAACAAATGAAAATTATAAATAATTTGTACAATCTCTGTACGTTCTGGCTAGAACTCTTGATTTTTGCGACACACACAGATGCGAGCTTTGAAAAGAGATCGCCACAGTTAACTGGTTAAGATACCTAAAAATACCGGTAATATTTGATAAGTAACTATCAAGTGTCGTGAACGAAGCAACACGATTGCAACCTTTTATCTTTCTGCAGGGGATGCGTTCTAAATGGTCCTGTTTAAATAATTTGTCGGATTTGTTTTACGTTCTTTCTGTTCCGGTCTGCGGTAGAATTCGATCTGCGTAATTGAACGCGAATGGAGCAACAATTGATCGATTACAAAATACCGGTAATATCTGATATCTATCGAGTGCCATGGATAATAGACGAAGCAACACGATTGCAACCTTTTATCTTTTTGCAGGAGATGCGTCCTAAGTGGTCCCGTTTAAATAATTTGTCGGATTTATTTTACGTTAATTCCGTTCCAGTTCGCGATAGAATTCGATCCGCGTAATTGAACGAGAATGGGGCAACCGTTGATCGATTCCATCGAGATAAGAACGTCGAATTGATAATATAACTTCGGGGATCACGAATATTAACCGAACGCAAATCATCCCTCTGGCAACGTACCCCAGGCGCCCAAACAACGCGAACCCTTCGAGCAACTGTCCAGGGAGGGATGAAAAAACCAACCACATGGCTCAGGATTGAGATCCATCGTTTACAAACCCGGACTCCAACCGACGCAGCCATCCGGGCGTTCAACAGATTTCTTACCCTCAACCCCAATACTCAAATAGCCACCACCTACAAAAAAACAGCCTCGAGAAGCGGCTTCGATGTACCAAATGCGAGAGAAACCGACGTTCCTATTATGGCCGCCGTATCATCTGCAGATGGGTGACATAACTTTCCGTTTTTTTTATTACAGCGGGATATTAAACGAGGGAAATGCTACGGTACCGTAGCCTCTAAAAAGATTGTCCACGGACGTATCTCGGCGTTATACGGTCTTTCTTTCAATAAAACAGAGGATTTCCGAGAGAAGTTTTTACTCCGGAGAAAAAACGACGTACGTGTCTAAGAATAATATTTGCTAATCCTGGACACATCCATAAATGAAAGATCGATACTGGAGTCACAGTCGATATTACTTTATTTCTGCAGGACTTTTCAGAGACCGTGCCTCTGCGCAAATATTAGGTCGGATTAAATTGTTGTATCCGTCTGGGGGTAGATTTCGAAGAATAGAATAGATTAATAAAGGGTAGATTTTAAAGAAATACTTATTATACAAAAATATTAAATTAACCCTTAACGGACCAATGCCGCCATATAAGCGGCATTGCACTTTTACTTACTCTAATAGAATATAAAATTTAAATCATATTGTTATTGTTATTACCCTCTATATATATTAATAAATTTTCACTAAAATAAAAATATTTCTTTTTCTATACTTGATTTAAAAATGTTTTACAGCTTCTCTTCGTATGAAAAATAGCTGGACCTGGTGGGAAGTAAACTTGAAATACTTCCGGACCGTTAAGGGTTAATACCAGGATAACCTGGAGTCACTTCAGGATACTGCAAAATATCTATAATTCGAATATTTTTAACAAATTTAAGAAAAAACGCCGAAATGATATTTTCCCTGGTCTGGGCAAGCATGATATCGCTTTAGGGTTAATAGCGATCGAAGATGCGCAACACCAGCAGAAATCAATATCCGGAAGAAGTTTAGATAACGCAAGATTCTGAAGGGAGCAAATTCTAAGAAATCAACCTTACGGAAATATCGATGGAGGATGAAATCATGTATTCCATAATGGAATACCTGGGACTAGTAAAAATCAATATTACGGTATAATTTGGCCAAGAAATTATTTTCAGACTGAGATGAAATTATCCTTGCGGAAGTATCGAAGAGGGGGTTGGGGTCCAGTATTCGACACGCGCAGAGACCGTACGAATCAGGTGAAACCAATACGTATGCGAAACGAAGTTTTCACGATTCCACTTCAGCGAGGAAACTCATTTCACAGAAGCGGCCGCCTTTTGGACGTATCGCGAACAATCGATTGCCACTGGAGAGAGTTATCAACGCAAGAAGATGGATTCCAGAGTGAATCGCAACGCCGAAAATATCTGCTTCCGTGCAGGCGATTTTTTAGCAATCTGAACCGTTGTGTCGGAGTCATGGTCGAACAATGGAGCCACGAAGCAGCAAGATCCGAAAGAAAAAGGTCCTCGTTCAACCAGTTGATTCAGCCCCGAGAGCGCGGCATCGAGCTGGATCCCACCCCCGTCGGTGCCCTATTGATTTCGATCGAGCGGGGAAGGTAGCACACGGTTTTCGGGTGGGTGCTGTCCGGAATGAGGAAGAAGCCTGGTATTGATCGGGCTACCGCGTCAGTGGAAAACGGCGCGCGAGAGAGTGAGAGAGAGGGGAAGAGAGAGAAAAAAAGAGGGGTAGAGAGAAAGAGAAAGAGAGAGGGAGAGAACAAGAGGGGGGAGAGGGGTCGAAGTAAGGGGGAAAAGCAGAGAAAGAAAGAAGACGGATAGATACGAAGCGGAGGAGCGAGCTAGAGAGGGCGAGAATAGGGGCGTAGGGGGAGCGAAATCGCGCAACCCTAGTCAGCGAACACGTAGCAGTGCGACGTGCACGTCGGTGGTGTGTAGAGAGACCGGTGTGTTTCAGGGGTGGGCAAGAACGTTCGGTATGTGGAAGGGGTTATACATATACCGGCTCGGGAATAAATCAATATTCCCCTACCAGCGATCGAGGACACGTCCTGCAGAGGCGACAGATGGGGGCGGAGGGGGTGGACACCGGAGGCGTTCGGCTTCTGCGCCGGTTGAGAGCCACTGTCTCCGAAGAAAACCACGCTGGCCTGGAGGGGAGATGCGGGTGGGTCGAGACCAGAGGGAGGTATAAACGTAGACGGTGTCGAGGGAACGGAGAAAAGAAAAAAGAGAAAGCGACGAAGGGGCAAGAGAAAGAGACCGGGAACAGGGAGAGCGAGAGACGGGACGAGAGCAAGCTCGGTGAGAGTAAGAGAGAAAGAGAGAAAGAGAGAGGGAGGGAGAGAAAGAAGGTGACTATCGGAGAGAAGCGGTTGAAGAGACCGCGTGGAGGGGTTAGAGTAGGGGAGTAAGGATGGTGGGAGATCGGAGGAGAGAAGGCGCGCGCAGTGTGCCATTCAAATTCATCCGGAAATTATTACCGACTAACCAAGGACGGCGAGCGGGTTGGTGCGCGCGCGCGCACATCGTCCACACGAGATTTAGAAATGTATAGAGAAGAGTGGCCCGTATACTTCTCCAGAGGACGGTTCGTGCTGAACGTGTTTCTCGCTTGTCCAGACGATCCGTTCGCCAGAGCCGGCGACTCTTGCAGCGGTCGCGCGAAAGTAGGCGCGCACACACGCGGAAACGAAGCCGAGGAGGAAGAAACGATCAGAGGAGAAGAAGAAGAAGAAGAACAAGAAGGGGAGGAGTAGGAGGTGAAAGAAGAAGAAGAAGAAGACGACACAACGAAGAAGGCTCGACCAGCGAGAGGAGGCACGCACACGCGACGCGAGGTGACGCGCCGCGCGGCCTATCGAGCGTTCATCGCTCGTTCGCATCCCAGCGCGATCCACTCGCGCGCGGGCCAGCGTCGTACATACGCGCGCGTTCACCGTTCCTTCGGACACGTCTCTATCTATATCTCTTTCTCGCTCGCCCTCTCTCTCTCTGTCTCTCTTTCTCCCTTTTCCTCTCTCTCTCTCTCTCTCTCTCTCTCTGTTTCAACGAGAGAGCGAGCGAGCGAGCAAGCGAAGACATGCAACTTTATTCCACGCGATGCACACGGCACGCGTACTCCTCCGTCGTCGTGGTCGTCGTGTTCGTCGGTTTCTCTCTTGCCCGTGAGCTTGTTGCACGCGCACTCTGTCGCACTCTCACTGGTTTCGCTCCCCGTCTCTCCCATCGTTCTCACCCATCGATTCAGAATTTGCACGGTACGCGCGTGACTCGGAGGAAGGCAAAAGAGAGGAGAAAAGTAAGTGTCGAAGGACCGTAAGAAAAGTACATCGCGGCCGCCGCACGAGTGTACACGGCGCTCTGTGTGACAGCTACGCGAGAGAAAGACAGCTCTCCGAAGGAGGTGGACAACCCGGCAGGACGAGAAAGAGGAAGGAGGAAGAAAAGGAGACGACGCTTCTCTTAGGGGGGGTTTCTGTGCTGTAGTAGGAAAAAAATTGAAGCGCGCGACGGTTCTCTCCGGGTCCGACGACAATATGATATCCGTCGTCCGATTGCACGGTGGCGGATCGCGCCGCGGAACGGTGGACAGAGAAAGAGAGAGGTGTGTTGTGCACTTTTGGGTACTCACGGTTCTCGGTTGACACGGGTCGGACGGGTCGGACGGGCGACGTCGTGGTTCGACCGCCAGGTCCTCGGTGGTGTAGCTTCGATGGAAATTTCGTTGTTCGAGAAAACGTTGTGCTGGTTCGGTTGCAGGTTGTTTCCTCGACGGCAGTCGGGTGGCGAGTGGGTGGGCAGGCGGGGTGGCAGGCGGACAGAAGTGGGTGGTGCGGGTGGGTTGGGAGCAGCGGCGTGTGGGTGGTGGGAGTGGGGTGAGGGAACCCAATACCACCCTCCTCGCCCATTCAATCCTGCAGTATTAGGGGGAGCAGTCGAGCCTGTTCCCGACCCTCTCTCCCCCTCTCGCTCCCTCCCTCCCTCCCACCCTCCCTGTCTCCCTCCCTCCCTCCCTCCCCCTGCCTCACCGCCACGCATATCCCAGGCAGGAACGTCTACGACGACGAGGATGATGTCGGCGACGACGGATGCCTGCACGCGTATTCGTACTCTTTCGCGTTGCCTCGGTGTGCGCGTCGCCTCGCCTCGTCTCTCGCGTTGTCGGTGCGTGTGTGCGACCGCTGGCACACTCTAATAGTGTAGGCCCTCTCGCCCGACCCTGTCTTCTTCTTTCTTTCACGCACGTACCGCACACGTCACGGACACGCACACACACACACACACACAAAACCGTACACGACACATCCAACGCCAGCCGAAACCTCCCTGCACGTGTTCACAAACGCAGCCTGCCTGCCAGCCGAGGGGCGGATTCGCTGCCAACCGACAGGGGAGGGAGGAGAATTTACAGAGGCCCTTCGAGGTCCTTGCCGAGGGAACCGTTCCTCGGAAGGGACTCGAACGTTTCGGGCCCCGACGGGCCCCCCCACTCCCCCCGCTCCGGGCTATATTTCTTCGACCGAGCTGCGCTGCCTTACGCGGGGGTGCGCAGGATATGCCCTGCACCGGATGCTTCTAGCCTTCCTAGGACCGACACGATGTTTGGGGCTCTTGAAATATTTTTGGTCTCCTCCGAAAAGTAAGCTGGTCAAGGGTTTTCCTCGTCGTTCGAATAAAATAATAATAATTACTGACACGCACAAGGCAAACTTAATAACCTTCGATATCTTCGAGTCGTACGGATCTTTTACTTATCCGTCGGTATTCGATAATTAATTGTTTCCATTTGCACTATTGTTCCATTAAACGGCTCAATTGTAAGGTACTAACTATTTCGGTATTGAGACATTTAAGACATCGGCCATTTTAAGTATTATAATTAATACATTGTTCCCCAAGCGTTTTATCTGAAAGCACGAGGCCAAGCATCGAATTAGCGTGTTAACAAATAATTCTTATTTTTAAGCAATCTACTTCCAGCAGGAGACCGGTTCGTTGGGCAGAAGCTGGAACAAGGCATGTCGATCCGTAATCCCTTGCACTACCATCGATTTTTCGATAACAGCGATTGTAACTTCTTTGCCGTTCCGTTTTCATTTTTTAAAGAAACAAAGAAATTTTGTATTTCTCGATTCCCAAATCGAAGGGAATTAATATAAACTACATGCTGAGCGAATTCTGTTCGAAATCTCCGCCGCGAGTCTCGTTCGATGGTGCAAGGGGTTGTGTGCGAGCATGCTCGGTTTCTCCGATTTGTCAAGAGGAATTCAGGTAATGAACTTGGCAACCTACGAACAAGACGAAGCGCAAGGGAAGTCGCGGATTGAAAGTTCGCGCGCCAGGTGTTTTCGAAGGCTTTCTATTTATAGGAGAATTCGATATCTGGAGCGAAGAGTCGATAATCAGCTCGCGGACCCTGAAAATTGCCTCGCATTCGATCTTCCGATAAATTCCCGAGCTTCAATCCGACCGATTCGTAGCTCTTCCCTTTTATTCCTATTATTAATATCCTTTTTCATTGGCCCCGGTGAATGGGGAGGATCCGATCGAGGTAATCTGCCATCGATGCGCGATTCAATTTCACCGGAATCGCACCGGCAGTCTCCGATGGAAAGCTTCGATGCGCAGGAACGAAGAAATAACTGATTGTTTCCTTGTTCTACCTGGCGGATCGTAAGAATTACGAATGAAACGACCACGGGAATGTCGCGCGAATGTATCCTGCGGCTCGAAAAGCTACAGATAACTATCCTGCCGACGGACAGAGGTTCTGCGGTCGTGTCTTCGTCGGTATTCTCACGTTGCTGCATCGTAAGCTTGAACCCAGGGGAACTAGGTGCCAGCAGCCACGATTCGAAACAGGTTTTTCAGTCTGTTTTATCCACGGGGTTGCGATCATTTATTGCAAAAAGGGGTGAGTCGAAGGGTGAGATATAAATTTAAGGAAACCCTGGTTTCCCACGTTTCGAAAACGCGACGATTGTGTTTAGTACAATATGAAATATTTTTCTTACTAGTTGTGAAATACAGGATAGAAAAGTAATCGTTCTGTTTTGTTGACTTTACGTGGGATGAATGTTAGAGAAGAACTTTTGTACTCTGTCAGAGCAATTTAGCGTATTTGTCGGAGCGTATTTTCGGTGAATATTTGATATTGTTGCGGAGAACAGTATCCTTTGACTAATGAGCCGAACGTTTAGCTCCATTCTTCGTTCCACCCCTATGCTAATGGGCACCGTTGAATGTTAATAGCCAGAAATTTCCCAAAAGGACGAATAAAAGGCTGTGTGTCCGCGGTCCGTGGTCTGCGTTGTGTAAAAACGTTTCGCGGGGCACGCTATAAATAAATGAGGCGAGTACACCCTAAGGACGGGAAGGGCGGTCAGTCTCGCGTAAAAGATGACGCACCGTGACGTACGGGCGTGCGTAAACGCGCAGGAAAATTATGGAACGCGTGTAATTTTCTCGGGATGACTAAAGGGCGGAGGGAATTGGGAGGATCGATCGGATAACATTCTCGAGAGTCGCGGAACCGGTGTAAGTTACATCGAAACCGTCCAAGAATCATCCCCGAGAAGATCGCATTTCTCTGCAAAAGGAAATCATACGTTCGAGTAAAATGTATTCGCCGAAGAAACTATGAATCGACGATCGGAAAACATCGAAAGGGGGAAAGGTCGACGTAAATTGTCACGGGATATTATTTTTCAAAATCGTAATCTTTGAAACGATAACATTAAGCACATCGGCCAACGTCGGCGATCAACGTCATACTGTGTCGCACGTGGTTCGCGTCATCGCTTATTATTCTCATGCAGATCGTACGCGTGTTGTTGCTTCGGGAACCTCGTGAAAACGGCACCTGTTATGTGTCCCCTCCATCGATTTTGTAAATATCGAGTCAACTATGGTTTCTCGGAAGATAGACATTTAAGAAAATACTGCAGTTTAATTTGTAAACGGACTGCGGACTTTTATGCACAATAAAAATTGTCCGTTCATTCTTGAAATTTCTCGAAAGTTTGCCTTCCCTTTAATAATTTTAACGAATTGTAGGTTATATATTGATATTCTACAATTTTTTAAATTATCGCATTATTTTAAATTTCAATAATCGAATTATATCATAAGTGCACAAAGTCCTATCCGTAGTTATTAAACAGCTGATCTTTATGTAAAGTAAACAATAATAAAGGAAAGGTAAACAATAGTAAAGGAAAGAAATAAAAATTTGTTTCTTTCTATCTTCGTTTTAAGAAGTTGGAAATATTGTATCGATATTTTAAAGTTTTCTTCATTTTTCTGCTAGTAGAGATTTGGATAACTTGTTTTTGTCATAAATGCAGCAAATGTACAACCTAATTACCATTGTAACTGGTAAGTTACAGTTATCGTTCAACAGATGCATGACGAATAATGGTTGGAACTCTTTACAAAAATGGCTGTCTTTGATTATTTACTGGTTTTATACGAATGGTTGCAATTTTGAATGTCAATCTATTTAAAATAATCTTTGTCTATTATTTTATTGAGAATACTAATGTACACAGGAAATATATTCGAATCAATTTGCTATACATTAATGCGATATGCTGCCATTTAAAAGTCTTTGAATACGTTGAATGTGTACTGTTTTCAATACGACCTACCCATTTTTATCACTTATACATAAAACTCACAGTCTATACATAAAACTACAGTCTACAGTATAATAATTGACTTTGACTCGTATATTAAATATATCGAGTTTGCATAAAAGAAACATTACAAAATACTTACATTTTTAAATACTGTTTAAAGAATTTATTCAGCGAAAGTTCGATTAAATTTCTCATTCGAACTCCACAATTAAAGAAAATTTACTGTCCAACACAATTTAGTTTTCGAAATGTCTTAAAAACATTGTTGAACATCCACTAAAAACTATATATCTAATAATTCCAGTATCACCATATAAATTCCTCTAACCTTTTTTAAATTTTTAATTATCCAATAAACTATGTTAACTTCCATAATTTTGCATTAAACAGTTCACGTATTCCCTCATAGGTTATCTAAGATCGAAACAAACCGCCAAAGTCTACGGTGGTGCATTTCGCGCCACGGTATCCCCGTTCCCAATCCCCAGCAATTAATAGCTGATTCAATGCTTGGATAGATCAGGAGGGCAGCCGTTGACAGTCCCATTGATAATGTTCCACGGCCGGTGGTATCTTGCACGGTGGATCGACGGAGGAGTGGGTAGATACAGTAGTTGTCATTTAAATTTGCAAGATCTGTTGCACTTAAATTTACATGACGCCTCCCCACTCTTCCCCTACCACTTAGCGTCTCAGACTGAACCGAACTTTATCTTACTACTAAAGGAAAGAAGGCAGACGTAAATACTTCAACGAGTTGGCGCGAAAAAATCGTGCAGAAATTCAAATTCAAATTCAGAAATTCTCGTAATTTTTCAAACGCAGTACCAACATATTTTGAGATTTTTCTGATCAAAAACAGTTAACAACCGATTTAAATCCGGTTAATTTTATCGTATAAAAATCATAAAGCATACTGCACCGTAAAAGTAGATCAATTTGCGCCATGTTTTGGATTCATTATAATTCTTTTCTCTCGTACTTTTCTATATTCTTTTCTATCTTTACCTATATATTTTTTGACGAACGGTACGTTTTGGAAGCGTCGATGCCAGAATGACCGCGTCTACCTCGCTTTTGCTAGCTGTATCTATGCTCTTAGTTTATCGAGTGGTGCTCGAGTCGGTTCCTCGAAGAGATACGCTAGCCTGTAACGCGAGAATGCGACTTCCGGTACCCAAAGTTAGGGAAAAGCTATCAGGACTGTATCATTGGGTCGTTCGCACTTCGGTTACGCTGTTGCGAACTCTGTCCGGTTTGGTTCGGTCCGACGCGGGCTGCGTCGGCGTCGGCGTTGCACGGCGGCGGTGGCGTCGGCGTTACACGGCGACGGTGGCGTCGGCGGATAGGTTGGCGTCGCGGTGCCTCGCGTCAGCGTCGCTGGGACCGTCGACGAAGGCAACAGTGGTGGCCAAACGCATTACGCGTGACCGCGTAAATCCGCCATATTGGCCGCGAACTCTTCAGTCGGAGGCCGTGGGTGCGAAGCTTCGATCGGGATCCGGTGACGAGGAGAGAGGGCGTGGCGAGGGAGGTCGAGGCAGGGGGTGAAAACGAGGGCGTAGCGCGTATCAGCGTGTCGTGTTAACCCGGCGCACAGGGGTGGTGGTAGAGGGCAATAACGCGCAAGACACGCTGAGATACGCCGAGATACGCCTCGAACG
>CM052097.1:16601803-16639952 GCA_028453745.1 Agapostemon virescens | reverse complement strand
CCGAAAATAAATAAAACAAATTGCCCAGGGAGGGTTGGCGGAAAGAGATTTGAGGCTTTCATGGGCCGAGATTTAACAGTTCTCACCGTTGAGGCTTTCAGGTGTAAGTGGAATCATTTCCCCAACGTTTCGCAAGCATTGCAGCCTAGCTTCTCCGGGGGATCGAAGACAAGCTGATACTTGTCAAGAAAATAATTCGCCTAAAATACAATTTGCACCCCAAAAGCTTTAACAGTGAGAACTGTATTGTTCATATACGCAGCTTTATTACAACCTGCCGAAACAATGACTACATAACGCACTCGTCGTCGAAGGGTATCGTTATTTCGAACGTTTGCTTCTTACTGTACCGAGAGCTTGAACCTGTAGAAGAATTTCCGCTAAAATTATCATCTGGGAGAGAAAAGCGTTTCATTAGCAGCGTGGCAAGCCCGAAAGAATTTCATTTACAAAACGATTCGTTCGCCGGGAGGGTGAAAAGTGATTTGAACGTTAACGACAGGGAAAAATACACAAAAATCGAGCTCGGCCGAGGCGGAGTACCTACACGCGCAGCACGTCAAAACGAATTTAGGAAGCCGCATTCCTCATGCGGTACACGTGCTCTTGCCAATTGAGCAACCCGTTGACGACAGGGTCGATTCGCTGATACATCGGCGTCGATAACAAGAGACACCGGAGTCCTTTTCAGTTTCGAGGAATATTCGTGTCTGGCTCTCGGGTTCGGAAGCCGGGGGCGCGCATCAACAAGTGTCCGGAAGGAGCGTTGCATAATTAGAACAAGTGGCGCGATTCGAAACGGCCACGCGTTTAAAACACAACGCGATAGTTTGACGGCCCGGCGAAAAATATATAAAAATAGCTGGGGCGCCGGGGCGCGACACTTCGCCGACGATGCGCCATTTTATCCTTTCGGTATTTTTCGCTTTATTTTTTCGCCGCGGATATTTCGGTGCGGAAAATATTTTTATATTCCGGCCCCGGGGGGAATGTAAACATTGTGCGAATGCACTTTTTGGCATCGGTCCAACGGTTGCGAGGTGATTCAGTACCTAGAGATCCCTCGTCCATCTTGTATCTGTTACGGTTCTCGTATATCGCCGGTGTAAATATTATTTCGTTAAATGCAGTTTTGCGACGGTCGTCGTTCGAGTATAATCATCGCGAGACACCGTCCTCTTCGTTTGTAATTCAACTTCGGTGCTCCTCGCGCGTGTTTCGCGTTCGCCGCGAAGATTTCCGAGACATATTTTTCTTCGTTACCGCGGTATTATCGTTTCATTGTTCTCCGATATGTTAGGATTCGTCCGTCTTAATGGGAAACGTAACGGGGAAGCTTCAACGACGATCTGAAATCACTTCGCGGCCAAGTATTTTCGAAAATACCGACACCCGAGAAATTCAAACAGTCGCCGTGCGAGGCTCGCTTATGTAAACAGCCAATTTCAACGCTCGAGCATTTTTGACGCCTCGCTGTTTCCAAATTATCGAACGGCTTCGCGAAATCTCGTCGTTATTGCACTGTAAAAAGTAGAAACATTGTCTGAAAATATTAGCGAACCTACCTCCTTTTTTATTCTGTAAATTCGACAAGCTGTGAACATTCGAGAAGAATGCTTATCGCACCGATGTATGCATTTTTGAACGAAACCCTGGCCATAACAATTTATTTCTCAGGTTTCAGACTAAACCGTACTCGTTTAATCAACCTCGACGATATATAGACGCAACGCTGAAAAGAAAAGTAGCTTGCATCGTTTAAAAATGAATGTAAAATTGTTGAATCGCTGTTACAAATGTTGGTTCACGAAGGGAAGTTTGAAACGGTGAAATTTGGTATCCGAAGTCAACGATGTCACCGATTCGTTATTTCATGGCAAAGGGGAGCCATTTTGCCTACCTTTCACGTCACATTTTATGTATCTTTAAACGCTTTATCTTTATCTATCTTTATCTTTAAAGATTCGCTTATCCCATTTGTGCTTTCCTGTTTCTATCGAATCTATTGAAATAATGTGAACTTATTTGAATGTAAAATTTGTAAATTTTATACAGACAGTCCCCAGGGACTGACAGAGCGTTTAATCCGTGAAGCGAAGCAACGTTTCGAAAACGGCAATCCGATGTTACTCGTGTTTCGCACAGAAACGGAATACTTTCGACGACGACCGATATCAGGAATTCGTGAAATTTCTTAGCTTTCGGTATTTTCATCGACGCTCTGGAATCTGAGATTGCGATTTTGTTGTTGACAATGGCTCGACCGATGCTCGAGCTTCCATCTGGACGCACACACGTGCGCCTCGCTCGCGGATCTCCGCGAAAGTCTGCTGTTTATCAATCGCTGCCCACAGCCCGTATTAGCTCCTCTCGAGTGTGGTCGTTATCGTGCGAAGCCTGAGCAGATCATCGATGTACACCGTGGCGTAAAAATAAAGCGGCCCCCAAGAGAGCGAGCTAGAGAAAAAAAGAGATAGATAGATAGATAGAGAGAGAGAGAGAGAGAGAGAGAGAGAGAGAGAGAGGAGAGAGAGGGAGAGAGAGAGAGATAAGCTGTGCATGCGCGGTGCTTTACTTACCGAAGCCTCGATCCACGAGGATCCTTTGCTGGGCACTTGCTGGATCGTAATCATCCAACAATTATACAATAAACACCGTGCATGATGCATTGTTTCTTCTTCTTAAACAAATTTACTAAAATTTACTAAAGTTTCATGTTAACTTTATGTCATCATTATGTACTTATAAGTATACCTGCAATCGGTTCATGATTACCCAAGAAAGTAAATATCTATGTAAGATTTGCTATTCGACACAAGGATTGAAGCGTTCATAGTTTTATCTTATGATTCTATCGAAGATTAATTAACCATTGGATAGCAAATCGTTCCTATAACGATATAATCGATAATGTTTAAAACCACTGCTTTGTTTATCAATTTTTAAAAACGTATTCGCGATGGTGCTTCTTGGCGACAATTTATTCCGTCTATTGTGCCGAATGCAATAGCTTTCTGTTCGATTAATTTGCCAGAAATTGAACAGATGAAACTTCGTTTTCTTGGGTCAAAACTGATCAGGAATTCCCATAGGAAGGTTAAATAAAGCCTGCTAATTATTTTCCACGAACGATTTCTCCTTTTTTACAGAAATATCCTAAATCTCTGGATACAGTGATTAGTCTTAAGAGGTGTACAATCTGGAAATCGAGAAGACAGAAAACTATGCTTTGATGAAACGTGGGAATTATCTAGAAGGAATCTGATTAGCGTGTTAATGGTTAAATTTCTGTACGAATTTTCTGTTTCCGTACGTTATCGAGTGACTGTTTGCACGTTCAATCGGATTCGTCTAAAATTATCCGGGACAGGTTTAAATATCGAGTTCGGAAGCGGCGATGTCAAAATAATCGGACGTAAAAAGAACGCCGGTGAGCGCCATTTTGTCTTCCGCCCTTTGAGCGTGACACGAACAGTGAATCTCTTCGGCGAGTCTTTTGCATTCCGGTGTCGTTGTTTCCGCGTTAACATCGAAAACACGAAGCGGATCGATAGATGCAGCTGAGCGTGCGTCAATGCTATCGAAACTAATTGGCTGCCTTTTGAAAGCTTATGTGTCAATTACCGCACGGTCAGCTTGTTTCAATTAGACTTTAACGACTTTATCGTGCTTCCGCGTACGAATCGTACCGCTGTGTGATGTTTTTTCGAGTGGTCAAATAAGCCGGCGCGGTCGATCTAGTTGCCGGTGCACGCTAGATCGGATCGCGTCCCAATTCCTTTGTGGACAATTTTCACTGTCCGCGGATACTAAATCCCCTTGAGCTGCCAATTTTTTCCAGCAGACAGAGTAGAATTTTACACAGGGTGCGCGGAACGTCACGGGATTTGTTTAATTGGCGGCCGAAGGAACTGTTAAGATGCAAACAAGGCTTCGAGATCAACGAAATATTAATCATCTAATGACAGCGCGTCGCGAGGTCTTTCGCGACCCCAGTGAACAGTTCTGTGAACGGTAATGTCTCGTTAAGTGCCACCACCTTTGATCTGGCACGCTGCGCTTATCGCATACTTTACGGTAACGGGGATAATGCTGTTTCAGTTATCTTGTAGTTACGCGAGCAGATAAAATGAATTTACTGTTTCGAATCCAGGGTGACGGCGTTTAACGCAACTTATTTTATAAATAGAAATCTTAAATTATATCCTTTTAAGTGCCTCTGTCAATTTCTAAGGAATTTTTAGATTTAATTTTCATATGAGTATTTAACGAAAGTTTGATCGCGATTGTTTAATTTTTAGCTGCAATTAAGTAAAATTCGATCCTCGAAGTCTTTCTTTTTTTAATTAAAGAAGAAGTTCTTGAATTTCTCATTCTCTGATCGCTTTCATCAAGTTCGAATCCTCCGGTGGAAAAATTCTGAACTGCTGGAACGAGAACCGGTAAGTCGTAAGAACTGATTTCGAATTTTCAAGCTGACACGCATGTGGTGCCATTAACTATCAAAGTTTATCCAGCGTTTTTTTTAACGAAGCTACAGTTTATGTTGCAAAGTTCCGTTGCTTCGGTAGGCGAAAGCACCGTTGGTTTATGTCGCGAAAGTTTTCCGATCCAGGGCGAAACACCCCCGCAATTTTTATGTTTTGAACTTTGTTGTCTTTGGAAGGTTTCAGACAGCGTTCGGCACCGTTAAAAAGCACTTACAACTTTCTACATATTGTCATTGTCATTTTTTCAATTTTTTATTTTTTGTAATATATCTATGATAAAATTAATTTCTATAGTAACTTCTCCGCATGCAAAAATCCACGAGACCGCGCTACTCCGGATAGAAACTTTGTTTATTGTGATACAGTGTTTTTCTTTGAACTAGTTTTAAAATGCCACAGTCTCTGCAAGTAGGTCAATGAAGAAGTAGGTCGATTGTAGATTTTACTGTATATTCGTTCTAAACGCTTGCTTTTATTTGGAATCTGAAAAAGTATGTGAAATCGATAAGTAATACAGACGAAGGTGATCATACGTTCCGGCGAACGATGATTATTATTAAACAATTACGGGATCGTTAAAACGGTCATCAACCTTAGCAGCTTGTTAAAGAATTTCGGAGCGCCAGAGTTCAATTGACCTTAACCTGTTAACTGGGTATAACAAGTGTACTCTTCATTTATATTCACCTCCATATCTGGCTTTCAACTCTTTTACTTGTTTCCCTACGGATTCTTCTGTTAAATTATCATAATGTGTTATTTTATTGTTCTTGCAATCATAAAAATCGCAATTTAACCTGTGATTTATTCATGGATCACCGAAACAAGTGCTACCTCAGATTATATTATTTGCACGAAAGGAATTGTTCTAAATCTGCTCGCACAGTTGGATTCCTTATTAAAAAATACACAAATCTGTCATGTACGAACAATGTTTCTCTAACTGCAATAGTTTTAAAAATATTTAACCGCGAATTTATCTCATTCCCAGTAGAAATAAAAAGTCAACATTTCGAGTTTATCAGTCGGAATTAATTTTTGTAACATATCAACCCTTATTAATGATGCCTCCTCTGTCTTATGCGATGATCTTGCAGTAATCTCTGCCCTTAATCTTAATAATATCTTCGTCAAACTAGAATCGGCAGATTAGTAGTAATTTTGATTTTTGAAATTCCGCTAAGCCGACACATAATATTTTTAATTTCTCCCATTTAATTAGCGAAACCCTTTGCGGGCGGACATTTTTTAAAACAATAAGACTATACATATATTTATTGTACAAATACAGTAGCTAGGTACCTTTTCTACTATCCGAACACATATATTTTACTGATTAATACGAATAATCAAGATTCTTCCTACGCTCTACAAGCCCAAATAGAAAAGTTATGATTAATGTACTGTTTTTTGCACAATACAAACTAAACGCACTTATTTTTTAAATTCTGATCACATATCCTCTAGTAAGCCGTCCATCCAGCTCGGTAGAAAAATTGAAATCGTTTGGTCCATTTGTGGAAAAGTTTTCGTCGCTTAAAATATATGCCACCGCTTGTAAGGCGGACCATATGCATTAGGCCGTGATTTTTGCATGTTTTATCATTATCGTGTGGCCAATTTCGAGGTAACTGGCTCGTGGGTCACCGATCGAAGCCCTCCGGAGGGCCAGGCTCGTATTCTCCGCGGAAACCGGGTCGCGAAGGTTAAGGTCGAGAGTCCGCGCGGCGGCTTGTTGAGGCGCGCTTATTTTCGGAACGGAAAGCGGCTAGGGGTGTGTGGATACAGTGCAGAGATCGTAAGCTGCCAAGCATCTACGAACTGTGTTCATGTATTATTATAAATAGTCTAATAGATGATGATGTATCTGTGTTATTATAAATAATATAGTAAGTGGAGTAGGTTGAAAAAGTTTGACAGAGCTAGGCAGTTTGTAGTCCTTGATTAACTATCCGAGAAATGTAATTTCAACTCCAGCACAGTTAGGTGGCCACTACTGTCCGTCCGCAGGATGGTGAAAGAAAGCGGCCTCGCTCTATCCAGGCACCCCCACCATCGCACGCGTGGTTCCTATTGGCCAAAGACGATGTCAAAGAACTATATCGAATCACACCGAGACAAAGTGAAATAGCACGATTTCAGCCGTCTCCATCGATGTCCACACGATGCTGTGATTCTTCGTTGTCCTTCTCAGCCAATAGCAACAATGCGCGCGATGGTAGGAGAGTCAAGGTCGGGACAAAGCGAGAACGTAAACGCATCGCCTAGCCACCATCCGGTAGACGCACAGTACGCGCATTTGTTTACATATGCGTTTTAGATGTGTTTTACGTGCGAAGTGTTTTACATACACTTAGGGTATGATTAAATTCGTAAAAGTCAATCGTATTATTCCTCCGACTCTCGATTTCTTGAGCTGGGAAATGGTACTCGGAAAGAAATCGCAAACAACCTGATCGGTCAGGCGCGCACCTTTGAGTCATGCGCATTCTTGCTGGTCACCGAGAAGTATTATTATTCGATTAATTTTGCAACCGATATTCGAGAAAAATATTCGAGCGAGTAACGACGAACGGAGGGAATAACTCGTCGCAAATTTAATAAAGAATTCGATTTGAATAAATCTTTATATTGATTATATATATAATTTTTAGTTATATGTATATATATACAAATCTGTCTTGTACGAACAATGTTTCTCTATATATATATATATATATATAGTATATATAATTCAATATATTTATATTGAATAAATCTTTATATTATATTTATATTGAATAAATCTTTATATTATATTTATTCGATTTGAATAAATCTTTTGAATAAAACTTTAGATCTATATTTCAGGTAAATGTTTATTCGGAATGATTCGGCTAACGGCCCACTCTGCTTACAATTTCTTTGTGATATGTGAATCTGACCGGGCGCGATGTCGTTTGCAGATGTCGAGCGGAATCGGTGCAACTGCAATGGGGATCGGCGTTAGTCACGGGACCGGGGGTGGCGAGGGTGTCGCCAGTGGTTGTCGGATGCGCGTCCAGAGCCAAGCTCCGAGTCCTGTGTCCGACTCCTCGATGCAGCACAACAATCCACAACAGTCGTCCCAGCAGCAGCAACAGCAACAGCAGCAGCAGCAACAACAGCAACAGCAACAACAACAACAGTTGCAGCAGCAACAAACGCCCTCGTCCCAGCAGCAGCCGCAGCAACAGCAACGCCAGGGCTCCGGGATCATGGGCCGCTCGAAGAAGGACAACTGTTGCCTGTGCTGGTGCTGCAGTTGCTTGTGGTATTACCGTTCTTGTACATTTGCATTTCTGCTAGAACCTTTCCTATTCGCTTGTATGGTCGGTGGTTCGACGCTATTAGGCTCCGTTCCAAAAGTAATTTCGTTTTTTTTTTCTTTTTTAGGCAAAATGAAACACGGTTTTTCACACTGTTTCCAAGTTCTATTCGGCGACGTAGCGACCATTTTGCTCGCCTTTCGCCATCTTTCTGGCAACTTAGAGATCGTAGAATTTCAATTTTTCAGTAGCAAATGTTTTAAATGAAATTTACACCGATTAAACGGTATCGCAAAACGGAACGATCGTTTCTTTCCTTGCTTGTACTTGGTTTTTACCTTTGCGACAATAAAAAAGCAGAATGCGACGACAGAAATGGTCAGTTTGATTTTCCGATATTCGATGCAATGGCAAAAAAGGTTATGAAGCGGTATAACGTCTAAAAAGAATCTCTAGATTTCGTATCGATGCGATCTCACCCTTATAATTTCTCCGCCATTAACGAATTCTTCCGTTGTCCCCGGCTTCGAGAACGCGGCGTTTCTCGAAGCCGTAAGCTGTTCGAAGACAACGGACAGTAGCGAGGAACGAAAGAACGAGAAAAAAAAAAAAGTGAACGAGCCTCTCTGAAAGGTTCGTTCTCGGCTCGGTGAAAAAGTGGGAACATCCGGCGATCGATCCTCGAAACCGACTGCCGATAAACTTGCGTATATCCTGCCGCGTGACAAGCCATTATCGCCTCGTTTCGTAATATAATCGTCGGCAGAACGATGTCAGTCCATTGTCTTTAAACGGAGCTACGACCTATTTACCGTCGAGCTGACATACCTACGTACACTCTTTCTCTGTTTCATGCCGCGCGTAGGAATAAATGGTAAGCAGTCCACGGGGCTGGACTTCGTTCAAGTTTCCCCGTAATCGGCAGAGGTGTGCAAGAACTTGAAACTTTAGACTCGGGTTGCCGGGTATGCACTTTGATTGGGTCGTGACGGATTCAGGAAAGTACAAAACTGTACCTAAAAATGTTAGGGGTCCGATACCCTGGGTTCTCGAAAGCAGTCCTGGACACTTCTAAGGTGGCGTCATACCTGTCTCTCAATTTTCGCAAAAATTTGAAAATCCGATTTTGATGAAACCTATGGGAGCTTATAGTATTATTGTTTAACACTTTAACTGCCAGAACATCAACATCAACAATTCCACAAAATCAAAGTAATTTATTTGATGAAACAACAATTTAAAATATTAAATGTACGACACATAGTTATCCTTCGACCTTCTCGTATTCTCCAGATTTCAACTAAATGTAGTGCAACGATTATATTAATGTACAAATTTATTTTAAAAAATCGACAAATTACTCTGTCACCCATATGTGGGTGACATGGCAGTCAAAGTGTTAAACAAAAAACTTTTGTTATAATTTTTTTGCGCGACTACATTTCCCATTAAAAAACACACAATTTAAAAAAAAATTCAAATTTCTTCGACCTCTGGTTTTCGAGATATCTAAAAAGATATGGTTTTCACCACCAACTTTGAGGGTTGCTTTCACCCCTTCAAAGTGGATGGTTACCGATAGAAAAAAAACACGTGACAAATATTTTTCAAAGAACTATAAGCTCTCATAAGTTTTATTAAAATCGGATTTTCGCATCTGAATATGTTCCCGTGTTAGATCGCTTAAATTGATATACTGTACGCAAAATACCGCGTAGATAGAGTTGTAATTGACCCAGTGAAAAAGAGATGCGCGTAAAAAAAGTGCTGTGCCAATTATGCAAATTACCCGAGGGACGCGTGTATTTGAAATATCTCGAGTATAGTGTTATTTTATTTTATGTGTACTTCTATGCTTGTAACTTCGTTTGAAAGAATGTTATTTTATTTCACAATTCTTTGAAATGATTATTTCGGATAACTGTGACATTGTTCTTTAAAATGATAACAGTTGACCGGATTATCAGATTTGTTGCATATTATTTTAGGAATTGTTTCTTTGGACCAGTTTGAAATGAAATATTGAAATAGTATGCTATTCGAAATTGCTGATATTGAAAATTAATCGATAATTAATGTCCAAATAACAGGATTGAAACTAACGGTGCGTTATAAACTGTTTCAAATTGAATTTGCCCAGGTCTGCTCGAAAGTATAAATCTGTGAGAACCCGAAAACTAGTAAAAAATAGTTTTGGTCAAATTGGAATTTTCAAAATTAAAGGAATCGTTGAATATGAAATTTATTATCGAATTAATTTTTATTTAAATTCTTAGATTTTTCGAATTCAGTTTGAGCTACAAAAAGATTATGTATTTGTTGAATATTAGACACTAGACACATGAAGTACGTTTTGAAATCTCGCACACCTCTAGTAATCGCCATTTTTCGACGAGATTTCGGTACCGGGGTTGCGATGGGAGCCCTATCGTTAGGAGAGAATTCAGAATTTTGTTATCTAGAGATAACTTCCGTTCCCTTTTTCTTACCAATATGATAACGTGTGAAAAGAAACCGTATCTTCATTCGAATGAGCACTGCTACAGAGAGATTAAAGATTGTTTGACAATCAACCACAAGTTGCCACAAAATTGATGCGGAGTCGTTAACAACAGTAGTAAAAATTTCGATGATTAATATTTTAAAATTGCATAACAAAACAAATGAGAGAATTCATTTCTATACCTATTAAATTAATTTATAATTATTCACCGCAAGAGAAATTTGTACTGATCTTGATAGTTTTCAACGAGAACAAATTTCAAAGACAAGTTGTACGGAAGCGATCGCGGATTAATTTTCCCCGCTATTACATTTTCATGAAGTTTGATAAAGATTTCATTTTGCTTTCGGTTTAATCAAATATTCGGAATATTAGTGGCTCCCTTCAGAGCCAACTTGTACTTCCTTTCATCCCCCGTTGCGGAGCTAGATGAAAAGAGGCTTTTAACTTTTTATGCGAACGAGCCTTGCTCGCGGGGGTTGTGTACAGTTTGAAAGTTATTTGTATTCGGACATTTCGTCTATATTCATATTTTTTAATGAACGAGTGCTCGAGTCGGCGGTAGCTTGTAAATCCTGCCAGAAGTTCGCGGATTCTATTCACTTGTCATTAATTTACATTCGCCGACCGCGATGGGTCACAATTTTTAATTAAATTTAATTGGGCTTTTATCTTGGTTTTCAACGTGATCAAAAGTTTTTCATTTTTCAAGCTTCGCTTACGTTATCCACGTAATCTTTTTTATTTATATTACCGTTCACGGTATTGGATTAAGGTAGGAGCTTGTAATTTGCTTTACGGGTCAGAATTATTCCGGAGGGTTGAGTTTATTGGAGGGCTGTTAATGCATCGAGTTCTAGATTCTGAATTATCTCTTACATCATTTTTCAGCCATCAGGAAGATCAATAACAGTTCTCAGCAAATCTGGGAACGACTTGTATTTGTCTACTTTCTTCACCATTGTTCTCGAGGTCTCGCACACGGCCATTTTTGAAATCCGTCATTGAGTGTTCAGTCTCTTTGCTCCAAAGTTTGGAGCACTCGCTGATACATAAATCAACACCCTCTTTCAAGAACGTGTCACTTAAAAAAAAATGATTTTATTTTACGTTACTTATTTCTTTACATTTTGTCTTTCTTTATCCTTGCTAATTTTGCAAACATGGGTAAGAAACATATACGTAGATCAAAGAGAGCTCCAATCTTTGTATCGACAACATAATCGTCTCTACGAACAAATAACACCCCGAGCAAATCATTCGCATAACAAATCATGTCACAACTCCTTTCCTACGAAATGTAAAACACAGTACTATTGAGTCTTATAAAAACGAATGTCTATAAACATTTGTGAAGCACGCATAGAATAGTACAAATATCTAAAAAAAAAGTAAAACAGTCTCGTTGAGCTCTTATAGAAATTAATTGGCTGTAAAAACAGATAAAAGATACAATGAACGCATTTGTTTACAAACAATAACCTATCGCAGGTTATTGATATTGCATTGACATTCCAGTAGAACGTATACAATTTTTTCCGAGGAAGAATGAGTTTTCCAACAAAAAGAGCGTTCAACCACTGTTTCCAAATTTCCAACAAGAAAATATCAAGAATTGACACAATTTTTTTCCGGAGTGGGCGTTTTCAAAGGTGACGAACGTTCGATCGATTCTTCTCAATTTCGAAAACGAAGAGCACGCTGTCTACCATCGCGGGCTTCGATTTAAAATCGAACAAAAAGATCGACGAACATCCGAATGGATGCAATTTTCCGTCGTCCCTCTTTCCCGCGAAGAGAAACGATCGATAGATTCTTTCAAACTTTCAAAATATTCCCTCGAAAAATCAAACGCAGGGGTTCCGCGCAAAAATAGAACATAGTTTCCGTGCGAGGGTGAAGTTTTTCCCGGCAACCGCGAGCCGGGGGCATTTATACGGGGACAATTTCGCATCGGAGGTGGCCAATCTTTCCGCCGACAAAGATTTCCCAGTGATAACCGCCCCTGGGATCGTTGGTAAAACCATCGGCCGCGGAAAAACCCTCCGGATGCGTAACACGTGTCCTCCCTCGGCGGAAATCTGTCCCGGCGAGGAGAGGGCGGAACGAAGGTTTTCCGGCTGCCGCTATCTGCTTATTTATCCGTGCGTCTCTCTTCTCCACCCTTGGCCTTGCCGTTTGAGCGTTATCGTCTCGGTCGACTGTTTGTAGAAACGAAACGAGCGAGTCGCCAGGATAATCGCGGCCGAACCGAGCCGGGAAACCTCGAAGAAAACCTGTGCTCGCACTTTATTCTTCGTCCGGTCCACGGCGGACGAACGCTTGTTTTCCAGTTTATATCGTTCTCGGCATTGCTCCGACATTGTCGTTGTTCCGGGCATCCCTCGCGCGTTCAACAACATCGAACAACAATCGCCCTTTATTCCGCCGGGTCTCTTCCTCCTCGTTCTACCCGCCCTTTGTCGCTCGCGATAACGTGGACAGTTTCCGTCCGTGTTACCGTCGATACTGGGGGTAGTTTCGATACAATTCCGGACGGATAAAGCAAATCCCTGCAACTGCTGGAACTCCTGTTCTCGAATTTCTCCGGGTTAACCTTCGAGTAGACCGTGGACATGACTGGGATCATTTGTGAATACTCGCTGTAAGCATCGAAATATTTACGTGGTTCCAATAACGTGTACGAAGCAGTGTATATTTGTTGACGTATCTTCTGGGACGAGTCATGTGAAGTCATTACTGCAGGATGTCCTAAAAAGCATTCCTTAGTGCATTAGTGTAGCATTCCTTGTGAGACACATTGTAGGATATCTACTCTACATCTACTACTTCAAAGACATGATTTCAAATACGTCTGAGACTTCTTTTCCAAAGTACCTTTTGTATGTTTTCAATTTTATTGTGGTATTTCTTTCATCGGATAAGTGTAATATAAAATCGACAATGTTAAGCATCTGCGGCTTGACGAACGTGGATTTTGTAGTAAAAGATTGTGTACAAATTTATAGTCTATCACAATACGCGTGCTATCGAATAGTTTATGCGTTTTTTAGTTAAGCAGATGAAAAGAAATAGAACATAATTCGGTAAGCTGTGCTTTTAACTACTTTCGGGTTACGGGTATCGACTTGAACGGTTTAGCGATACGCAAATGGTACGAGGAACACGCATACGACAACCATATTCGCTATCCTCTCACCAAACTTCACCGAGCCATTATCCCGGAATCATTATTCGACGCAACCCTTATCATTGCGTTCAAGGGCGATTGTCGATATTCGCGAAAGCTCGATCACCGTTCCGGAAGCTTTCGAAGGAGGACAGCGAGGCAATGAACATTAAAGATTGGTGTTTTGTCTGACAGTTTGGCGGCGATCGGCGGTAATTCGGCGGGTGCAGAGGGCGCAGGTGATCAGGGGAAGATGAAGGTTAACGCGGCTGCCGGTGAGCTTTGGAGCGGCGTTGTCGAGCTCGCAGGTGCGGGGAACGGCCTCGAGGACACCATGGAGTGTACCGTGGAGGAGATCAGAACATGGGGCTCCTCTTTCGAGAAGCTGATGAGAAGCGCAGCTGGCCGCAGACTGTTCAGGGCGTTTCTCAGGAGCGAGTTCAGCGAGGAGAACATCGCGTTCTGGTCGGCGTGCGAGGACTTCAAGCGGGAGAACAATCCTGAGAGGATCAAGAAGCAGGCGGAGATCATCTACAAGGAGTACATATCCGAAGACTCGGCGAAGGAAGTGAGTCTAGTCTCCTTGTCTTTCGTTCGTCGGTCGCTCTGTGTTTCGAGAGATAGTTTCTAGCTGGACAAAACTGTATTTATCATGTTTCAACTCGAAATTAACGCATTGAACGCCGCGTCGATTATACTTGACTCGCGCTGCGTGTGGTTAACCCCTTGCCATATTATAACGAGTCGGACTCGTGTTGAAGATTTTAGACAAAGTCTAACAAATTTAACACGTGAACTGCCCATACTGGCGACTTCAAGAATTCCATAACATCAAATTAATTTATTTAACGAAGCAGCGATTGAAAATTTTAAATTTAAGGCACATTGTTATCTATCAATCTTCTTGTGCTCTTCAGATATCAACTAAATTCGATGCAACGAACGTATTAACGTACAAATTTATTTTTAACCCTTTGGACTCGAAGCAATTTCATGCCATAATCGAAACAAGAATTTTACCTATAATAGCTCCATTGTGAATAGTTTATTTCTGTTCGTGCATATAAAATTAAATTACTATTACTCGTACTTGGAACATTAAAAATTTTATCGATTCTTTAATTGTCAACGTAGCGATGTAAAAGTTGTTTGAATAATAGTATGGCAATTTTTAGTGGCGCCTTAGAGGCGCCATTCGAGTGCTAAGGGTTAAACGTGGATAAATAATTCCGTCACACATATATGGATGACATGGCAGTAAAAGTGTTAAATACTATGGCTTTCTTCTTAGACGAAATCAAATGTTGTTCTTTTGTAATCAATATTTAAACATTGAAGTATATATAGCCGTATGAAACATATAAATTGTCTGTCATCTTCTGTAACACTTTCAACGACGAAAACGTTGGCGTAACTTTAGTTGCAAGGAAAATGGTATGGCAAGGGGTTAAGAGGTTGCACGAATTAAATGTACAGTGACGTCTGGCTAAATGGTCACCGACCGGATAACATTATAGGAGTTTCTTGGAACGATATTGATAAGAAGAAGAAGTAGATTGTGCAAAAGAAAGAGAGAGTTTGGCTCGTATCAAAGTGAACCGCACGCGGAAGCTTCCGACAATTGGGAGGTTTACCCCTGACCGTGTATCTGGACTCAAATATGACCATATATCCAGACATCACTGTAACTTCAATCGTGTACCTATGGGGATCTACAAAAAGCCATAAGTGGTTTTGGGACTCGGCCATATTTTTCTATTTGAATGTTTTGAAAGAATTTTTCTTTCAAAAGAAAAGCTTGTTAATGGAATGTTTAAAATAATTTTACCTACTTTTGTAACGTATAGACTAGAATATATGACAAAATTGTTAAGTTTCTTTATATCTAATGATCTCAGAACAAAATTCAGTGTCTAGTAAGTTGTCGATGATTGTTCGCGTCTAAAGGAAGACCATTGGCAATTCTTCTTTTTCTAATTTCGATTTTTGGTTTTGTGCAGCTAGCGTACTCTGTCAGAAACACCGTGCGTCGGTTTCCTTTCCATTACTTTGCCTTATTCTTGAACCGAGCCGATCCTTCTCTTTCTTTTTTCTTTTCGACGTAGTTTCCTGATTCTTGCCGCTTCACCGTGTGCCGGTAGTCGACGCTTGCCTTTGATCCATAAGTTGCTTTGTTGCCCTTTTAATTCCTTTCCATCAGTTTACGTCTCTTTCGACTTTATTTCTTTATCCCCGACTCTATTTAATTAATTCCCTTAATCTTTTCAAACACGATCCTCGTACAGGATCTCTTTCCTATGCATTCTTTTGCTAGATTTCCGCGAAGCAGCTATAGTTCTTTCTATTCTGTTCTCTTCTTATTCTCTGCCTCTACCTGCCAGTATTGCAGGTGAAAAGCGAAGATTCGATCTGATTGACAGTGAAATGAATTTTTAACTTTTCACGTAACCATCGAAAGTACTCCAACGTTCAAAACGTAATCTAATTTTTCGCTACAAATCATTCGAACTCGAAATTATACTAGGCATTTTTGTTGGGTTCTAAGAACTGTCAAGTGATTGTTCGTACTAGCAAAGTCACCTGCAATTCGCAAATGACGGAGCATTGCTAAATTCCTAATAATGCGAGTCCTAATAAATCCCAATCAGAACGCGGTCGCAACAAAACGAATCGGTTCATGTTTCTCGTTAATAATTCCTTAACAAAGTTACAGAAATTATCTTCCCAAAGCAAAAAGTTACTTCGTATGACCTCAGGAATCCCTTAACCTCTTAAGCACGATGCGCCACTATAGTGGCTTCCGCGGATGCCATCTTATATTACGATGCGCCATTACAGTGGCTTGAACACACTCAATTCTATTATTAATTATTACAGTAAATTATTAATGTTAAAATATATATCTTTTAGAAAAATTACAATTTAGTTATGAAAAACCTCATTCAAAAATTATTAAAGTTAAAATATATGCATCATATATCTTTTAGAAAAATTAAAATTTAATTATGAAAAACCTCACTCCAAAATTATTAAAGTTAAAGTATATGCATCATATATCTTTTAGAAAAATTACAATTTAGTTATGAAAAACCTCATTCCAAAATTATTAAAGTTAAAGTATATATATCATATCTTTAAGAAGAATTATAATTTAGTTATCAAAAACTTAAAACTCTCAAATTAAAATTCTTAAATTAAAACTCTGCCGTATAGAAAAACTGCCCCGCAAAAATTTCAACCGTGCCTAAGAGGTTAAGGAAATACAGTCTTGTTTCGAAGTAAGAAAATCCTTCCTTCTTTTGAAATTGTTTTCTCGACATTGCTTAGCGTCGAAACAAGAGGGCACGTCACGTTCAATCCTTTCCCAAGGAAAGATGTCGCTGCTCGACCGTCTACTTTATGGTTTGTCGTTACTACTCGCGTTCATGCTCCGTGTTCTCTGCCAGTTCACTCGAGACTAAAGTTGAGCCGAACGCTGTTTCGGCGTCTTCGCCTTACATCGAAACAAGACTGTACAACATTTTTGGAATACCCTGTACACGCACCAACCTCGACATCTATCCGATACCCTAACGTCTAAGAAATAAGTAGAGCTTGCTGGGTAGCCTTGCCGAGTCCTTAACCAGTTAACTGTGGCGCCCTCATTTGAGAGCGCGCACCGTTTTGTGTCACCAGAATCGAGCCATGACGACTATACTCGTCAATCACAGAGTAAGTTGTGCTGGTAAGATACTGGATCAAAAAGATGAGTTTATTTTATAAAATTGACAATTTCATTACCAATATTTACTTACTTGGTTAACGTACACATATATTACATACATATTAAACTAAAAACGCAATAAAAGCTAAATATTATACATATAAAGCCTCAGCGCCTGGTCGGCGTTACGCATTTGTCCCATGACTGACCATACTAATTAATTTATTTACCATATAATTTTTTATTTGCTTGTTTTATTCCGCCTCAAAATATTCTAAACATCTTGAAAATTGAGAATATCTTTTATTTCTCTCAAAAATTACAATTTAAATAGCCAATGGTCACTACTTTATACGCACGACGAGTATACTCGTCGATACACAAAATCGTGCCACTTCTCCATGACGAGTATACTCGTCGATCACAGTTAACTGGTTAATCGGGTCCAGAGGTGAAACGCTCTCCTTCCCTTTCCTCCTCTCACCGATCGACGCGAAGAATTGTATCTCTAAACGGAACTGTTGACTTCAGGTGAGCCTGGACGCGCAGGTGCGCGAGATAGTGAACAACAACATGGTGGAGCCGACCCCGCACACCTTCGACGAGGCCCAGCTGCAGATCTACACACTGATGCAGCGGGACTCGTACCCCCGTTTCGTGAACAGCGACATCTACCGGCGGGTGGCCAGACTAGACAACAGGTCGGCGGCGGGTGGCAACGAGGACCACGGGGGCACCGGTAAATCGAAGGGGAAAAAGGGCACGACGTAATCGGGGTGTCGATGCGAAAAGGGTGGCAGCGGACCAACACCCTCCGTCTACAGATCGCGTGTCCGCCGATCGTTGGTCGTCTCACTCGATCGGGGACCACGTTGAAACGTTGGCGGGCGACGAGACGACCCGTCAGGAGGCATCGGCGATCGTAGATCACCGGGCCTGGATCGGGAGACAGCCGTCGATCCACGGCCTGAAACATCATCCCTCTGTCGCGAGAGGCAGGAACACGGAGCAGGTCCCTTTTGCCGAATGGTCCGCGTTTCTAGGACTTCTGGGGACCGTCGAGGACAAAGAAGATGATGATGATGATGATGATGATGCTCGCTAGCGACTCGCTCTTCCACGACGCGACGCCACATCGGGGCCACGTGAACACGCTCGCCGCGTCTGCGAACGTGACGCACGAACTTGACGATGGACTGAATCATTTCGAAAGAAAATTCACAGAAAATCGAGTAGACGAAAAACAATGGGAAGACGAACGAGGAAGTAATCGCACACGACGGGACAGATCGAGGAGGCGACCAGGGAAGATGATCGAGACGCCGACCCTTCCTTCCAGGATACTCGGCCAAGCTAGGCTCGAACAAGATCGGGACACACACGGGTCGATCAGGGATGACGTTCGCCCGTCATCGAAGTTCCTAAGCTCATCGTCCGAGTGTCTTACACGACTGATCGTCGCCGCTCATCACTCTCTCTCTTTCTCCCGCTTCGGCAAGCCCGCTCTTTCCCGCTCCAGCGATCTTTCTCTCTTCCTCTCACTCTCATACTCTCTCTTTCTCTCTCTGTCTTTTCTCTCTCTCTCTGTCTTTTCTCTCTCTCTCTGTCTTCTCTCTCTCTCTCTCTCTCTCTCTCTCTCTCTCTCTCTGTTTCTATCGGGCCCTTCGACCCCGCCGATTTTTCTCCTCTCTTTCTCGCTCTCTTTCACCGTGCCCACCCCGCTTCATCGTCGAAGGAGGTCTCGCGGAATGTTCGTCGAGGACCCAGGATGCGATCGAGCCGCAGGAGCTCGGAACGCGATCCTCGTTGTGAAACAGGCTCCTGGGTTAATGATTCTGTTGTTCGTTGTTTCCGATCGTTCTCTTTCCTTGTTTCGTTCGAGGACGTCGCGTACAATCGATATTCTCGTGTAACGCCAGGCTCTGACAAAACAAGAATCGTCGTCTACCGTTAGATATGGAAAGTGTTTCGTAAGTCAATTTCAAGAACGATTCTTTCCAAAGCGTGATCCGCCATACTTTCGTTTCGTCGTACCGGATATTTTGTTGATGCGAGACGGAAAAGCATATTTTGTACCTTTCTTGAATACCGAACGGGAATGTTTGCAACGGCGTCAAGGACGACGGGAAATATAAATATATCGTATCGCCGCTTCGTATTTTACCGTAATCTGCGCTGCGCAAAGATTTGCCACTATGGACCACGTTGTACAGGGTGTTACGTAATTAAGAAGCGCGATATCACACGCGCCGATGAGTCGAACTTATGGTAAAAACTTGTCGGACCGTGGATTTTACTCGTTTCACCGTAGCATCGATCATTTCAAGTCGACAATCAGACGTTTGAAAATTGAACGTAGCTTACTGAGATATTCTATCGTGCTCTAACGAAATGTTCAAAGGAAGAATGGAATCTACATAAAATCATAATTATACGTAACGATAAGACTGTGCGGTGTTTTAAGCTGTCTCGGTTAGTCGCAAGGGACAGAAGCCAAATGGACACTTCTTTCTTCCTTTAATGATTCGAACGGATTCCAAAGAAGATATTAACGTTCCTAGTTTCTTTGCATTTCTCTAGCGTTTTAAATCTCGACAATTATTGCAATCGTCTTACGAATGCATCAAATCCGTAGATTCGGTAGTGATACACATCGGGCAACTGATTGCTCGCGATGCCAGAATACGGTACGCTTTCCTCTCCGCGACTTTACGCGAGTCAAAAAGCTGTGGCACGATGGGATTAATGTAAAATGTCGCGTTACTCGCGAGCGACGTTCAACGGTAGAAAGGGAAGAGTTTTTAGGGGAATACGAGCCCGTCTGGCATCCCTGATCACCATCTCCTTTGACAGCTTTAACCGGCAGCTTGGTCCTGATCGGTGTCGCCAATCGGCAGACTGCATCGTAACGAACGAAGCAATAACGAATAATATTAACGAATAACGAATAACGATTGAAGGACCATGATCAAATAACGGTACGACCGAGTAACCAAGAACATTTCATTCGCTATTCGTTATTCGAATCGAAGTTTGTTCGAGTAACGCCTAAATCTGTACCGCGGTAATTTATTACGCGAGCTCGTACTCCTCTCTCGCGCCAGAGACATTCTCACAAATCGGTATACACAACGCGATATCCGTTGCGTACGCGTTTCCGTCGTTTCCCCTATTCGCCAGTTGTCGATCAGTTGTCCATGTGCGACGCGCGACGCGACAGCGCAATCGGCGAGACAATAAATTTCCGTTCTCCGGAAAAGAACCCGTAGTTTCTTTGTTTCGTCGACTGCGTTGTCACTTTCCATGTAACCACCCTGAGCATCGCGTTACACGAGGGGTTGTACAGCAATTTCGCGAGCCGATCTCCCGTGGCTCGCGAGCGTCTCGAAAATGGCACCAGAAAAAGGTACTTCGCATGCCACGGGGACGCTCGTCGCAGCGGCCGACGCGACGCGACAGAAGCAATATTCATCAGCGGGAACCGAATCTCATTGATCGAATCGATCGTTTAGTATACCGCGGATCGACGGAGGAGCGTCGAGATGCCGTGATTAGCGACGTGGCGGGCGACGGCCACTTTGCACGCGAAACTCCTGCGCGAGAAGGGACTTCTTTCCCGATCGTTTCCGCGCGGCGGTACGATCGAATCGTTTCCGACGGAAGAAAAGAAAACGGAGGAAAAAGGGAAAAAAAAAGACGGGAAAAACGGTCCCCGTTCCGCCTTGGTCTTATTTGTGATACCAAGTGCCAAAGCGGCCGCGGGCGATCTCCGGGTGTTAAAATTGATCGCGGAAGTACCCTCGTTTCGTTACAATCGCGATTACTGCAACGGGACCACGAGAAGAGGGGGTGACTTTTCTAGGATGCGACGAGGAGTTTCATCTGCAAAACGTATTTTGTCCGACGGATCTTTACTTCCGAAACCGAGCCGGCGAATCGTCAGGGACTTGCTTTGACCTCCTCGAAAACCGGGTCTCTCCTTCAGCCACGAACGGACGAAGGACTTATCGAGCTTACAGGTTGCGAACCGTTCGTATTCCGTTGTTCGAATTGCTTTCGAGAAGATCATTTGGTCGTTGCCCATGCATTTAACAATCGACATCGAAGAACTGTTTTTAATTTAGCATCGTTCCGAAGAAAGCACTCGGGTCCTGTTATTCACAGACTTTACCAAAACTATTCGCGCTACGAGCAACAATCCGGTATACGCATCGACATGGTACGCATTTTGAACAAAGTCGAAGCTTGTTGGGCAGCCGCGTTGAAGGAATTCGTTTCGGTTTTATGTCGGTTCCACGATGTACTATCGAGAGTCGGAAAGAAGTCACCAACGGCGGCACGACTGTCCCCACCATCGATGCTTCCGTACTCCCAATGTTTAGGTTTCGACGGCACACATGCTACACGCACAGTATGTCGCGACCGTTTAGCGTTTAGCCAAATGTTACGGCCGAAAAAGTGTCACTCGGGTCGCGACTTTCCCACGTGACTTTCCTTCGAAGCGACTTCTTTTCAGCTTTCGATAATACGAGGATATACCCATCGCGAGACAATGAATGTACAGTTGCGACTCGTTTTTCCGAACGACAAGGAGAAGAGGCTGACGAAGCGAGACAGAGGTCCAGGACGATCTTCCTCGACGACGCCGGGCCACGTCGCGACGCTCAACTTCCGTTTCACGTTCGAAGAGGGACTTCGAATCGCGATGTTCGTTTTCACGAACCGAAAAAGACCGAAAGGTCAGCTCCGGATGGCGTACACCGAGTTACTGCCAGCGAGACACACCAAGAATCGCACGACTACTTTCGACGACCAAGGTAGACGAACGCATAGAAGGGGAGACAATGGTATAATCTAGTCAGCATCGCTCGAGGACGATGGCGTCGATGACAGGAAATGGCCTAAGCAGAGAAAACATACTCACTCGGGCCACGAGTTCGAACCACTTCCGAGTTTGCCGATCAAGAGCGGAAAACGTCGCGACGCGAGTTGCTTCCCGGCGAAACCAGTTGCTCTGATCCTAGATAACAATTTAATATTATTTACGAATCGTTAGGCTTCGAAACTCTGCCGGTAGACTGCGGATTTAACGCATTCGCGGACCAGTGAAAATCAAGAAGATTCTTAAAAATTTTTTAAACCGTTACCTTCGATTTGTTAACCCTTCGATGATGAATTTTGGATCTATTTTCGTTAACAGTAAATCGTTGTTTAACAGAGGCACGTGTTGAATTTTGAACCCTCTTAGGCACGGTTGAATTTCTCTGTGCGGCAAAGAACATTGGAATGAAGTTTTTGATAACTAAATTATAATTCTTCTTAAAGATATGACGCATATACTTTAACTTTAATAATTTTCGAATGAGGTTTTTCATAACTAAATTGTAATTTTTCTAAAAGATGCATATATTTTAACATTAATAATTTACTGTAATAATTAATAATAGAATTGAGTGTGCTCAAGCCACTATAATGGCGCATCGTAATATAAGATGGCAGCCGCGGAAGCCACTATAGTGGCGCGTCGTGCCTAAGAGGTTAAAACCAATGAAAACAGTTGAGACATTCTCGATACACTGTTCGAAAGCGATTTCACTCGTGATCCTATAAATTTGTATAAATTAATGCAATGTGACCACATCTACTAGAATTATTGTTTACCAGTTATCGAGCTTTCATTTACGCAAACCTCGGTCCTGAATAAGCCTATCACTTCGATTCCGATAAGAATATTATTAATTATGAATGAACAACCGGCATATAAAGCAGCGAATACTTTTAAACGTCTCGGGATTAAAGTTGTCGAAAGAAACATTGTTCAACCAACTTCCACGAGAATTTTTATTCTGCAAAAATATCCGCAGTCTATTTGCGAGTTTATGCGTAAGACTATTTAAACAAAGTAGGAGTTTAGTTCACTGAAAGGACAGTGTTTTCAATTTCTGCAGTCTAGTCACGATTCCATTGAATCTTTCTCGTGAGAAATTGAGACACCTTGTTCTGGCGGAGCCGTGAGAAAGACACGAAAGAGATTATTTTATTTACGCGGTCTGTCGATCCTAACTTCCATTTGTATTAAAGATATAGAGAGAGATTGCGAGACGAGTCGGAATCGATTCGCAATCGAGCGGACCTTGCGACCGTGCGACGAGCACACAAAAAGATCACGCATTCGTGAACACACGCACACGACTTGACACGTGCCCGGGGTCTCGTTTCCACGCATGTTTGCACAATTTTACAGAGTCGAAAGTACAAGCGCTCTCGTGGAGTCACGTTTTTCCGAAGCAGAAAGAGACACGTGCAGATTCTGGTTGAATCGAGCTCCTTCGATCGACGAGCATCGTTGCTCCGCGATCTTAATCGTCTCAAAAGTAGCAGGAATTAATTCTGCGGTGATCGAATTTCGCAAGAGGACACGTCTTCCTTCGCTTGAACGCGTCGCTTACCGGAAGCCACGTGACAGGCTTCTCAACGACAGTTCTGAATAAAAATAGGAACATATAAATATTCTTTTAACACTTTGATTGCCGTGTCACCCACATGTGGGTGACAGAATTATTTGTCCATGTTGAAAAGTATATTTTTATATTAATATATTCGTTGCACTCAATTTAGTTGATGTCTGGAGAATACAAGAAGGTTGAAAGTGACCATTCGTCATGCATTTTGAATTTCGACATTGTTGCTTTCTTAAATAAATTACTTTGCTTTTGTGGAATTTTTGACGTTGTCAGTTCGGCAGTTAAAGTGTTAAAAAGCAAACACTAAATAATAATCGATTAGATTGCATTTTTGAAGATGGCTCGTTGGCCGTTGCTGTTTAATAATTTTATACGACGACAATGCGCTAAGAAGCAGTAACAGAGATAAAGAAAAAAGGCTTACGGTTTTTAAACAAACATGTCCGATCACTTTACGTTTCGAATAACGAGCGACGGATTCTTTGCAACGACGAAGAAGAAAAAGTGAAGAAAACGCTTAGCTTGCCGGTCGATGGAGCCGATCGAAAAGAATCTTCTCCGTGGAGGAAACGATCTCGTTTTGCTTTCGCTTCGTGCCAATTTCTTTCTAGTAGTGAACACCGTTTGGTTCGTGATTATTCTGTGAACACGGGATTAGACTGGGCAGAGGTCGCAGACCCTGAACTGGTTCGAGGCTCGTCGATCGCCGACGCTCAGGAGGACCGAACTCGATCGATCACAAAAACAAAAGAAGAAAATAAACAGAGGATAGAAAGAAAAACCAAAAAATAAAATAAAATCGACGAGCGCACATCGTCGCGAGTCGATCGCGCCACGTGGGTAAAAAGACACAAAGCGAAAATAAACGATGGAGGCACCAAGTCACACAGTCAGGCACAGCGTTTGGCTACTGCCCTGTAGATAATATTATAGATAGTTACCACGGGCGAGGGGGGGACGATTAAACTAATTATACATGCAAATATATAAATATAAAAGGAAACAAAAAATATATATATATTATAAATATATATGGAATCACGTACATGTGCTACATATATTCGGCGTTTAAGGGTGGCGGGGTGCAAATCGCGCGCGAGGCAGAGAGAAAGGGCGGGAGAGAGTGGGAAGAAGTGTGCGAAACGGTAAGAAAGAGAGCGAGAGAGAAAGAAAGAGTGAGTGAGAGAAAAAGCATCGGAGAGAGAACACACCGATTTTTTTCATTCATTGATCCTCTCGTTCCGCGTGTCTCGCAGGAAAAAAATACGAGAAAAAGAAAATAAAATGTAAAACGAAACGCACAGCCTGGCGCGCCGCCATTTTCCGCTCCCGTGCGATCTCTTTCCGCCCCACGAACGATTATCGACCCTCCGTAAAACGATTCTTCAATCTTGACCCTTCTATTACCGGATATTCTACTCCTTGTCGGACAGCAACACTTCAACCCAGGGTACAAATTAAGAAATACAATTCAGGGTAAACGACGGTTCTTTTATCGAGAACGGATCGCACCGAATTCGACGCCGCAAGAAACACGTGAGCTTTACGAGATTGTAGATGTAACGGTTGTAACCGAAATCCTCTGCGACGTTCCAGAGGGGTTGATTCGTTGTTTCGCGCGGCCTGTCGCCAAAATAACCGAACCACGGACGACTTTGAACAATGTTGATTTTGTTTCTTAAACACGAGTCCTGCACAGTGATCTTACAATTCGAATAACTTTTGCGTCGCGTAACTTTTAACCCTTGAGGTTTTGCGGATCACCAAAAGCGATTATTTCATATTACCTTTTAAAGATAACAAAGAATATCTCTAATAAATTTTTTAACCACTTTTTTAAATAATAAGTACTCAAAAAAATAAATTTGTTGAATAGTTTCTCACGAATGCATATTTGTAGTCTCAGTAATCGTAAATTTAAATATCAGAACCCGTTATTTTTACAGGTTCCGTCAACCTAATGTTGCGAGTAAGAAATATTCGTGAAACTCGCTCGTTTCAATTTGGTCAAAGAATTAATGCTGTTTTGCAATCAGAGGGTTGATACGTAGAACCAGAGAAGATCGCAGTGCGACGGTAAACTCGATTTCCAAGTGTTACGAGTTGTTATGGAATGATTGAAATGCTTTAAAAGCGATTAAAGGGTGACGATCAAAGTTTTGTATTTTTGCCACGAGTTTGTGCATTTTCTAGTTCGGTTAAGTTGGCGACAGGCCTTGCACGCACTGTGCAGCGACAACAAGATGGCCGACAGAGCAACGAAGGAGCAATAGGAAATCTTCTTCGCATGATTTGAAAAATACACGTGCTCAATAACTAGTCGTTCCATCGTTTCTTTGCTTCGTCGTCTTCCTGTCTCTGCAAAATACGATTAAAGTAGATACCGTGGCTTCGAACGTGTATTAACCTTTTATAGGCCGGATATAGGTCCCGTCGAACGAAACTCTGTCTCTTTTTTAAATTCTTTATCTATTCGAAGATTTTGCGAACTGCATTCCCAGAAAGAACAATTATTATCGATCTTTGAGTATTTCCATTTGGAAACATTAGCCAAAGACTCGAATATCAAAGCTTGATATTTATTTTAAAACTTGAGTAAGCCAAAGAACTGACCGGTTCGATCATTTTTAAAGACGTGAATTAATTCAAGGATGTTACTGAAAATTTGTTATAATACAGTATTATAGCTAGCAGAGTGACTCGCAGTATAATTCGGATGCTTTGAAGAAGATAGACCAAACGACGTGTATTTTTTGGAAAAGTTATACAAATTAGTTTACTAACTGACGTGAAAGAAAATCGTCCGCATACCGTGCATTTTTCATTCATCGTTGCATACTTTCTCGAGATTGAATACAGCTGTGGACAATATGAAAACGGCTGATTGATAAACATATTCTGGTAAACATTTTTAACCTCTTACGCTAAGATTCATTTCACAGTTACAGCGATTAGAACTTCTTTGTCGTTTTATATTTTCTAAACAAACTAATCTACATAAAGGAACAACTAGACTGCACATTTTATGCAATTCTGATAAAAATGAGTGGACAGAGTGGTCGGTACCTAGAAAGATTGAGAGAGTTTTAGAATATTGATACGTTTCATACAATTTGCTAAAACTTAAAAAACGAAGCAAATTCCTAGTTGATTCTTGTATCATGTAATTGGTGCAAACAACTTTCATAGCTATTATTTACCGTTTTAAACAGTGTCCGAATATTTCTGCGAGTCCACGTATCTCACGGAAAGGAAAACAATAGCAGAAATCAAAGCACCGTTCCGATTTCGGAGGATTGGCGTATAGAAGGTTAAAGGATTACTGAGATCCGTTTTCTTAATACAGGTTCCTATTTCACTGGTGCATGTGAAATCAAAATAAATCCGCGTTTCGATCGGAGGTCTCCGTTCCACGTGAACAACCCGTTCGATCAAACCGTGTGCACCTGTACCGAACACGTACACCCGAAAGACAGTACCAAAAAATTGCGCAACGGTTGCGCACGTGAAACGGCGATTTCGGAGTTAGAGCGGAAGTAAGCCGAGCTGAAGAGGACGCGAGAGTCGACGTTGAAGGCTTGCGAAATGTTTGCGAGGTAGAGATTAAACGGATTTGCGTGTATTCTTGTCTCCCCGCTTTGTTATCGGACGCAGGGCACCGCGGAGAGTCTCGAAGCGAAAGAACATGGAGGACACTCGAGGCAAAAGGCCGAGAGCCTCTTCTACCCCTTCGAAAGGGGCGACAAGGGGGTGCATAGGTGCACGGAGGGTGCACAAGGTGAGCAGGGGGTCAGCGAACAGTTGAAACGCTGGTCGAGCGTCGTCTTCACTAATAAACGCACAATTTTTCTGAACCCTTCGATCCCCCACTTCTTTCTTCCGGCAACCCTTTTATAATCGTCGTTTGATCCGGTGGTATGCGTTTTTGTATCTTCCAAGCGACAATATTTGTACGACAGACAGAGAAAGAAAGAGAGAGAAAAAGAGTGTTAGAGCGCGCGCACGGACGCCGTTTTTCGTCGCGAAACAAAATGGCGAACGCGGTCTCGCTCACGATGACAGTGCGCCGCATATTCTTCGGCACGCCGTTCTGTTGTTGAAACATTGCGGACTTGTGGAGTTCGTTTTGCTGTTTACGGATGTATATGGTTACGGGGACAGGCACTCAATGTCATTCGAGATATTAACAAGTTTTATTGCCACTCGAAAGTACTGTTGCGTCAAGTGGTGTGACATATCACCGTAGTTCGGCGGCAGCGTTACCAGATCGCAGGATTCGAACGATGTGTGTGCCGGTGATTATGAAAGTGAGATAAGTCGCGTCTAACTTTCTTCGAGATATTCAGACTTTCACGTATGGTTTGGCACAGATAGATTTTACCATGACAACGTATGCGCAATATACAGTATATTGCGTCACAGTGGTAATAAATAATATGCAGAAAGATCGATCTACACCACTTTCATACTGATCAGCATTAACGAGACAACTGTTATAGTCAAGATTTGTCTGATGTCAAGAAGCCACAGCGTAGACCAGGTCTGAGCAATTACTCGCGAGTAGATGGCGTTAGTGAAAGGTTAGAAAATGCAAAGAAACGTGAACAAGAGCTGGTAGTATTTTTATTTTATAGCGAAGAATTGTTTAGTCAACGATGAAAAATTGTATCCTACTTCTCGTGTTTATTAGATAGCGCATTGAGAATTCGCATCCGCCAGTCTACTCGTGAACAAGCAGTTGCCCAAGCTTGGTATAGTCTATTCAAAACAGTGACATCACGATTTGTGTTGATCGTGACGTCACTAATTACCGCGCACTATCGGTTGCGTTTATGGGACTGATCTCGGAACGCGACGTCGCGTTCTCAAACTCTTAGCAAGATTTTGCGACAACGCTGCTCGGCGGTAAGGCGTTTGCATTGTACGACGTAGGTTGCGGGTCGTGACCCTGTAATTGTACATACAGTACTCTCGCCCAATAGTTTGCCATCTTCTTCTGCGGCAACCATGTTCGCGTACGTATTTCAAAAGCGGTTCTCCTAATAGTTCGTTCAATGAGTACCGAAAATTATACACATCCGTGGTACATACGTGTCCGATTCAAATTATTCATTAATATTTAATATGTCGTAATTTTATTCTTTTATAAATATAAACGACTAATGCAAATAACCACGTTCACGCACGAGGAAGCATCGCCGCGAACTGTTGGGAGAAGACAATTGACTATCGGTTAACCCCTTGCCCTACAACAACAAGTCAGACTCGTGATCAAGATAATTAATTTTAATTTAATTTCTTAATTTTCTTTAAACGGGAATAACATTTCATTTAATCGTTGATCGTATACGGTCATTGGAGAATAGCTAGACACGCAGTAATTACAAATATGTCTTCTCTGTTTGTCGTTTTATGGAGGACAAAGAAAATCTAGTCACTATTATTGTGAAATAAGTCGTAGGCTAAGGGGTTAAGGAGGCAACTGTTTTGTGGAGTATGGAGAGCAGTTGATTGGGGTCTTCGTTCAGTGTAAAAATATTCGAGAAGGGAGAAGAGAAAGAGAGAGTACTGTATTCGTAAGAAAAAGAACGAACTCTACAAACGTGCAAAATGTCGACTACATAAGTCGGTTGACATACAGTGGCTCACGAAACTATTCGGACACTCTTCAAATCTAAACAACTTTTTTAAGATTGGACCAATCGTCTTGACTTTTCTTGAGCAATTAGTTGCATTGATTTAATAAATGATATACAAAATAAATTTTGTAAATATTGGATTTGATGTGAATAACATGACCAATAAAAAAGGAACTTTTTAAATATTTTTTATTTGAGCCACGTACTAAAAATTTTAAAGACGCATCTGGAAGATTTATGATAGTTGTACGGATGTAGAAAAATTCATTAAAATCGTTCGACGTACACACGAGCTACGTGCCATCGAAAATGGTGAAAATCGCAATTTTTCACGATTCTTGATCAGTTTCTGCTTAAACTACAGAAATTCTTACATCTTTCTACGTGTGCCATTTTTTCCCGCGTCAATCGATTTCGGTGAGATTTTCAGCACATGTATAACTAACACAGTTCGGAAAAACGCATATTTTAAATTTTCATTACGAGTTGAAATAAAAATGTTTTAAAAAATGTCTTTTCTACTTTCACACGTAATTTCTACCAATTAGAATTATTTCAAAATTATTTTTCCATATCATTTAGTAAATCAATGCTGCTAGTTGCTGCAGAAAAGTCAAGTCGTTTGGTTCAATTTTGAAAAAGTTATTTAGGTTTGAAGAGTGTCCGAATACTTTCGTGCGCTACTGTAGGTCGTGCAGTCTCCTTGTCAAAACTATGACGCGCGTTTGCACCCGACGCACGAGGACAGGGAACGGAAAACACCAAGAGGAAGGGACTCGAACTTCACTGTTGTTCTTTGTTTCTGTTTTCTCTTCAGTTCACTGCGTAATGGGACGATATGCAATAAGAAAGAGAGAAAGTGAGAGTGAGTGAGAGTGAGTGAGACTGAGTGAAAGAGTGATTGTAATAGAGAGAAAGAGAGAGAGAGAGCAAGAAAGAGATAGAGAGAGAGAAAGGAATGGAATGTGAGGGTTAATAAAGTGGTGAAAAACGATTTTACTGGTCTTGAAACTATTGCCTGTGTTACGGAATCGATCACGTCCACTTTCAAATATACAATTGTCGGAACCCCGGTCTAGACAGTTTAATCCAATTCAATGTTCCAGGTCGTATCGCTAATTACATACCTACGGACACGAAGATCTCGAGTGATCACGATATTCTTTGATGATCTTGTTAAGACTCGCCGCGCCCGGGCGACATCTAATTGTCACGTAATTAAGAGGATATTGATATTATTTAATGTACAGTTTTAGAAGGTAATTTTGATAACCCGACGGAACTCCACACGTTTTACGTTAACGCGCATCTCAAAGAGGCGGTTCGATCGGTCATCGGAAGGTGACGTTTTCTGTTCTCGACGCGCGATTAGGTTGGTGCATAGGAAACGTCGAGCCGAGTTTCCCCGGACACGGGGATACGCCATACCTCGCCATTAAAGCACCGTACTACGTATTTATACTTTCTGACCCGTTCCATTTCGTTTTTGCTACCGCATCTGATTATTGTTACCGTTCCTCCACACTTTGTACACTACCTCGTGAGATAAGATTGTATTATAATTATTATTATTGACATCGTTCGATGAACATTTTTGTAAGTAATACACGGAAACCGCGACGAACCAGGACGACAGTACGAAGATTGAATATTTTATATTGTCGAGAACCCGAACCTGGAACGTTTCCACCGCTTCTGGTTCACCTTCGAAACATTTGGCTCGTTTTGCCCCGAAGTAAATTGTACCACAATAAAAAAACTGCGAAAACTATTGTAAAATTAAGTCTCCAGTCTACGAAAATTTCTATCCGATCGATGCCCGTGCGACGCGCGTCTCGCTGGAACAGCTTTTGAGAGGGATATGCGAAAGGAAAAAGAAAGAAGAAAAAAGAAACAATTTCTATATGCACCAGCCTAATGACGAACGATGCCATACTCCTTGCCACCGTTCCATCGTCGTTCCCAACTTTGCGTTAATTATTCCCCGCTGAAAAGAATGTTAGCGCGAACGGTATGCGCGCTCGCGCCATGCCCTTAAAGGTGCCATCCGGCTTCTGACCATTTAGGGACGAAGGTCGCAGATGCGACGCTCGTTTAGCAGCCCGTGCTCCGGTCAGTGACATCGTCGAGCATCTTTTTGCCGGCTCGACTATCCAGAAACGCGTGTTTTCGCGAAAAAATGCCACGCAATAGCTTCACAGATCACGGTTTACCCTTTTTTCACGGTTGTCGTTTCGCGGCTGGATCTTCGTTGGAATGCGTTTCACCTCTGGGACACGACCGTTGTCAACCACCGTCGAATCGAGCGGATTTTTTCCCCGTTCCTCCGCGGGGAGTCCGGATTAATTAGGAAAAATGTGCGGATGTCGAACACGTATACCAGTGTTTTGTGAGACATTCCTGATGATAGCTCGGGACTTCTTGCTGTCCGAACAGTTTTGGAAAGCCGTGGCGTGTTTCGATCGACGGAAACAAGAACTGCACGCGCAGGATGGTAAGAATGCTCCAAGGGTTTTTACTTAAGGGTGGTTCCTACTCTGCGTCTCCGAGAACTTCGCTTTACCTCCGTTAGATCGCGCCACGGAGATTACCTGGAGGAACGGTGAACTTCGTGAAAATCGTACGGGAGGTCAATACACGAGGTATCTTTGTTCTTAAGTTTGTGACTTGTCAATCGTTAATTACAGGCATTTTAACAATCCAATCGTCCGTGTTGTTTTCAGTCACAAGTTTATTGAGCTTTTTCGAGTTCCATTGCCAGTTTCGTATCGCTCTCGACGTTACCGGTAACTCGTAAAACTGAACGCGAAGAGAAGCGAGTATCTTGCGTACTCCAATTTCTACAGCGAATGTTTAATACGATTTTGCGACCATGGATTCGTAAAGCGCGTACAAACTTACTATTTTGTTGTAGAGGCAATTAGAAAAGTCGAAAAAGCGCGACCTTCATCTTTGATGAAACTGTAGGTAAAATTTCTAGGTCGAATTTGGAATTCCTTGTGGGAAGTTTTGAATTTGTTTTAGATTTGCACAGGAAAAGGGGTAGACGAATACATGAATATGTTTGTTCTGTTTGAGAAGATTTTACATAGTTCGTAGTGTTGAAAATAAATTGTCCAGTGCTCGGTTGGTAATGTGGCTGCAATCGCTAAAGGTAACAGTTTTCGCAGTTCTCTGCACTTTCGACTACTCGTGCAGCTTTTTCGATTTGCATTTTTGTTATACCGTTGGAATAAATTTATTTCGTTTTTTATTTGTGCGAATATAATTTTTATTAGTTAGCAGTAATAATTAATTTTTATCTTTTCCAATTTTTATTTAAAGGCTGTCTATTCTCTTGACGTTGATCAATTTTTGCAAATGTTCACTGATTCCGTTCGTTGATTCTGCAGACTTGCCAAGATCCTTTTTATCCTTTCCTCAATTTACCTGGAAGATAAGAATGCCAGCGAACGAGACGGGGAAGAGAAAATTCAAAGAGAAGAGAAACAAGGGTAAGATAGTACGGAAGGTGCAACAAGAGTCGAAAAGAGATTATGTAAAAAATATAGAAAATAGAGGGAACAAGAAGAGAAATACCGGACAGGTGAGAAAACAGGGTAAGCGTAGGAGAAAGTACGGAGTAAGTAACTAAGAAAAGAGCTGCGGAAGAAACCGGAAGAGGAAAAACAAATGAAAGAACTTGAAAAGAGACTAGAAGAGGAGAAATAAGGGAAAGAGATTAGGGGACGAAGTAGAAAAGGGTCTGGACAATGATCGAGGGCAGAGAAGTGTCTAGAGAAATCATAATCCATTCGTATAAAACTTGTAATGTTAATATCATTCGAATCAGAAACCGAATATTTTTTGAAATCCCTGCAATTGATAGCTGTCCGACCGAACCAAGGGAAAGCGTACCCCGTACCTACAACTTGATCATGTTAATTTAGATAGTTGATCCCGTAACACCTAAATAAATTAACTTTCACTAATTCCAGTAGTTGCCCGTAACTATTTTAAGATCCCTCGCTATCAATAGGAAAACTGCTACAACTATGTCACCAACCACTTAAAGATAAATTTTAATTGATCGTGGAAGGAGAAAATGTGTTTCGCGGCCCAGTTCTTAATCATTTTAGCGTCAGGTGCTATTAAGGATTTATATCCCGATTAAGAGATACTGTTTGTGAAATCAATCTTGTTAATTTCACCCTCCTATATCGTGGAAACAACATTCTCATAATGTCAATCATTGTAATAGAGAAATCAGAGGCAAGTCAGTTTATCCGGTAGGTCTAGTGTTCGATGTACACCGGTTCGTAAGATTAAGGGTTCATTGATCATGACATATAAATATTTCCAGTTTAAATACTTGTCTGAAATAGAAAAATTATATTCATTTACTTATACCGTTACACGGTAAGATACGATAAGACGTGGCAAGACATGCGGAATTGAAATTCTTTAATAATACTAAACAGAAAAATATCGACACGCTTGCAGGTAAATTTCTCATTTCGAAATACTGCTCCGCTGTTCATTCTACTCACACAGGTATAAATATTATTATTTTCGATGTTCACACATTTCTACCGAGTTCTGTGGCGCCATTGTTGAAAAGCTCATACCGGAACATATTCAGATGCGAAAATCCGATTTTTATGAAACTTATGGGAGCTTATAGTTCTTTGAAAAATATTTGACACGTGTTTTTGTTATCGGCAACCATTCACATTGAAGGGGTGAAAACAGCCCTCAAATTTGGGGTATTTTTGAGATATCTCGGAAACCAGAGTTCGAAAAAATTTGAATTTTTTTTAAATTGTGTGTTTTTCAATGAGAAATTTAATTGTGCAAGAAAATTTTAACAAAAGCTTTTTGTTTGAGCAATAAAGTTTCATCAAAATCGAATTTTCGCAACTAAATATGTTCCCTTCAGTACCGATCAGAAGTGACCAACGTTATTCGAGAGAATTGTTAGTTACTGGATAACGAAGTTCTTACCTCATACTACGAGCTGATTAATTTCGATACGAGTAAATTGATGCTGGATGTTGTTAACCCTTTGCACTCCAAGCAATTTTAACACGTTAAGCGCCACGCCGAATTTCTGTGCCGTTTCGTTCAAGCCACGGTTAGCCGTCAGGCGGGCCTTGCCGGGCCGCTCGCCGATAGACGAATCAGAGTATAAACAGTCGGGTAACGTAACGCGCTCCGCGATAGCAGAACGAAAAATCTGTCGCCGGTAGGTAGGGACCGACGAGGCCTGGACAGAAAGTCTAGCGCCGGTCCCTAGGGACCGGCATGGTGCTGAACGTGTTAATTCCTAACTCGAGATATTTTTTTGTCCTAGAATAATTCCATTGTACGTGGTCCATTTTCTTTCATGCATATAAAATTTGTTACTATTAATCGTGAAACGCTTCAATTTTTACTAGTTTCTTAAACACAAACATTGTAATGTAAAAATTGTTTTGAATAATATAATGAATGTGAAGATTTCTGTGACATTTTCAGCATGTGTATAAGTAACACAGTTCTGAAAAACACATATTTTAAATTTTCATTACGAGTTGAAATAAAAATGTCTTTTCTACTTTCCCACTTAATTTCTACTAATTAGAATTATCTCAAAATTATTTTTGCATATCAATTTTGAAAAAGTTATTTAGACTTAAAGGGTGTCCAAATACTTTCGTGAGCCACTATGTATATGCGTCCGGTAGAAGCCATCGATGTAGGCATTTATATACCTCCAGTGCATCATGAATATTTCAAAACACTACCACATGAAGAGTATAAATAATTAATAATACCAATATCTTGTGTTAAATTTAACAATATATAAATATAATTAACATTCAAAATAAAAAATACTAATTTTATTTTATTTCTTGTTACTAGTTATAAATAAAATTGGATTAATATGAAATATATTGTAAGTGATATTTGTTATTTCAAAATTGAAATTAAATGATATTTACAAATGGCTAATTATGAAAGTGGTGTATGTCCATTTGCAGCCTGGAAATATATATTATTTTAGTTAAATTCGCCTAAAAGAAATTTATATAATCAAATTACATATTGATAAATTAGTACAAACATTCCCAGACTTCACATAATTAACCTGTATTTTTTAATTGTCAGATCTGCTAACATTTAATTTTCTGGAAACAAAAGAAAATGGACTTGCACCACAATCAAAATAAACGGTCCATATTATAATTGAATACACCGCCGAACAGATTCAGATTGCATGAAAAAGTATTCAGTCCCCAGCGATCGCTACTGCCTGCTGCACGCCGTTGACACGAGGCGTTTCGGCTCAGAGTATTCAGCAGTCAAAGGGTTAAAATTAAACAATAAGCACCACGGTAGCGAACGCGTTGAACTAACCACAGGCAGACAGTTAAAACATCGACGATTCGGTCATAATTCGGTAATCCTCTCATTTCGTAAAACGTTGTAACAGTTTAGCTGTTGCTAATTCGAAATCGATTCGACGATTAAAGCATCCGTTCCTGGAACAATCTTCCGTCAGAATAGAAAGCAAAAAGGCGAGGAGCAGCAAGAAAGCCCGTGTGCCCCGCACCACCGCCTCCACCTTGGATGATGCGCGATAGAGCTATCATCTCGGTCCGGCCCGATTATACCACCTGAACCATTTCACGGATGCCTGTTTATCGTCGGTCGGAAAAACGGAGGAGCGAATTCCTAAGCAAAAGCGAGCACCTCGTCACCGCCTCTAAACCATAATTTGCTCGTCGCCGGTTAATCGTCCCCATTAAATTCTCGATTACATCCAAGCCAATTTATCCCGGTAATTTCACGTGATCGGATCAAACGGATGCGCTCGCGCGCGCACGCTCGCTCACTCGTCGCTTGCACGCCCGGAAAAATTATTGGAGAGGGCGGGGCGAGGGTTTCGTAGGAGCGGTTAGGGGAGTGTAATTGCTCACTCGCTGATAGGGACGAGTAGTTGAGTCCGCGGGTCGCGAACGGGTTTACGGGTAGCTTCGAGAGTGCACCTCGTGCTCAGCGTGCGAATGAAACGTTGCCCAGCGTGGGTCTTTACCTGCGGAACCTAAACGTCGCGGTTTATGTACTCGTCAGGCCTACGCGCGGTCCCAGCAGCTGCAGCTGCGACACGCTTCGTGCATCTACGCGCGCACTCTTCTGCAACGTCCCACACGCTCGCGGACGTGTGGCGGGCGTGCGGCGAGTTCCGCGTCTCGTAGACGACACTTTTACGAGGCCATTGTGTGCGCAGGGTGCAGAGGAAGCGCTGCTGCAACTTCCTGCGACCGTTTCGCTCTTTAACCCTTTTGCGGTTGAATCGTTTCAGGTGTGACGAGGTATATCTGGTATGTAAACATGAAACCGGAATTCGTTCTTATAAAACGTACATTTACTGTATGAAAATGATGGCAAGTATTTTATTCGAGATATCATCCATTGGTTATATTTTTACCATCTCTCTGACAATTTGTGGACGCCTTTAGAAGCGTCCGGCGCAAGCCATCGACGTAGACTATGCAGGCAAATGTGCGATCGGCGAAGGCTTTGGCTGTTTACTGCTGTCTCATGCGTATTTGTCGGAAATTGTTTCTCTCGTATATGTTCAACAGTCTCAGAAATATCATAGTTCGTAGTCAGTCTTTTTTTGTATGAAGATTTTTCTACTGGATATATCCGGCACTCGTAGCGACAGGGTTAAGTATCGTTTCTTCATTTGATGTTGTAAGTTACATCGACCCTGCAGGATTATTTCAATTATTTGATTTATATTCCTGTAATGTTGGAAAGACGCCAGTGCACCTATCGTAATCCAATCGGATCCTCTAGATGCGATTTGCGGTCAATCTGGGACGTTTGGCGCCACCATGGGCCGGCAACGGTGCACGACTGAATCCAGCTAAAGAAGGTGGGGTTTGGCTAGGATTCGCTCCTGTAAGGCTGAGAGAATGTCACTGCACCTATTGAGATCCAATCGAACCCCCTAGATTCGACTTGGCGCTGATCTGGGCTATCCGAGTCGAACCATCGCGGGTCAACTCGGGTCTGCCAGCCTCCTACGGTCAAATCCGGTCAAGGAGTGGGAGTTTGATTAAAATCCGGTCCAGTGATGCTGTTTGGACCACCGCTTTTCCTAAAACATACTGAGATTTAAATGTTTTATAAATATTAGAACATATTGTTCGTTGATCTAGTGCGTCGTAGAAATGAAGACTAACTTTTCCTTTTCACTGTGACGTTTTAGTTACGAAATTGAAAACATTGTTCTATGCCTCTGATTGTACATGATTTATCAACGAGTTATGAGGATAGATGTTTATGGTTATCGCCAATTAGATCTTGTTTGGTCTTTGCAGGTGTGCAAGAGACTTTGGTAGATATGCATTTTTTCCGTGATTCATTCATCTTGGAAAAAAGATTCGATGAAGTATTTAAGAGCGTATTGTTTACGAACGAATGAAAGTACAATAGATTCTGATTTGTTTAATTTAGATAAAATGACAAGTTTGTAGTTTAAAAGTGACTTCGTTAGAAACATCAATGTTTTCTGCGATTTCCTGACGCTTCGAAGAGGATTACGATCTCTAATCTCTTCAAGAACGACTTGTTTACGATTGGACAGAAACGATCGTTATTTCCGGTTAGATTCCCGGTGCAATCAATTCGTTCACGTTCAGTTGCAGAAAAATCAAGAGGTAGGTATTTACTTAATTAATACACCAGCAAATTATTATTTTTACATACAAATTTTATGCACAGGTAAATTAATTTAAGACAGTATTCAAATATTTTCAAAATGACCAAACAAATGTTGGATCGCCGATTCTTTTGTAATTTTGGTTACACGTATCTAGACCAATAGACAGAGTGTATGCCAATTTTCAGGTCGATCGGAA